>CAKJTW010000037.1:13990000-14370000 GCA_917880005.1 Nanger dama
TGACTCAGGAAGAGCCAGACAAGAGAGAAGCATAGGACAAGAAATGGGGAAGGGACCTGGAGCTTCCATCCTTCTACAAGCGTGACCCTCTCCCAGCACCTTATTGTGTTCACAACACAACTCTCTGAAGCTCATCTTTTTTTAATTTTTATTTTTAGGGAGCCTTCTTTATGCAGCCATGATGAAATCATTGAATGTCAATTCAACTTTAAAGCCCTCTCCTCTACCTGGAGGTAGACTTAAATTTCTAACCTTCTAATCACATGGTTGGTTTGCTAAGCAACCAATCCTCATTTGTAAGTGGAATCCAAACCTCATCTTATTAACATAACAAAAGAAACCTGTATCAGCGGTATAACAGGACATTTTAAAGGTTTTAGTTACTTTATATCAGAACCTAGGGTGAAGACCAAATATATATTTCTTATTATAAATGACAGTACTGTATGGCAAGGATAAACTGGAGCAAATGGGAAAAGAAAGTAAAAACTGAAACAATGCAGAATAAAGTCACGGATCACACTGCGAACATGCCAAAGTAAAACAACGATAACAACAACAACACTAGCAAACGCACTTAAGGCTGTTTTCAACATGATTTATAAACAGCATGTAGTCTAAAAAGAAATCATACTATTAACACTATCTTATCTTAATAATTACAAAACTGCTGCATATGAAGACTAAATGGCAGAGATATTCGAGGGTAGCCTTAAATATAGATAATAGGAGGGAAGTGACTGAAAAATAGGAGTTAATCATCCATATAAAAACTAGAAAAAAGGATTTCCGATTTACAAGAAGAAACGTTGTACGAGATCATCATTCTACTCTTACTCTAAAAGCCAAAATGAGCCGGTTAACCTGCAAACCCATAAAGCACACTTCATCTGATCAGGACACTGAGGACTCTAAGAAGGAGGAGAAAAATAAACTCCAGAAAGGTCCTCAGCTTAGCAGTTCTGAAATTACTTGATGAACTAGACTTGCACAAATATGAAAATAGATGATAGACAATGAGTAACGAGTAAGCAAGGCGTGTGGGAGGGGTGAGGTAAAGGGATTGTGTAGGGCTAGAATAGAGGTATCACTGTAAACTCATGTTTACTGTACACACATGCTAATGCACACACATGCATTGTGATATACCTATATATGTATGCTCAGTTGATTTAATTGCACCCTACTCTTTGAGATGGTATGGGCTATAGCCCACCAGGCTGCTTTGTCCATGAGATTCTCCAGGCAAGAATACTGGAGTGGATTGCCATGCCCTCCCCCCACAGGATTTTCCTGACCCAGGGGCTGAACCACCATCTCTAATATCTCCTGCATTGGCAGGCAGGTACTTTACCACAGTGCCACCTGGGAAGCCCATAACCATGTGTACAGGGGTTTGTATATGCATGATTTTCTTGCTCTGTCTAATCAGAGTGTCTTTAAGAAGTGACACATTAGTAGCTATGAACACAATCCATACCTTGGCTCTTAATACCTTTTCCAATTAAACAATATTCAGGGATCATTTAGAAAATATTTGATTCTAGAGCCAGAACATGGCAAGTAAAATACAAACTTGGAGTATTGCATAGTATCAGAAAGAAAGGACATTCTCAAATGTAGATGATGGAAACACCATCAGAAGGATAGAGGGGCCAAACTAAAAGCGCAAGCTCCAAAACAAAAGCAGCTGGAGTGAACATGAATAATAATAGTATTTGGTGATAGCCCAAAGAACAAAATAGATATAAATGGCTATAAAGTGATATAAATAACTTATTCAATAAGAAGGAGAAGAAAAAAATCTTTTAAAAGAATTTCAGATAGTATATTCCAATATTGCACATTTAGTTACTGCCCCTCCAGGAGGTATAGTTTAATTCTCCTCCCTTAAATGTGAGCCAGACATAAGACTAACAAAAACACAGAGTTGCCTGAAAGAAAAAGACACAGAGTTGAGTTCAGTTTTACTCAGGAACCTTAGTGAGGACTATAACCTGGGAAACAGCCTCTCAAGAGCTCTGAGGAAACTGCTCTGAAGAGGTAAAGGAGGAGCAAGTTTATATATGATTTTTGGCTAGAACATACATACAGTCAAGCACACATCTCAGCAAAGGATTATTGCTAGTCAAAAGAACAGATATATCAAGTTAATGATTTTAGTGCTTTTCTATGTATGGGAAGATGCAAGGACCTGGCTTTATTAAAATTCTTCAAGAGAGCTGCATCTGTCACTAGAAGTCTGCATAGAATGTCTCATTCAGGCTGCACTGTGGGTCAACCATTTTGTCAGTAACAAAATGATCCTTGTGTAACCGAATGGTGAGCAACATTCTTTGTTTCACAAGAGGAAGGAAAACAAAAACTGCAACTACCTTGGAACAACATTGCAAACACTGTCTAAACTAGGTATTGAGATTAACTTCCTCAGTGATGAGATGTTTTGGACCAAGTACATTCTGATGTGATGCAGCAGGAAGGGCAACTTACCTCTATGATATTCTTCCAAAAACTTATTACCCAGTCTAATTAATGGAATTCTAGCTGAATTATTTCAATTTCTAAAAGATGATGCTGTTAAAGTGATGTAATCAGTATGCCAGAAAATTTGGGAAACTCAGCATTGGCCACAGAACTGGAAAAGTTTAGTTTTCATTCCAATCTCAAAGAAGGGCAATGCCGAAGAATGTTCAAACTACCACACAATTGTCCTCATTTCACACACTAGCAAAGTAATGCTCAGAATTCTCCAAGCTAGGCTTCAACAGTACATAATCCAAGAGCTTCCAAATGTACAAGCTGGATTTAGAAAAGGCAGAGGAACCAGATTTCAAATTATCAACATGCTTTGTATCATAGAAAAAACAAGGAAATACTAGAAAAATATCTGCTTCTGCTTCATTGACTATGCTAAAGCCTTTGTGTCAATCACAATAAACTGTGGAAACTTCTTAAAGAGATAGGAGTACCAGACCACCTTACCTGTCTCCTGAGAAACCTGTATGCAGGTCAAGAAGCAACAGTTGGAACCAGACATGGAACAATGGACTGGTTCAAAATAGGGAAAGGAGTGTGTCAAGTCTGTATATTGTCACTCTGCTTATTTAACTTGTATGCAGAGTACATCATGTGAAAAGTCAGACTAGATAAAGCACAAGCTGGAATCTGGATTGCCAGGAGAAATATCAATAACCTCGGATATGCAGATGACATCACCCTATTGGCAGACATTAGAATCCTGAGTCTCTTCCTGCAGCTGCCTGAGTTTTAAGAAGCACTTTGATAAAATGAAACCCTTGTATGTTAATTTTTAGTATTTCCAAAAGAGTAAAATGGGATGAGTATAATGCCTGAATATTTGAGGGTAGAGTCACAATAGTAAACAGAAACCTATGCTTTAGCAAATATTATTTTATAAGAGCATGTCTTCCATTCTGATCTTTAAAATGTGCTTACATAATGGTGTGGCAAGTAGGAAAACTAACTGTTGACACTACAGATTATCTCCTTAACCTGGAGTTACAGCAGAGCTTTCTTTATAACTTCTATTTTCAACATGCCTAGAAAGCATGGTAAAATTAAATAATAAACATAACTGTCACAGGTGTCTTGCCAAATAAAACAAGGCATATTATTACTCATGCCAGATAATTTAAATGAATTTTCAAACTGAGAAAATAAAAGAATTTCTGTAAAAGTAGACAGCTTTTGAATGAGTATGCCAAAAATCTATATTCTAGTTTCCTTGGCATGATAAAGGTTTCCTAAAATCACTCATTTGTTTTGTCATTCAGTCATCAGTGATGTATGGAGTTTCTACTACATTCAAGGCCCTGTGATGTGTGGTCACACAAATGATCAAAAGAAGAAAATATCCCCACCCTCATGACATTTACATTCTGGTGGAGAAAAACTGACCCCCAAAGATGCATAATTACTAAGAAAGTTGCAGATTACATTGGAAGGTGATAATCAAAATGGAGAAAAAACATAAAGGAAAGCAAGAAGAGGAAGGACTGGATGTGAAACAATTTGGGGGACAAACAGTCTTGGGAGATAGGAAAATTGTACAAGCTGTTGTACAATTTCTAAAACAGCAACCAATATAAAGTGTTGTCTTTTTCTCATAGCCAGGATATAAGTATATGGAAACCAAGATTCTGACCAAGGTTAGAAATATGAGTGTGATGTGTGAAGAAGCAAAGAAAGACCAGAGTGGTTAGAGTTTTATTCAAGAGTAGATGGGCATATGGATAGAAACCAAATTCCTTTGGGCCATACCAGGGCTTCCCAGGCGGTGCTAGTGGTAAAGAACCCCCTGTTAATGCAGGAGACATAAGAGACATGCACTGCATATCTGGGTTGGGAAGATTCCCCTGGAGAAGGACATTCTCTACCCACCCATTCTTCACCCACTCCAGTATTCTTGTCTGGAGAACCCCATGGACAGAGGAATTTAGTGGGCTACAGTCCATAGGGTCCCAAAGAGTCAGACAAGTCTGAAGAGACTTAGTAAGCATGCATACCAAGTTTGGATTTTATTCTACATAAAATCAGAAGCTGTAGAAACACTTTGAGTAGGTAAGTGAAATGTTAGTATTTGGATATTGAAAATATCCTTTTAAATGGCTGGTGTAGAATTGGGTTAAGAACAAGTAAGAGGATTAAGGGGCTATTGCAGGAGCTATGGAAACTGATGTTAGTGTCCTGGGATGTTCTACTGAAGGAAGAGCTGAAGAAATAAGAGACAAAAAGTATTCTGATGGATGAGATACTGCAGATGAAGGAAAAGGAAGTGGGGATAAAGCACAGCTCCAAGTTTTCCAGTTTGAAAATCTAGGCAGACAAATCTGAAATTTTTGAGATAAACACAATGTGACATAATAGGTAGGGATGGAAATATTGTGATCTGATATAGATAAACCAAGATAAATATTTAAGATACATTTAGTTGTAGATGAATTTGAGACTTTAAAAAGGAAATGCCAATTACTTAGATGGATACAAGATTAGAAATCCCATGAAATACAAAATTTGCTTGTAACATGTATAAGTGTATTTTTAGTTTTTAATCTATGGGAATGAACAAAGAGACAAAAATGAGTCAGAAAAATTCCTTTATCAATTCAAGTAGGAGATTTGAATATACAAAAGAAACCCCCTAAATCTTTACTGAGATAAAGACGGAGACCAAAATGAAAAGAAGAAAAATGAGGAAGAGAAAGAAGAGGAAGGAGGAAAGGAAAGAAATTTGAAGTAATAAGAAAATGGAAGTTAGAAGAATATTCTTGTGAAGGAGGAGGTGGTCTTTGGGTTTAATATTCTTAACCAACTCAGTAAGGATCACTGGAAATCTACATGGATGATTTTTTTTCCCCATGGTACCTGATATAAGTCAATGGTAACCTTAAAAAATGCATTATTCAGTGGGCTGGTTTGAAACCAGACTGAAGTAGACTGAATTATGAATGAGAAGTGAAGGAGTGGCAATGTTTCTTAAGATACTTTTTAAAGAGCTAGATAATATATAATAAAAAAAAAAAAACTTCAACAACAATTAGAGGGAAACATGGGGCAAGGAATGATAGTATTTGGTCTCTTGATGTAATTCACTGATACCTGAGAAATTGTATTTATTACACTTTTTTTTTTTTTTTTTTAAAGCTAGGGAAGTCTGTATAGTAGTTAAGGGTAAGGGTTTTGTAGTTAAACAGCTGGAACAGATCTTGAATAAGACAACCACTCTAAAATTCAAGTTCTTTATCTGTCATATATTTATCATGTTTACCACACAGCTTCTTGCTAGGATAAGTGTCAGAATGTATGTGGAACATTTAGCACAGACCTTGATAAATGGTAAATATTTAACAAAGTTTGATTATCTGTTATTATTTTTATTACTATTTTCCTTCTGTTTAACATGGCAAGTAACTGGTCAACCCAACATACAACTTAGGATAAATTTAGAAGAACCTATCTTTGATTAAATCTTTTATGACTTAATTATTTAAGAGCACTTGAAATTATTTTGTCTATAATTCTTTGGTCTACAGAATGTTTTCTACATTATAAACCTGGCGTATTGGAGTTGGGACCATTGTTTTGAGCATAGAATGGTTCAATCTTGAAATTTAAAAAAAAGTAAAGTCGCTCAGTTCTATCCGACTCTTTGAGGCTCCATGTACCCCAAGCCTACGAGGCTCTTCTTGAAATAAGGTTGAACTGTTCCTACACATGACCACGAGAGGGCATAAGAGAGTCAGGCAATATCTGAGAAGAAATACACAATTGGACTAGTCTTTGACGCTGGTACAGGTTTCTTTTGAAGAGTGTGAAGGAAATATTTAAAGGAAATATTTATTCAGTGTGTAATGTGTCAGTGTTACATGAATTGACATGCTTTATTTTATTTATTAATTTCAATAATTTAGACAGATAGTTATCTCACTTCATTTTATAAGTGAGGAAATTCAGACAAAAATGTTTAGGAATTTATCTAATTATCATAGAATTAACATTGAAGCTGTTAAAGAAATATCACACCAGAGCTAATGAAAAAAAATAGAAATTAATTTTTTTCTGATACTACTACCAGTAATAGTGGGAGAAAGCATAGACTAAGCACCATCTCACAAAGATAATTGAAAATATGGATAACGAAATTAAAAAAAAAAACTTTTTAAATGTCATAGTTTTTTCTAAGCTAAACAATATGATGCTTCATTTTGTAATATGGTTGATTGATTAGAGAATCACTAAATTAACAATATGAAAAACAAGCAAAGAATAAAACAGAAAATGATCAATATCAAAGCCTTATCTCCAAACATAAGTATACAATTTTATATATCATAGTTTTCCTTTTGTGAAATAAGCCCCAATCAAAATCTTTATGTACCAAGATATACATTTCAACATTATTTAGGAGGTGAAAATTTAGAAATACCTTAAATACCCCAAAATATAGAAATTCTTTAGGATACATCAGGATAGTCTGTATTATAGCTATGAAATCAATACTTGAAAGTGTGAAAGTGAAAGGTGCTCAGTCTTGTCCTACTCTTTGCAACCCCATGGACAATGCAGTCCATGGAATTTTCTAGGCCAGAATACTGGAGTGTGTAGCTTTTCCCTTCACCAAGGTATCTTCCCAACCCAGGGATTGAACCCAGGTCTCCCATGCTGCAAGTGGATTCTGAGCCACAAGGGAAGCCCAAGAATACTGGAGTGGTGAACAAAACCAGGTTAAAGAGCATCCAATGATAGAGAAAAAGTACAGAATAAGAATTGAAGTGCAATTTGTGGTCTTTACACTCATTTTTGTCCTTTATTTATTTCAATTTTTGTTTCCTCATCTTCCATGAACATGAAAATCTTTTGTGAATAAGAAAAATCTATAACTTTGACAAGAAAACATACTTTAGGACTCATATGGATTTGATACAATTTAAGCACATTTGTGTATGTTTCTATTTTTAGGATAGAATTTCCCAGACCTTATAATACAGATGTATTGATTTTTCTGCTATATTCTCTTCAAGTTCCTAGAGCAATATTTTTGAAAAATCCTGAATTTGACTAGAAGCAATCTTATGATTTATTATCCAGCATAAAAGTTGTTACAATGTCTAATTTGACAAAGAGGTAACCACTCTAAGATTTTATAACATTATATCTTCTCTCTGACTGAGGGTACACATCTGAACTTTAAGAAATATAAATCAACCTTCATTGTTTTAGAAGACTTTGGCCATGAACTGCACAAAATCAGTACTGATCAAATACATATTGAATAATTTGTTACAGAGAATGCTTTGATAAACATGATTTGGGGGATGGGGATGGGGTAGTTTTAATAGAGAAGATTTTACTGTTACTCAATATCTCATAGGAAAATAACAGGCTTCCCTGGTGGCTCAGATGGTAAAGAATCCACCTGCAATGCAGGAGACTTGGGTCCAGGTTCAGTCCCTGGGTGGAGAAGATCCTCTGGAGAAGGGAATGGCTGCCCACTCTACTACTCTTGCCTGGAGGATTCCATGGACAGAAGAGCCTGGTGGGCTACAGTCCATGGGGTGGCAAAGAGTTGGACACGTCTAAGTGACTAACAGTTTCAACATATTTTATGAAAATATCTATGGTGAATATTTATAGGATATTCAGATTTTGAAACCATTCTCCTCATATGAATATGGTGGTATAGATGGAAAATGGACATATGCATGTAGAATAAAGTGTTAACTCTTTTACAAGAAAATCATGGTCTTAACAGTCTAGACTCAGCCTACCTTTATATTTTTGCATCAGAGTTTGGAAGCTTAGGGAAAAAAATTAGATCTTAACTAGATTTCCTGTATACTTTCCAAAAAAAATTTTTGTTATTAAATCTTACTAATAAAAATTATGTAAATAAAATTATAAAATATATTATGTGATTATAAGTAATGATATTTCTTCTATATTGAAATGATAAAGTGAAAATAAAGGAATAAGAGAGATTCCCAATCTAGTAGAGAATGCATGATCTACAAAAAATATTATATAACTTAGTAAATAAACACTAAACATGTTCAAACTACATATATATCAAGTCCTTCATGTTTTTATTAATTATTCTTATAAAGAATCAGTATTAATTAAGTACTTGCATTCCTATTTTAACGTTCCCTGGAGGAAGCATAAGCAAAAATTAAAACCCTAAGCTTCTTCAAATCATCTCTTTCAGATGTAATTATTATCAGAAGTGATTTTGATAAGAATAGAAAGTAAATACTACTCAATCGCCAAGTTTCCTTATCACGCATCACTCCAATATGGTTCTATTAATAATTCTCTCTCAGAGACTTTACTTTCCAAACCTTAGGAAAGAAATATGAATTGTGGGTACCTAGTACCTCTGCTTATTATGTGTTTCTATTCCTGAAAGCTCAACATCATCTCTAATCTGTCTGGGATACAATCAGGTCTGATTACCAAACAATAGATACTCATTAAACGTTCTCTGTTTCCAGGCAACCACAACTGTCAATCAGTCAGTGGAGAAAGCCCAGAAGCTTTTCCAAATAGTCTTTTAAAAAAATCCTTAAATAATCATTTTCTTTCTGTGAACATCATTTTTCAGGTACTTTTAGTTCAGGACTAGATTTTTGTAATTTTCTCTCATAATTGATGTTCTTGCCTTCAATCTCTTTTTATTCTTCTTAAAAATAAAATATCCTTTTTCTTACTGATTTTAATATTCCATATATATATATATATATATATACAATTACCCTTATTCATATACTCTTATTATTTGTTAACCAACTCTATCAGCAACTATAGTCAGTTTCTTAAAGCTATGAACATTTTTGTTACATCTAAAATATCTGCAGTATAATAAGTACTCAATAATGATTGTTGCAGGGGATGGATGAGTATGAGGATGAATGGATAATAAACTGAAATATAAGGTCCCTTTCATAGTATTGTAGCCATGCGTACTGGAAAACAAACTCACAGAGAAGGACAACACAGATGGTGGACTGCAGTTTATTACACTGGCAGCCCCAAGGCAGAGTTTCCTCTTAGTCAAGTACCCTGACTGACTTTTGTGAAAATCTTATATATCTTAAGTGTATATTTAAGCCCACATCCCCAAATTCCTTAAAGGTAGCCTGAAAAGTGTTAAAGGGAGATACAACCAGTTTACAGCCATGATCAAAATTAGAAGGGTCAGCTGGTTATACATTGTAGCCTACACCAGTGGGTGCCATGATTACCAAGGTGCTGACTACTCAGAGGATTATTACATTCTTTTTGGCAACAGGAAATCTTGGTATGGAATCTGGTGATTATCAATCTGGGAGGCCATTTTGGCCAAAGGTATATTATCCCCATGGCTCAGTTCAGTTCAGATCATTTCAGTCACTCAATCATGTCTGACTCTTTGTAACCCCATGAATTGCAGCACGCCAGGCCTCCCTGTCCATAACCAACTCCCAGAGCTCACTCAAACTCACGTCCATCAAGTCGGTGATGCCACCCAGCCATCTCATCCTCTGTCATCCTCTCTCCTCCTGCTCCCAGTCCCTCCCAGCATCAGAGTCTTTTCCAATGAGTCAACTCTTCGCATGAGGTGGCCAAATACTGGAGTTTCAGCTTTAGCATCATTCCTTCCAAAGAAATCCCAGGGTTGATCTCCTTTAGAATGGACTGGTTGGATCTCCTTGCAGTCCAAGGGACTCTCAAGAGTCTTATTCAACACCACAGTTCAAAAGCATCAATTCTTCAGCGCTCAGCTTTCTTCACAGTCCAATCCTCACATCCATACATGACCACTGGAAAAACCATAGCCTTGACTAGACGGACCTTTGTTGGCAAAGTAATGTCTCTGCTTTTGAATATGCTATCTAGGTTGGTCATGAATTTTCTTCCAAGGAATAAGCGTCTTTTAATTTCATGGCTGTAATCACCAACTGCAGTGATTTTGAAGCCCCCCAAAATAAAGTCTGACACTGTTTCCACTGTTTCCCCATCTATCTCCCATGAAGTGATGGGACCAGATGCTATGATCTTACTTTTATGAATGTTGAGCTTTAAGCCAAGTTTTCTCTCTCCTCTTTTACTTTCATCAAGAGGCTTTTAGTTCCTCTTCACTTTCTGCCAAAAGGGTGGTGTCACTTGCATATCTGAGGTTATTGATATTTTTCCCAGCAGTCTTGATTCCAGCTTGTGCTTCTTCCCACCCAGCGTTTCTCATGATGTACTCTGCATATAAATTAAATAAACAGGGTGACAATATACAGCCTTGACATACTCCTTTTCCTATTTGGAACCAGTCTGTTGTTCCATGTCCAGTTCTAACTGTTACTTCCTGACCTGCATACAGGTTTCTCAAGAGGCACGTCAGGTGGTCTGGTATGCTCTCTTTCAGAATTGTCCACAGTTTATTGTGATCCACACAGTCAAATGTTTTGGCATAGTCAATAAAGCAGAAATAGACATTTTTCTGGAACTCTCTTGCTTTTTCCATAATCCATCGGATGTTGGCAATTTGATCTCTGGTTCCTCTGCCTTTTCTAAAACCAGCTGGAACATCTGGAAGTTCATGGTTCACATACTGCTAAAGCCTGGCTTGGAGAATTTTGACCATTACTTTACTAGCATGTGAGATGCAATTGTGCGGTAGTTTGAGCATTCTTTGGCATTGCCTTTTTTGGGATTGGAATGAAAAATGACCTTTTCCAGTCTTGTGGCCACTGCTAAGTTTTCCAAATTTGCTGGCATATTGAGTGCAGCACTTTCACAGCATCATCTTTCAGGATTTGAAATAGCTCAACTGGAATGCCATCACCTCCACTAGCTTTGTTCTTAGTGATGTCTTCTAAGGCCCGTTTGACTTCACATTCCAGGACATCTGGCTCTAGGTGAGTGATCATACCATCATGATTATCTCAGTCATGAAGATTTTTTTTGTACAGTTCTTCTGTGTATTCTTGCCACCTCTTCTTAATATCTTCTGCTTCTGTTAGGTCCATACCATTTCTGTCCTTTACCGAGCCTATCTTTGCATTAAATGTTCCCTTGGTATCTTGGGATCTTTTCAATTATATCTTGAAAAGATCTCTAGTCTTTCCCGTTCTCTGGTTCTCCTCTATTTCTTTGCATTGATCACTGTGGAAGGCTCTCTTATTTCTCCTTGCTATTCTTTGGAACTCTGCATTCAGATGCTTATATCTTTCCTTTTCTCCTTTGATTTTTGCTTCTCTTCTTTTCACAGCTATTTGCAAGGCCTCCCCAGACAGCCATTTTGCTTTTTGCATTTCTTTTCCATGGGGATGGTCTTGATCCCTGTCTCCTGTACAATGTCACGAACCTTCATCCATAGTTCATCAGGCACTCTATCAGATCTAGTCCCTCAAATCTATTTCTCACTTCCACTATATAATCATAAGGGATTTTATTTAGGTCATATCTGAATGGTCTAGTGGTTTTCCCCTATTTTCTTCAATTTCTGAATAGTATGAACAGTATGAAAAGGCAAAATGATAGGATACTGAAAGAGGAACTCTCCAGGTCAGTAGTTTCCCAATATATTACTAGAGATCAGTGGAGAAATAACTCAGAAAGAATGAATGGATGGAGCCAAAGCAAAAACAATACCCAGTTGTGGATGCGACTGGTAATAGAAGCAATGTCCAATGCTGTAAAGAGCAATATTCCATAGGAACCTGGAATGTTAGATTCATGAATCAAAGCAAATTGGAAGTGGTCAAACAGGAGGTGACAAGAGTGAACATCAACATTCTAGGAATCAGCAAACTAAAATGGATTGGAATGGGTGAACTCAGGTGACCATTATATCTACTACTGTGGGCAGGAATCCCTTAAAAGAAATGGAGTAGCCATCATGGTCAACACAAGAGTTTGAAATGCATTACTTGGATGCAATCTCAAAAATGACAGAATGATCTCTGTTCATTTCCAAGGCAAATCATTCAATATCATAGTAATCTAAGTCTATGCCCCAACCAGTAATGCTGAAGAAGCTGAAATTGAATGGTTCTATGAAGACCTACAAGACCTTTTAGAACTAACACCCCCAAAAGATGTCCTTTTCATTATAGAGGACTGGAATGCTAAAGTAGGAAGTCAAGAAACACCTGGAGTAACAGGCAAATTTGGCCTTGCAATATGGAATGAAGTAGAGTGATAGAGTTTTGCCAAGAGAATGCACTGGTCATAGCAAACACCCTCTTCCAACAACACAAGAGAAGACTCTACAAATGGACATCACCAGATGGTCAACACTGAAATCAGACTGATTATATTCTTTGCAGCCAGAGATGGAGAAGCTCTATACAGTCAGCCAAAACAAGACCATGAGCTGACTGTGGCCCAGATCATGAACTCCTTATTGCCAAATTCAGACTTAAATTGAAGAAAGTAGGGAAAACCACTAGACCATTCAGGTATGACCTAAATCAAATCCCTACGGCTACTAGGCACATAGTCCAAAGCTCACTGAACGTGCAAGATGGAGTTTCCTTCTTTTTCAAAATGGAGTCAACTTGGCCTGTTCTTTTCCTACCTCATCACCCCCGCCCACCCCAATGGTCTCAACTTCCAGTGTGAGCATCACTCATCGGGATGGACTGCATTTTAGGTTTCCTGGTATAAATGTGGGTAAATTAAGTCAGACTCTGTGATACAAAGTTAACAACACATTGGAGAATGCAGGGTCCACATAGAATCAACAGAACAACTGTAACAATGGTTAATATAGTTTTTCTTTTTTTTAAATTAAATTTATTTATTTTTTAATTACAATACTGTATTTGTTTTGCCATACATTGACACAAATCAGCCATAGGTGAACACAATCTCCCAATGCCGAAGCCCCCTCCCACCTCCCACCCTACATCCTCTACTTGAATCATCCTGTGCATCAGCCCCATGCATCCAATCACCCTTTACCCATGATAGAATAGAAGTCCAAAAAGGAAGATTATCATCAGACATAGCTTTTATCTAACCTTTCATGTCATCTAGGGCAGCTGATATATTGCCAGGTAAATCAGGAATATATACATAACATTCAACTTTAATTATAGCACAGGTACCTCCTTGTTCTGAAATTATGTTTGGTCTCAAGATGATACTGGCAAGTCCTTGTAGCAGCAGTTGATAGCAGAGCTTCATCTCTTCTTCTTTAAGATGATCTTCGTTTCATGGGGACCAGTGGGGTCCTTTTGTGTAGTCTATTTGGCATCCTCTGGGTCTGCGTGTTATGCTTTCTTCACCCTTGAGTGGTGGATCCAGGGACTGACATCTGCAACTTTAACTGTCATAAGGGTGATTAGAACAACAGTATATGGCCCTTCCAATGTGGGGCCAAGGAGTTGTATTTCAAGTCCTGGTCCCACACCTGATCACCAGACACAAATTTGTGAATCTGTTCCCCAAGGGAGAACGACACCCTTTCCTGTACAAACTTAGTTACCTGATTTATTACCTTACCTAGTTCCATCTGCTGTGAAATCTCATCCCCCCTTACCTGAGGCAAATTTGTTGACACCTGTTTTATTATAGGAGGGTGTCTCCCATACACAATTTCATGTGGAGAATAGCCATGGGACCATGGGTCATCCTGAGTCTGAGCAGAGCTGTCGGCAGCAAGTCCACCCAGGAGCAGTCAGTTTCTATGATCCACTTGGAGAGGATCTCTTTAAGTGTCCAGTTGGTTTGTTCCACCATCCCAGAACTCTGGGGCCTTTATGCCATATGTAATTTCCACTTGATATTTAGAGTTTCACATACCTGTTGAATTAAGTCGGCTACAAAAGAAAGGCCATTGTCTGATCCTGTACTGGTTGGGAACCTGAATATGGGGATTATTTTCTTGATGCAGACAGTGAGTCACTTCATTTGTTTTTCAGTTCGGATGGGGAAGGCCTCCACCCATTATGAGAAGGTACATACCATGACCAGTAAATAACTATAGTGTTGGCAGGGTTTCATTTCAGTAAAGTCCACTTCTAAATGTTCAAAGTGTAGAGTGCCTTTTAACTGTTTTCCTGGAGGTTTTTGTTTATGTCCAGGAGCAGCACTGATCTGTGAGCAAGCAGAACAGTTCCAGGATTCCATTCTTCATAAGGAGGAAAGTCATGGAATTAAGAAATATTTTTGAATTAATTCTTCCATTTTGTCATGTCTCAAGTGAGTTGTCTGGTGAACCTGAGATACCAATGTAGGCACTAACGCCTCGGGTACCAGTAACCTGCCATCTGGCAGTTCCCACCAACATTTTTCGGTTTTGGTGGCCCTTTCTGCTTCAGCCAGCTGGTCTTGGGCTGGGGTATAATGTGGGAGAGTCAGAGTTAACTCAGGCATTTTTGAGAGTACAAAGGTTCTGATAGATCCCCACCAGTGGCACCCAAATTTCTCAGCCATATGCTTTTTAGCTTTATCTGCTAGGTGGTTTCCCTGTGCTTGTGGGGTGTCTTCCTTTTGGTGACCCCAACAATGCAACACCGCTACCTTTTCAGGTTCCCATACAGCATCTAACAGAGTCAAGATTTCTTCTTTGTTTTTAACGTCTTTTCCATTGGCTGTCAGAAGACCTCTCTGTTTATATAAAGCCTCATGCACATATAAAATAGTAAAAGCATACGTCTTTGTAAACGTTTGTCTTCTTACCTTTTGACAGCTAGAGGGCCCAAATTAGAGCATATAGTTTGGCCTGTTGAGCAGGACAGTGTGATGGCAGAGAGCTAGCCTCAACACTGGTTTCTTCTGTGACTACTGCATATCCCAACAGTCGTTGTCCTCATTTCACCAAGCTGGTGCCATTAGTATACAGGACCAAATCTGGGTCCAGGATTGGCTGGTCTTGCAAGTCAGGTCTTCTGGCCTAAACTTCATCTAGGATTTCCTTGCCATTATGTGAGGGACCACCTTCTCTGACAGGAAGGAGAGTTACTAGATTCAGGGCCTGTCAAGGCTCAATAGTAACATGGAGATTCTCATATAACAGTCCCTGGAATTGAGTAATCCGGGATGTTGACAGCCATTTATGTGGGTCCCCTCACAAAAGAGTGTTGACCTCATGCAGGACTTTTATGATCAAATCTTGTCCCAGAGTCAACTTGGTTGTCTCCCAGACCAGTAAGGCAACCTCAGCAACTTCTCAAAGCATCCCTGCCACCCAGTGGCAACATTGTCCAGCTGTTTCAAGAGATAAGCCATGTGTCTGTCCCATCCCGCCATAGTCTGGGACAACACTCCCATATCCACCTTGTCCTTTTCAGGCACCCCACTCCAGTACTCTTGCCTGGAAAATCCCATGGATGGAAGAGCCTGGTGGGCTACAGTCCATGGGGTCGCGAAGAGTCGGACACGACTAAGCAACTTCCGTTTCACTTTTTGCTTTCATGCATTGGAGAAGAAAATGGCAACCCACTCCAGTGTTCTTGCCTGGAGAATCCCAGGGATGGGGGGCCTGGTGGGCTGCCATCTATGGGGTCACACAGAGTCGGACACGACTGAAGTGACTTAGCAAAGAGTAAACAGCTTATAAAGGTCTGGCAGGCCCAAGGCAAGTACTGGCTTTATTGTTATTTGGTTTGAGTTACCACTGGAGCTTGTTGTTTTGCAAGCTCAGGGGTGTTGTCTTCCACAACTCTCTCTCTGTTTCTCTCTCTCTCTCTCTCTATCTCGACTCTTTAGCCCATCAGGTTTCCCTTCTGGGAGATCATGCAACCTCTATTCATCTTGAGGAGTTACAGAGAGGGAGAGTACTCAAACAATGGGTCTTTCGTGGTGAGGGGAAGGTCACTGTTGCACCCAATTTAGACAGCAAGTCTCTTCCCAACAAAGGTACTGCGCATTCAGGGATGTATAAAAATTCATGAGTCACTTGATGTTCCCCCATCTGACATTTTCCAGGTAGGCTTGAGACACAAAGACTTCATTTATCACCATCTGAGACCCATCGGCCTCTGGATCTATTGGTGTATAAAGTCTACATGCCTTGCATAGTCTTTGGTAGAACTCAGAGGGTGATTTTGTTTCCCTTTGAATCACTTCAGAGGGTTTTGCATATACATAGATTTCTGGGCCCCCTCTTGAGGCCTTGTAAAATAGCCATCCTTTATCTCTCCATGTGGCCCCTCCCTTCCTCTGTGTTACAGTCCCAGTTGGGCCTCCCATGGGGGGTGGCTAGTTCTGCCCACCACTGTGGGTTTGCAGTACCCACAGGTGCCATTTCTCTTAGCCATCTTCTGGCCTCAGTTAGGATCCTGTGTCTTTCCTCAGTGCTGAAAAGGGAGACTAGTAATTGGAATATGGCATCCCATGTAGGGCATTGGGCTCAAAAAATAGTTTCCATTAGTCTAATCATGGCCTATGGCTCCCTCGAGTATGATGGAGTGTGTCTCTGCCAGTTTAATATATCCGTAGAGGAAAATGGCTGGTAATAATAGGTTTCAGGGGGCTGATGGTGGTGCCCATGTGCATCCTGAACCAGAGGCTGTTGTACTTCTCTGAGGGGCACCTGTAGTGGGGTTCTTTACCCCTGTTCCTTGTCAAAGCACAGCCTCTCTCTAATTCCTGTGTTTTCTTCCCACTTCCCATCAGTACTCATGGGAAACGTGGTTACACTCTAGGAGGTCCAGTTGAGGTGGAATTCTGGGGGTGTTGACCAGAAGTCTCCATTGCTGGGAGCCTGCTGAAATGGTGGCTCTATGATCTCCAGGAGAGCTGGCAGAGGAGCAGTGGCTGCTGCATGAACTCCATCTGGCCCTGCATTGGGCATTATGCGGCCTCTGGTCCTGGTGGAAAACTGGGCGGTGGGCATGTCGTCATCCAGTATGGGCAGGGGACAGGTAATCCCCATCCAAATCCCGTAGAATTTTTCTCTCTCTCTCTTTTTTTTATTTATTTATTTATTTATTTATTTATCATCAGTCAACTTTTGTGCCATCAATATATTCCGCTTTCCCTTCTGGATACAGAACCTCATCCAAGAAGGAGGATCTTGTGCTAACCCTAGTCATGAGTCAATATATGGATATTGATCTGGGTGTCCTGGCTCTCCTGTGACTACTCTATAGACCACGTCCACTATTTTTAAGTTCATAGTGTCCTCTGGTGGCCATCCTACTACTATAGGGGCCATTCGACCTCACAGAGTATGTGGAGGTGTTAGGCCTCATCTTCATCCCATAGTTCCCTCCAAATCCCTTATTTAAAATTTTAATCATGCTCTCTAATATAACTGTATTAGAGTTAGAGTTACCTTAGATTTACTTCCTCCCATCTTGCTTACCTTCCCAGACCTTCTAATTTTCCTTTTGTTCTGTCTATGAAGTTCTCGGTACCCTTTGTACTTCTGATATTTCCACTCAATTAAACACTTAAATTACCATTCCGCCTCCTTCCTAGCTGGGCTGAAAAGAGCCTTACCTGCCAGATCCCAGAGGGAGAAGGTGGATCAGCATGTCTTCACCTGCCAGTTGGCATGGCTGAACCAGAACACCACATGGCTTAAGACTATTTCTCTCTTAACTTTTAAAGTCCATTCTGCCTTGGTGGGCTTGATCGGGTGCAGATGAAAACATAGATAGGTTAAATATCCCTTGTCCCAGGTCATCCCTGGAAAAGCCAATTCATACTCATTTATGTATCTCCCTCCTTCTAGCCTGACAATTCCAAGGGGGTAAAGAATTTCACAGCAGATGGGACACCTCCTTGGGGAGGGAAGAATATGAGCACACAAAGACCAATTTTCTTCTCCTAACAATTCCCTGGCGATTGCTTGGTAATAATTTCTCCCAAGATGGCATGGGCACCACCTCCTAAATGGCATTCACAAATTTCCTTCCTAAGCCCTAACTTGCTCATCAACCTGTGTACCAAGTAATCGCTACCACCTGCCTATTCCAGTTTCCTGAGGGTCCGTGCCCATTCTAGTCCCTCCCAGGGGGGTGATCAGGCCCCTTCTTCCACCCTGCCTGGTGGGTCCCTCTCAGTTCCCCTGCTGCTATCCACTACCTGCTAATGTGAAAGGTCCAGGCGTCGATAAGCAGAATCCTTCCAGAGGGCAAGGTGTCTCCCCTTCTCTAGATGATTCAAGCTACAAGACCTAGGAGTAGTCCCAAATGGGACTTGTCTCCTCAAAGTGAGGAGTTTCAAGGGCAAGGCACCGAATGTTATAGACACGTTTTTGGGAAACAAGCTCACTCAGAAGGACAATGCAGATGGTAGAGTGTAGTTTATTATACTGACGGCCCCAAGGCAGAGTCTCCTCTTAGCGAAGTACCCTGTCTGACTTTTGTGAAAACCTTATATACCTTAAGTGTATTTTCAAGCCCACATCCCCAAATTCCTTAAACCTAGCCTGCAAAGTGTTAAAGGGAGATACAATCAGGTTACAGCCATGATTCATAATTAGAAGGGCCAGCTGGTTATACATTATAGACTACACCAATGGTGCCATAAAGATTACAAAGGCACTTGACTACATCGGGGATTATTACATTATTTTTGGCAATGGGAAATCTTGATATGGAATCTGGTGTTTATCAGTCTGGGAGGTCAGTTTGGCCATAGTCCCTATGGTTCCCAGGCACATATTCCAAAGCTCATTGAAAGTGCAAGATGGAGTTTCCTTCTTTTTCAAGATGGAGTTTCCTTGTTTTTCAAGATGGAGTCAGCTTGGCCTGTTCCTTTCCCTCAATAGACTTTCTGTTTCTTAATAATCTGATTCATGTAGGAGGCAATTCTCCATGAATTTTTCTTGTAGCTTCTTGTAGTTTCTGAGCAAAAGGTGCTGATCATTTTTTCAAAGAAGTATGCATAATAAACATTCTTGGAAGCTAGAAATAGTATCTCCCTTTAGGTCAGCAGAAAGTGATTTACTGACAAGTATAATGAAGCCTAAATTTACCCCTCTCCAAGTCATTTTGGGGCAATAAAATTCCCCTGAAGATGATTTACTTGCACTCTGGAGTAAGGGTAATTTTTCTGTCTTTCTCCAGAGGGAAGAATGGATAGATTGCCAGCAGCTTTAATACAAGATCAGAATCAGATCCTTATTTTGCACTCTTTTGTACCTCTTCCGGCATATACTGGGTAATATTTGGCCCTTCCCATGGGCTTCCCTGGTGGCTCATATCGTAAAGAATCTGCCTACAATATGGGAGACCTGGGTTTGGAAGATGCCCTGAAGGAGGGCACAGCAACCCACTCCAGTATTCTTGCCTGGAGGATCTCCATGGACAGAGGAGCCTGGCAAGCTACAGTCCATGGGGTTGCAAACAGTCGTACATGATTGAGTGACTAAGCACAGCACAAAACAGTGAAGAAGTTTGGAGCACAGGGATCTGGAGCTAGGAATTTATTCTGGTTGCTATTTTGCCACAAATAATAAATTGTCTATGTCTCTAATCTAGAAGTCTTATGTCTTGCAAGAAAGGTAAAAACTCAAATCTTTCACAGTTCCCGAATCAACAGACCCTCTCTAGCATTTTAACCTAATCTGGGACTTTTATTTTTAATCATCTAAACATTGTACTGACTACTCATTAGACCATTTTCCTTTATACTGGCACTTTTAAAAAACATATATTTTTAAGATTTATTTTCATGTATATATACTTTTTCAAATTATTTCCCATTTAAGTTGTTACATAACATTGAGCAGAGTTCTCTGTGCCATACCAACAAAGACCTACTATAGCACAATGACTTTTTACAGCAATTTTATGTTCATGGCAAAGTTGACAGGAAGATACAGAGTTTTCCCCCGTTATCCTCTACTCTCACAAATGCATGGTCTTTATCACTATAAATATCATTCAACAAAATGGTACAGTTTTTACCAAAGACGAATGTGCACTGACACATTCATCATAAATACCCAAAGACCATAGTTTACCTTTGAATTCACTCTTGGTCAGGATGTGCAGCGGTAAAGAATCTGCCTGCCAATGCAGGTGATGCAAGAGACACAGTTTCAATTCCTGGGACAGGAAGATCCCCTGGATTAGAAAATGGCAACCCACTCCAGTATTCTTGCCTGGAAAATTCCAAGGACAGGGGAGACTATGGACTACCTCCATGGGGTTACAAAGAGTCAGACACGACTGATCAACTGAGCACACAGACAGATCTTATGGTTTCAACAAATGTATAATGACATGCATCGATACATTATAGTATCATACAGCATAGTTTCACTGTCCTAAACATTTTCTGAACTCTATCTATTCATCCTTTCTTCCCTTACCCCTGCTCTTCTAGGCAATCACTGATATTACTACTTCCATAGTTTTGCCATTTCCAGAATTATCCAGTTCGGTCACATCCTTGTATTACAGCAGACAGGTAAGTACAAGCAGAGAAAAGGGGGCAGGAGCTAGGTGGCAAGAAATCACACATCTTGTAAACAGTGGGGATCCATAGACAGACAAGGGAAAGCAGGAAATTTCAGACTGACTGGAAACCACACATTTTGGGTGATAAGTAGCAGACAAAGAAAGATGGGATTGACAGGGTATCTCCTGCCTACAAATGTAAACTTTTGTTCACTGTGCTCTCATTACCATGAGATTAGCTTAACAGATAAATACCACTGGACTGCAAGGAGATCCAACCAGTCCATTCTGAAGGAGATCAGCCCTGAGATTTCTTTGGAAGGAATGATGCTAAAGCTGAAACTCCAGTACTTTGGCCACCTCATTCTAAGAGTTGACTCACTGAAGACGACTCTGATGCTGGGGGATTGGGGGCAGCAGGGGACGACAGAGGATGAGATGACTGGATGGCATCACTGACTCGATGGATGTGAGTCTGAGTGAATTCGGGAGTTGGTGATGGACAGGGAGGCCTGGCGTGCTGCGATTCATGGGGTCGCAAAGAGTCGGACACGACTGACCAACTGAACTGAACTGAACCATTGTGTAGTGACCCCATGGCACTTCTGATCTAATCTAAATAAGGACAAAAATACCTCCTCCCCTTGGGAAAATGGACCTGGGATGAAAATCTCGGAAGAAGACCCCCAAATTCTTCCCTGCCCAGTGAATATTCTGCCCCTTTTTGTATGCCCCTCATAACCATTTTATCAAAGGGGCCTGGGAGCAGCAGCTCCTCACCTGCCTGCCTGCTCTCCATCTAGAGTCTATCCTGCTTTAATAAATTCTCACTTTACCTTCTTAACCTCTCTGTCTCTGAATTCTTTCAGGAGGAAGAAATAACTTCAAATTCACCAGCAACACTTGTAAGCATTTATAACTTTCTAATATGATCATTGGTTTCATATGTGATTTCCAAATATTTTCTTTGTATGCATACCTGGAAAAATCTCACTTGATCATACCATATGACTCTTTTATACATTTATTGTATCCCATTTGCCACTATTTTGTTGAGAATGCTTGCATGTAAGTTTACGAGACATATAGGTCTATATTTCCCTTGGGTGTGTATGTGCTTTGCCTGCTTTTGGCATCAGAATAATACTAGTCTCAGAATGAATTGCAGAATATTAGAATATTCCCTCCTCTCCTATTTTCTGTAAGTGAAAGTTTAATATCCGTGTTAATTCTTATTTAAATTTTTAGTGAAATTCTCCAATGAAGCAGTTTAGTCCTGGGCTGGTGATTTCTTTGCCAGGAGCTTTTTATTTACAAATTTAATTCCCTTTATGCTTATAGG
The DNA here is from genome assembly GCA_917880005.1 of Nanger dama. Taxonomy (NCBI): domain Eukaryota; kingdom Metazoa; phylum Chordata; class Mammalia; order Artiodactyla; family Bovidae; genus Nanger; species Nanger dama. The sequence goes on from CAKJTW010000037.1 coordinate 14,012,201, forward strand.
ACAATTCAGTTTGTCACTTTCATTGTGATTGAGTGTGGCACATTGCAGCTTTTAAGAAGTTGGTTCATGTTTTCCAGTTTTGAATATATGAGAATAGAGCTGTCCATAGTATCATCTTGTTATCCTCTCAATGGATGAAGTGTATGTAATGATATAATTCTTTATTTTTTATTGAGTCTGTACCATATTTTTCCAAATGGGAAACCATACTTGTTATAACGGTGGTATGCTGTCTTCAATTTCCTTACTTTCCCTAACCCTTGAAACGCTTTAAAGATGCAGTTAAAATGTAACATTTTATGCAACCTCCTTTTTCTTTTCCATATTTCCGCCTCCATTCCATAGTATCCCAATATTTCTTATTGTCAAATTTCAACTCATTGAGAAATATCAGAAAAATCCATTATTCAGGCAAAGGTAAGTTTATTAGACTTAATGTGATAAGGGAGACTACCACCTTGACAATGTTACTAGTGTCTTTAAAAAGAAAATAATTTCTAATTTTCTGGCTTCAAGCTGTGCTTTATACACACACACACACACACACACACACACATGCACACACACACACGTGTGTGTATGTATGTATTCTTTTCTCCTCCATGCCTATTTTTCTGATTATCAACCTTTCCTCTGCAACTTGAAAAAGTACACAACTTTCAGAAATATTTCTCAAAACAACTGTAATGACAGTTGCCTGAATGGTACTGCAGCTACCATCCCCAGCAATAAGCATGGGATCACAAAGGTTTCCACCATTTCCAGCCATAGGTTTTAGAGCAGAGATGAGGAAAAGTTCTACCTCAACCAAACTACAAAAGCATGTATTTCTTCCCTCTTCTCACCCTATAAAACTCCAGCACTGCTTGGCTCAGGGAACAATTATGTCTTTAGTTGCTTCCTGATGCACCTCAGCTGAGTAAAATTTTTAGTTTTTGAATCAAACTTTTTTTCTCTTTTGTCATATCTCAAGGTAAAACAGATGAGAATGCTTATATGATTTTATGTCTTTGGTTGTGTTATTTTTAATTTATCCTTTAAAGTTAAATTTGTGAGTATAAGTTGGATATAGATGAGTTTTATGACTTTTTTTATTTCTTGGCAAAACTAGAAAGGTGGTCTTAAAATGAATCTTGATAGGGAAACTGTTTTGTTCAGTTTATGATCTTATCTTCCAAAAGCAAGCATTTCCTGAGGCATGCAGCTAATTTATTTTACTTTTTAAAATGCCTGTTCCCAGTATTTTTAACATAGATTTGGAATAGTATTGATGACTTGAAAAAAATGCACAGTGTGAGAATTACGAGTTAAGTTTTATTTGGGTAAAAATGAGAATTGCAGCCTGGGAGACAGCACTTCAGACAGCTCTGAGAACTGCTCCACAGAGGTATAGAGGAAGGATAGTACATATATGATTTTGGTGAAAGGAAACTCCAATACTTTGGTCACCTGATGTAAAAAACCAACTCATTGGAAAAGACCCTGATGCTGGGAAAGATCGAAGGCAACAAGAGAAGCGGGTAGCAGAGGATGAGATGGTTAGATAGCATTACCAATTCAATGGACATGGATTTGAGCAAACTCTGGGGGACAGTGGTTGACATTGGAACCTGGCGTGCTGCAGTCCAGGGCTCACAAGAAGTCAGACATAACTTAGCTACTGAACAACAACAACAAAGAATACATACAATCAGGTCCATATTTACAGAAGGTTTCTGCTGGTCTCATGAAGCTTCAGCTAGTCACGAGAAAGAGTCGTCATCATGAAGAATTTTAGTGCTTTTCTAGATATAAGAATTGAGCTTATAAAATCAGTTCATGATAATATCTAACTATCTAAATACCTGTCCTGCCAGTACCTCCTGCTAACCCTCAAGCACACAGTGCCTCATCTCTGCTCTGCCCTAAACTCCTTCAAGGGATGTTGAAGGTCAGTGGCTGCAGCAGCATGTGATTTAATCCTTATAGAGGTAGATGACAAGCACCCATGACAAGTGCCAACTTGTAGTTGTTAGTATGTTCTGTTCCAGTTTTTTTAAATAGGATAGTATATATGACTCTAGTATTATTTAATGAATGTACTGGATAAAGATGTAAGTTTTAGTTCTATATCCATATGTTCACTCTAACACTGACTCCATTTATTATAATTATTTACAATTGTTAGGTAGTTAGACTAAAAAGAAAGGAGTCCACAATGGTGGTGGCTAAAAGACAAGAAGGGAGAATTCCACGAATTTAGAACAAAGGAAGGTCCAAGGACCAGAATGAGGACCTCAGGTACTTCTGGCTAGCCCAATTTAGTAGGCAGACCCAGGGGGAGGAAAAAAATATAAAAAAAAGAAGCCATGGGCCAGGGGTCAGTCTCTCACTCACTCTCTGTCTCTCTCTCTTTCGTCTCTTCGTGTCTTTTGGGTCGGCATGCCCTCACACCTCGAGGATGTATTTTCCTTTATTTTCTAAATAAAACTGAGCTGTAACATGGAGCTGTGACACTGGTCTGTTCGAGAGCTGTGACTCTGGCCCATCCAAGGGCTGTAATGCTGGTCCATTGCTTCAAATTTTTGTTGTGATGAGACAGAACCAGGGAAATTACACACTCCTCTGACACAATTATAATTATTGCAATTACTGTAATTATTTACCTGGCTGTTTACTACACAGTAAAGATTTTTAGGGTAAACATTCTAATTCATGTTTACATACCATTTGATGATTTTCATGAGTTATAAATTGCAAGAAAATGTATTTATATGTACAGACATAAAGAATAAATACACAGTTTTACAATACAAAAATGCAACAAAAATGTTCTAATCTAAGTTGGACTTAACCATATAGTTCAGAATCCAGGCTAGGGTAAATCTGGCTAAAAATGTATGCATTTTTCTGCCAGGAACAAATATTGAGGTTGCATTTCTATTCTTTATTACATCCTATTCTAACAAAAGTGTTAGTTGTGTCTGACTTTTGCTACCCTATGGACAGTTGTGTCTGACTCTTTGTGACCCCGTAGACAACTCTCTGCCGCCCCATAAACTGTAGCCCACCACACTTCTCTGTCCATGAGATTTTCCAGACCCGAATACTAATCAATGTATTTAATATAATTTAGAAGTGATCATTTAATTGAAGATGTACAAGTTGTGTCGAGAACCCTTCCCTCAACATGCCTTCATATACAATGCAATAAACAAATACTCTGTGTCTTTATGATTCATTCAATAGTAAAAGAAATATTGAGAAAAAGAACTGTATCTACTTGACAATGGAATTCAATTCAAGCAAGTAAAAATGCATCCTAACTCACAGCAAAGGAAGACACCAACAAAACAAAAAGACAAACTACTGAGGGGAGAAAAATTTGCAGATGATGTGATTGATAAGGGATTAATATCAAATATATACAAACAGCTCATACAATTCAATATCAAAGAAAATAACCTGATTTTAAAAGAGGGCAGAAAAACCGAATAAACTTTTTTCCAAAGAACAAATGTAGATGGCTCAGAGGCAATGAAAAGATGTTCAACTCTGCTAATCATCAGGAAATGCAAATCAAAACCACAATGAGATATTACCTTACACTTTCCAGAATGGCTATCATTAAAAAGTCTACAAATAACGAATCTTGACAAGGATGTGGAGGAAAGGGAACCTTGTATACTATTGTTGGGATGTAAATTGGTACAGCCACTATGGAAAACAGTATGGAGGTTTCTCTTATATGTGGAATTTAAATTATACAACAAACTAGGGAATATAAAGTGGAATAAGCAGACACAGATACAGAAAATAAACTACTTGCTACCAGTGGGGTGGGGCAGACAAAAAGAAGTGGGGCAATGGAAGTATGAATTATTGGGTGTAAGATAGTCTGAAGGATACATTGTACAACACAGGGAATATAGCCAATATTCTGTAAAAACTGTAAATGGAAATTAACCCTTAAAATTGTGTAAAACAAAAACAAAAAATAGATTTTAGTTTCTAATGTCCTAAAAGGCTTATATAAAAAAATGAGAACATTTAATTATGCATGAAAAACAGATGAAGCCAATATCTTTAACTAACCTATCTTTGATTTCCAAAGACATTTTGTTTGAGGGATTTAACTACATGAGAAAAGTGGCAGGTGTAACAATATAACAAAAATGAAGAATGTATTTTAGAATAAAAGTATGGTTAGCCTTGAATATCACCTTAGCCATAAAGTTTTAAAAACATATCATGCATTTATCTCATCATCTAACATAACAACAGATACAAATGACCTCTTGTAGAAAATAATCAGCTTCATGTTATCATGTTCTATGGGTAACAATTTAAGTCCATCTTTTTTCTCCTGAATTAAAACAATGTTATATGGAAAAAGGCCAATGGTTTCAGACTATTGCTGAGGTATTCTGAAACTATTGCTGAAAATATTCAAGGATATTTTCTCACATTTTCATGCTATGTGCTAAAAATTGTATACTATATGTGTAGTTGCTCAGTTGTGCCTGACTCTTTGTGACCCCATGGAATATAGCCCACCAGCTCCATGCATGAAATTTTCCATGCAAGAGTACTGGAGTGCGTTGCTATTTCCTTCTCCAGGGGTTCTTCCTGACCCAGGGATTGAACCTGGGTCTCCCACATTGCAAGCAGACACTTTTACCGTCTGAACCACCAGGAAATCATCATATTCTAACCTAAGGATCTCACCCCAGTTGAAATATTATTGGTGTCTAAACCAAGTATAGCAGTACAACATAATCAACATTACTCGAAGTCATTTCTCTTTTTGGTAGATTTTCTTCAGAAATGAGAAAGTATTTGTATTACAAATGTGAGTTGATTTTTATTGTCATTACATTCTTTGCCAATCAGCAATAATACATATCCCTTAGGCAAGGCATCCTAGCTGTATAGAAAGTAAGGTTAAAGCAAGATGAACTTAAAACAGCATAGATTAAGAATATACTAGTAATTTGAAAGAAAAGGACAAGTATAAAAATAATCTGAAATTGTAAGTTGACCATCACCACTTGTCAACTTAATCATCTTCCTTGGCCTACAGAAAGCTTTATATCCATAATTAAAATACTAAGAAGTAGCATTACACTAAGATGAACATTAGTATCACCTGGGGAGATTTAAAGAAAAAAAAATAATGCTGGGGTCCTATCACTAAAATTTCTAGTTGAGTTCCTGTGGTGGGTCATTTTAAGTATCAGGTTTATAATCTCTCTAAGCAATTCTATTTTGTAGCACACCAATGCCAAAGAATGCTCAAACTACTGCACAATTGCTCTCATCTCACATGCTAGTAAAGTAATGCTCAAAATTCTCCAAGCCAAGCTTCAGCAATACATGAACCATGAATTTCTTGATGTTCAAGCTGGTTTTAGAAAAAGCAGAGGAACCAGAGATCAAATTTCCAACATCCACTGGATCATGGAAAAAGCAAGAGAGGTCCAGAAAAACATCTATTTCTGCTTTATTGACTATGCCAAAGACTTTGACTGAGTGGATCACAGTAAACTGTGGAGAATTCTGAAAGAGATGGGAATACCAGACCACCTGACCTGCCTCTTGAGAAATCTGTATGCATATCAGGAAACAACAGTTCGAACTGGACATGGAAAAACAAACAGACTGGTTTCAAATAGGAAAAGGAATACATCAAGGCTGTATATTGTCACCCTGCTTATTTAACTTATATGCAGAGTACCTCATGACAAACGCTGGGCTGGAAGAAGCACAAGCTGGAATCAAGATTGCCAGGAGAAATATCAGATATGCAGATGACATCACCCTTATGGCAGAAAGTGAAGAACTAAAAAGCCTCTTGATGAAAGTGAAAGCGGAGAGTGAAAAAGTTGGCTTAAAGCTCAACATTCAGAAAATGAAGATCATGGCATCCGGTCCCATCACTTCATGGGAAATAGATGGGGAAACAGTGGAAACAGTGTCAGACTTTATTTTTGGGGACTCCAAAATCACTGCAGATGTTGACTGCAGCCATGAAATTAAAAGACACTTACTCCTTGGAAGAATAGTTATGACCAACCTAGATAGTATATTCAAAAGCAGAGACATTACTTTGCCAACAAAGGTCCATCTAGTCAAGACTATGGTTCTTCCTGTGGTTGTATATGGATGTGAGAGTTGGACTGTGAAGAAAGCAGAGCACCAAAGAATTGATGCTTTTGAAGTGTGGTGTTGGAGAAGACTCTTGAGAGTACCGTGGACTGCAAGGAGATCCAACCAGTCCATTCTGAAGAAGATCAACCCTGGGATTTCTTTGGAAGAAATGATGCTAAAGCTGGAACTCCAGTACTTTGGCCACCTCATGTGAAGAGTTGACTCCCATTGGAAAAGATTCTGATGCTGGGAGGGATTGGGGGCTGGAGGAGAAGGGGATAACAGGGGATAAGATGGCTGTATGGCATCACCAACTCGATGGACATGAGTTTGGGTGAACTTCAGGAGTTGGTGATGGAGAGGGGAGGCCTGGTGCGCTGCAGTTCATGTGGTTGCAAAGAGTCAGACACAACTGAGCAACTGAACTGAGGTGAAAGGAACTGTTAAAACACATGTACAATTATATATTTTATTTTGTAAACTTTTTGTAATATCATTAATTGTAAGAATTTATAATTAATAATATATAAGACATTTTAAGAGCTGGGATCAATATCAAAGATGTAAAAGACCAAATCCTATCATTTTTCATGTGTCTCTACCAATTTTTTTTTCTCAATTCTTAAGATATCAAAATTATTGGGAAACTCTGAATTCTCAAGACTATTTAAGTCAATGAGAAAATATGGAAGCTTTCCATATTGCATACAACATTCTACTGAGTTGACAAGGAAGTTCGTTTGCATGTTTCCTAAAGATTGTATGGAAAAACCTGAACAAACTTCTTGGCCAACCCAATATCTTATGCTTTAACTATCTGCATCCTTGTATGATCTTCTACTATATTATAAAACATTTAAAAAAACAGCAAGGACTTTCACTATTTTAGTTTTGACATTTTGTTTTGTTCTTTCATGCCTTCAGCAGCTAGTATAATTATATCATACACAGTAGATTCTGAATAAATATTAGCTGAATCATCACTGAGTAGAATCTCTGAAGTCCTTGTCATTATTGCACATTGTTAGATGTGCTATGTCTCAGCCATATTACAGTTAATTGAGGATCCTGTAATCTGCTATTGACTGAGATCCATAATAGTCAATGTGTTGTATGTTTAATCACTCAGTCACATCCTACTCTTTAAGACTCCATGGACTGCAGCCCTCCAGGCTCCTCTGTCCATGAGATTCTCCAGGAAAGAATACTGGAGTGGGTGGCCATGCCCTCCTCCAGGGAATCTTCCCAACCTAGGGATCAAACTCAGGTTTCCCACATTTCAGGGGGATTCTTTACCACCTAAGCCACCAAGGAATCCTACAATAGTGAATACTCTCTCTTAATATCTTATATAAATTCTCCACAGTGGCTGGCAAATATCTGTAGCAAATAGAAGTGATTTATATGTAGAAGTGATCTACAATGGGGAAGGGTGATTCCAAGGCAATTATTAGAGCATCACCATCTGTCAACATAATCAGTTTTGAAGACACTGATTAGGATGGCACAGATCAAGTTAGTTGTAATTGGAAGATATTTTTAAAATGGCATTATTTTAAAAAATTGTCATCAAATTAATGCTTTTATGAAGTATCATAAATAATATTTAGTTCAATCATAAATACTAAATCACATACTGAAAATTTCATCTGTTTTTACTAAATGTGTGCTCTTCACTACTGAATGATTTGTAACAATGGAGTTACAGTTCTTTTTTTCAGCTTAGGCAAATTTAAATCTAGAGTTTATAAAGGTGAATATTCATATATACTGAGATAAAAAGGAAAGGCTCAGTAAACTGAAATAACAATACTGTCATGAGAAAATTTAAGAACAAACTATCACATAATCATTTCTTATGGTTTGAATTTTTTAGATATTCATGTCAAAGTTATTTCATTTCATGGTCTAATGAGAAAACCTTCACATTTCTTGCTGTTGTCTGCTGATTTCAACCTCAATAAGTTTTTGGTTTAAATACATTATGAATTGATAAACACTCTATTTTCTGATTAGGCAGAAAATATTGAGTCATCAAAATGAATGCTTTTGTTCTGTGATGGCAATCACAAAACATATGCTTATGTGCAACTTGGACATCTCCTGTTCACAATTTTGTGAATTATTTTGACCTTTTAAAACTTATTTTATTAATAACAATTATATATATATATATATATATATATATATATATTGCTGCAACAACTAGGGGTGATCCAATGAAACAACTGACCAAGGATGAATTTCCAATATATATAAGCAGCTCATGAACTCAACACCAGAAAAACAAACAACCCAATCAAAAATTGTGCAGGAGACCTAAATAGACATTTCTCTAAAGAAGACAAACAAATGGCTAATTAACACATGAAAAGATGTTCAATATTGCAATAGCTTTCATTATTAGGGAAATGCAGATCAAAACTACAATGAGCTGTCACTCCACACCAGTAAGAATGGCCATCCTAAAAGAAATCTACCAACAATTAATGCTGGAGAGTGTGGAGAAAAGGGAACCCTCTTGTACTGTTGGTGTGAATGTAAATTGATACAGACACTGTGGAAGACAGTATGGAGGTTTCTTTAAAAAACTAGGAATATACCGCCATGTTACACAGCAATCCCACTACCTGATATATACCCTGAGGAAACCATAATTGAAAAAAACATATGTACCACAGTGTTTATTGCAATACTATTTAAAATAGCTAGGATATGGACGCAACCGAGATGTCCATCAACAGAAGAATGGATAAAGAAGATGTGGTATATATATTCGATGGAATATTTCCCAGCCATAAAAAAGAATGCATTTGAGTCAGTTCTAAGGAGGTGGATGAACCTAGAAACTATTATACAGAGTAAAGTAAATCAAAAAGAGAAAAACAAATATGGTATACAAAGCATTCGTCTACAATGTGGGAGACCTGGGTTCGATCCCTGGGTAGAGAAGATTCCTTGGAGAAGGAAACGGCAATCCACTCCAGTGCTCTTGCCTAGAAAATCTCATGGACAGAGGAGCTTGATGCAGGCTACTGTCCATGGGGTCGCAAAGAGTCGGGTACGACTGAGCGACTTCACTTCACTTCATGGAATCTAGAATGATGTACTGATTAACCTATTTGCAGGGCAGCAACGGAGATGCAGACATAGGTTACAGACTTGTGGACACAGGGGTCGGGGAGAGGAGAGTATGGGATGAATGGAGAGAGTAGCATGGAAACATATATACTATCATATGTAAAATAGATAGCCAGTGGGAGTACGCTGTATGACTCAGAGAACTCAAACCAGTGCTCTGTGACAATCTAGAGGGGTGGCTTGAGAGGTTCAAGAAGGAGGGGCACATGCATATCTATGGCTGATTCATGTTGTTGTATAGCAGAAACCAACAAAATATTGTGAAACAATTATCTTTCAATTAAAAATAAATCAAAAACACAAAGATAATCATTATTCTCATTCTACAGCTGTTTTCTTTTCTTATTGTCCTCACCATTAGGGTGTAAAATACAAAGTTATGAGTTGATATTAAATATATACTGTTCTCAGTGGCTTCAGTTGTGTCTGACTATTTACAGCTTCATGGACCATAGCCTGCCAAGCTCCTCTGTCCTTGAGATTTTCCTGGAAAGAATACTGGAGTGGGTTGCCATGCCTCCTCCAGGGTATCTTCCCAACCCAGGGATGGAAACTTCATCTCTTGTGTCTTCTGAATTGCAGGTGGGTTCTTAACCAATTAGGCACTGTGCAGAAGGGTTATTATGAAATATAATACAGGCTTGGTTAAAATAAAAGAAAATTATACTTTTCGTTTTTTTGACATAGTGTCTCCTATTTTAACATAACCTATGTAAAACGTTCATTGACTTCATCCATAATTAACTACAAACAGTCCTTACTTAGCATGGTTTTGGCTTTCTGGTATCACAGTTTAGTTAAGTAACCAGTCAGCTAAAAATACAGTTCAAATTCCATTCCATCTAAGGCTTCTTTTTCCTAGTTCATTAATATCATCATCATTATCCACACCACCGTTATGGCAGAAAGTGAAGAACTAAAAAGCCTCTTGATGAAAGTGAAAGAGGAGGGTGAAAAAGTTGGCTTAAAGCTCAGCATTCAGAAAATGAAGATCATGGCATCCGGTCCCATCACTTCATGGGAAATATATGGGGAAACAGTGGAAACAGTGGCTGACGTTTTTGGGGGGCTCCAAAATTACTGCAGATGATGATTGCAGCCATGAAAATAAAAGACGCTTACTCCTTGGAAGGAAAGTTATGACCAACCTAGATAGCATATTCAAAAGCAGAGACATTACTTTGCCAACAAAGATCCATCTGGTCAAGGCTATGGTTCTTCCAGTGGTCATGTATGAATGTGAGAGTTGGACTGTGAAGAAAGCAGAGCACCAAAGAATTGATGTGTTTGAACTGTGGTGTTGGAGAAGGACTCTTGAGAGTCCCATGGACTGCAAGGAGATCCAACCAATCCATTCTAAAGGAGATCGGTCCTGGGTGTTCACTGGAAGGACTGGTGCTAAAGCTGAAACTCCAGTACTTTGGCTACCTCATGCGAAGAGTTGACTCATTGGAAAAGACTCTTATGCTAGGAGGTATTGGGGGCAGGAGGAGAAGGGGACAACAGAGGATGAGATGGCTAGATGGCATCACTGACTCAATGGACATGAGTTTGAGTGAACTCCGGGAGTTGGTGATGAACAGGGAGGCCTGGCGTGCTGTGATTCATGGGGTCGCAAAGAGTCGGACACAACTGAGCAACTGAACTGAACTGATCCTCATCATGAATTGGTACTGACTTCTAGCAAACATATTTTCAACATCTTTGAGATAATCTTGTACATTTTTATCTTCTTATTCTGTTAATGATGTGTTTCATTTATTAAAATTTAAATGTTAAACCAGACTGGATTTCTTGTAATAACCTTAACTTGACCATGAAATATTATACTTGTTTGTATATTGCATTGGAGTCAATAACTATTTTAGAAGTTTTCATGAATACAGCCTTCAGTATACTTTTTTGGTAATATGCTATAAAGGATATGTTCTTCCATAAAAAGAATGGGGAATTGTTTTCTTTTCATTAGTTGGTATAATGGTCCCTGGATTGGGAAGATCCCCTGGAGTAGGAAATAGCAATCCACTCCAGTACTCTTGCCTGGAAAATTCTATGGACAGAGGAGTCTGGTGGGCTACAGTTAATAGGGTCACAAAGAGTTGGACACAACCGAGCAACCTAGACATAGACGCACACACACACACTTGTGCACACCCCTCCCCCCACACACATACATGTGCACACACAGGAACTTAAATTATTCTAAGGATCTGTCAATTTTATCCGAATATGATATTGTTTGAATATCCATTAATAGCTTTTTATAATGCCTCTGGGATTCATAGTGATGGCATTCATTTTAATTTCCAGACTATTATTTAATGTGTGCTTTCATTGTTTTGCTTTTTTCAATCATGCTGAAAGACTATGTGTTTTATTTGACCTTCAAAATAATAAACTTCAATCTCACTTTAGTGATGCTAGTTTTCTAATTTTTAATTGCTATCTTTATTTTTTCATTTCCTTGACATCCCTTACATAGGATGAATTTTTGTTATCTTTCTTTTTGAGATGTATACTTAAAAATTGATTTCAGCTTTTATTTTTATTTTGTTTTATTTTTATATTTTATTTTATTTTTTAATACTTTATTCTACATTACAATACTGTATTTGTTTTGCCATACATTGACATGAATCAGCCACAGGTGTACACGATCTTCCAATGCTGAAGCCCCCTCCCACCTCCCACCCCATATCATCTCCCTGGATCATCCCGTGCACCAGCCCCAAGCATCCTGTATCCTGTATTGAACATAGACTGGTGCTTCATTTCTTACATGATAGTATACATGTTTCAATGCCATTCTCCCAAATCATCCCACTCTCTCCCTCTCCCTCAGAGTCCAAAAGTCCGTTCTATACCTCTGTGTCTCTTTTGTTGTCTCACATATAGGGTCATCATTATTATCTTTCTAAGTTCCATATATATGTGTCAGTATACTGTATTGGTGATTTTCTTTCTGGCTTACTTCACTCTGTATAATCGGCTCCAGTTTCATCCATCTCATTAGAACTGAGTCAAATTTATTCTTTTTAAGGGCTGAGTAATACTCCATTGTGTATATGTACCACACCTTTCTTATCCATTCATCTGCTGATGGACATCTAGATTGCTTCCATGTCCTGGCTATTATAAACAGTGCTGTGATGAACATTGGGGTACATGTGTCTCTTTCAATTATGGTTTCCTCGGTGTGTATGCCCAGCAGGGGCATTGCTGGGTCATAAGGCAGTTCTATTTGCAATTTTTAAAGGTATCTCCACACTGTTTTCATAATGGCTGTACTAGTTTGCATTCCCACCAGCAGTGTAAGAGGGTTCCCTTTTCTCCACATCCTCTCCAGCATTTATTGCTTGTAGACTTTTGGATCGCAGCCATTCTGGCTGGTGTGAAATGGTACCTCATTGTGGTCTTGATTTGCATTTCTCTGATAATGAGTGATGTTGAGCATCTTTTCATGTGTTTGTTAGCCATCCGTATGTCTTCTTTGGAGAAATGCCTATTTAGTTCTTTGGCCCATTTTTTTATTGGTTCGTTTATTTTTCTGGAGTTGAGCTGCATAAGTTGCTTGTATATCTTTGAGATTAGTTGTTTGTCAGTTGTTTCATTTGCTATTGTTTTCTCCCATTCAGAAGGCTGTCTTTTCACCTTGCTTATAGTTTCCTTTGTTGTGCAGAAGCTTTTAATTTTAATTAGATCCCATTTGTTTATTTTTGCTTTTATTTCCATTATACAGGGAGGTGGATCATAGAGGATCCTGCTGTGATTTATGTCGGAGAGTGTTTTGCCTGTGTTTTCCTCTAGGAGTTTTATAGTTTCTGGTCTTACATTTAGATCTTTAATCCATTTTGAGTTTATTTTTGTGTGTGGTGTTAGAAAGTATTTTAGCTTCATTCTTTTACAAGTGGTTGACCAGTTTTCCCAGCACCACCTGTTAAAGAGACTGTCTTTATTCCATTGTATATTCTTGCTTCCTTTGTCGAAGATAAGGTGTCCATAGGTGTGTGGATTTATCTCAGGGCTTTCTATTTTGTTCCATTGATCTATATTTCTGTCTTTGTGACAGTACCATACTGTCTTAATAACTGTGACTTTGTAGTAGAGCCTGAAGTCAGGCAAGTTGATCCCTCCAGTTCCATTCTTCTTTCTCAAGATTGCTTTTGCTATTTGAGGGTTTTTGTATTTCCATACAAATCTTGAGATTATTTGATGTAGTTCTGTGAAAAATACTGCTGGTAGCTTGATAGGAATTGCATTTAATCTGTAGATTGCTTTGGGTAGTTCTTCTTTCCATTCTTCTTTCTCAAGATTGCTTTTGCTATTTGAGGGTTTTTGTATTTCCATACAAATCTTGAGATTATTTGATGTAGTTCTGTGAAAAATACTGCTGGTAGCTTGATAGGAATTGCATTTAATCTGTAGATTGCTTTGGGTAGTATACTCATTTTCACTATATTGACTCTTCCGACCCAAGAACATGGTATATTTCTCCATCTATTAGTGTCCTCTTTGATTTCTTTCATCAGTGTTTTATAGTTTTTGATATAGAGGTCTTTAGTTTCTTTAGGTAGGTATATTCCTAAGTATTTTATTCTTTTCGTTGAAATGGTGAATGGAATTGTTTCCTTAACTTCTTTTTCTACTTTCTCATTATTAGTGTATAGGAATGCAAGGGATTTCTGAGTGTTGATTTTATATCCTGCAACTTTACAGCTTTTATTTTTAGAATAGTAGTAGTACTGTTAGTCACTCCTTTGTGTCCGACACTCTGTGACCCCATGGAATATAGCCCGTAAGGCTCCTCTGTCCATGGATTCTCCAGGCAAGAAGACTAGGGTGAGTGGCTATTTTCTTCTGCAGGGGATTGTCCTGAACCATGGATCAAACCCACGTCTTCCACAGTGCAGGCAGATTCTTTACTGTCTAAACCACCAGGGAAGCCCTTTCAAGTAAGGCTTCAGCTACATTCCAGAAGTTTAAATATGTCATATTTTGATATTAAGCTCCAAATATTTTCAAATTTTGATTTTAATTTCTGCTTTGTCCTAATGGTAATTTCAGAGTGTACAACTTTAAACATCTCAACCTTTTCTAGTACTTTATTACCATTGTTATTTATTTTTGACTTAATTCAACTGAATACATTTTTAATTTTGAAAATTGTTAAAGCTTATAATAGATTCAGAATATGAATGATTTGATAAATAGATACACTTTAAAATTTAGATTTTATATTATATACATTTATAAATGTATATATACACATATATAGTTATTTTGTAGTTTCTAGTCAAATATTCTATGAATTTACTAATTATTTTTCTCTGCTTATTTTATCAGCTCTTGCAAAAGGTATGAGTTTCTAAATGTGATTTAGAGTCTATTTGTTTTAATTTTTAGTTCTAGCAACTTGTGTTAATTATTTAGAAACTATGTTACTAGGTACACACAAATTTAGTACTGTTATATTATTCGGCAGAATAATTATATAATCATTTTTGATGTTTATATTTATTCGTGCTTCCCCACTTGTCTTTTCTGTCTTATATTTCTAGAACTATACTATCTTCCTTAATTTAGAGCTTTCACAGTACATATTTGCCCATTCTTTCATTTATAATACATCATACTCTACATAACTATCATGTGTCTCTTGTATGTATCATGAAGTTTAATAATTTAAATCCATGAACTTGTGTTAGTACTACTCATGCAGACCAAAATGTTCCTTAAATCTCTTCCATTTTTTCACTTTCTTTTACATTCTAGGTGTTTTTGTTTTGTTTTGCCTTAGGTTAAATATTCTCTTAATCTTATTTCCAGTAATTGTTTGTGTGGAATTAATTTCACATATTGAGATTTCAATTTCATTAATCACATTTTCAAGTTCTATAATTTTTATCATATATGAAGTTAATTGATTCTAGTTTCCTAGTATATTCTCTGTCATCATCTGTTTTCTTGAAAACATTCATCAGCTATTTTACAGTACAGTTTCTGATAACTGCCATGATTGGACCACTTTGGGTTTGTTTACATTGTCTTTGTTTCTCTGGTATTTATTTCTTCTATGTGGGGTGATTTTCTAACTAAACAATATGTATTTTGTATGAAAAATACACTAGAGTCCTAAATGATATAATGCCTTTTAGAGAAACTTCATTTTATTCACTTCTAGTCAGATAGAGTAATGACAGATTAATCTGTAAGAAATTAGCTTGCTTGAGATGGAGTTAATGCTTCTACCAATCCTCTACCTCTGATGCACCATGCCTTTTGTATAGTTTCATAGGGTCCCATATGAGATTCTAGGAGTACCAATCATAACACCCTCAGCCTTTGGCATGTCCTAAAATTTTTATGTTCTCATCAAGATACTTTGAAAAATCATCACTGTCTTTCTACATCTTCTTGACTAGTTTATCTTTCTTCCAATTTCACATAAATAAATTTATTTTCTAGGAGGAAAATCAACATAGGTATGAGATTTACCGCTTGAATCTATCCAAAATGAAATTCTATTTCCAAATTTCTGCCTGATTTTGCAGCTGTAATCTCTAGTTTCTTTTTTTTTTAATTTTGCTTTTTATCCATAGTGAAATTTGCTCAGTCATGTCTGACACTTTGAGACCCCAATGGGCTAAATAGTCCATGGAATCCCCCAGGCCAGAATACTGAAGTGAGTAGCCTTTCCCTTCTCCAGAGGACCTTCCCAACCTAGGGATCGAACTCAGGCCTCCTGCATTGCAGGCAGATTCTTTGACAGCTGAGCCACAAGGGGAAGCCCATAGTACACGACCTTAAAAGCATTCTCTGCCTGGGACTTATGCCTGTTTCCATTAACAATGGGCACGTCTTTTGAAGTAAAACATTCCTGAAGAATGCCAACTCTCTTTTCTTTTATCTTCAAATGTATTTTAAATACATCTATATTTTCTAGGTATCCATAGAAATACTCTCTCCAGAGTGGCAATTCCAACTACTTGTAAACACTACTGGGATCAAACAACTTGAGAGTTGAAATGTGCCCATGGAATTACTAATAAGGAATCTTCAGTAAGTAGTAAGCCCCACTTGAACGATAGTCAGTATACTCTGGAATAAAAGGTAAATCAGTGTGGAAATAGAATGTGCAAAAATACTGTTTTGAAATGCTGCAGTGAAAGAGAGTGAGTGGAATTCTGAGGGATAAAGAAAGCCAGAATTGTGGTTAAACTGATTATTTTGCTGTTAAAAATCGCCTAGCATAGAACAGGTGTGATATCTGCCATATATTAAGATGGAAGATTTCAAAAACTTAAGAGAATAGTGCTGCCAGATGATATTAACCTCAAATTAGCAATGGTTTTACAAGAAGGTGAACAAGTAACATGGAAGTGGCATAAGGATCATATCTTATCACATAGGTTATAAGAAAATAAACCTCCGCTTGTGAAGGATGTATGGAACTTATGTCTTCAGGAGATTTTTCTACTTTCTTTTTCCTCATGAGTTATAATAAAAAAAAAAATTGGCTAAAGAAAATAAAAAGAAAATAACAGTTTAAAAGAGTTATAAAGTGCAAAATCTTTCAGTTAACATGTGAAATTTCCCATTTTTTCCCCTTCCATGTCTTAATCTCTCATGTATAAATGGGGAAAATAATAGTACCAAATGTATTGATTTTGAAGTATTTGAACAGTTTCTGGAACATAATAAATGTCATATATATGTTCAGTTCAGTCTCCCAGTTGTGTCTGACTCTTTGCAACCCCATGGACTGCAGCACGCCAGACCTCCCTGTCCATCACCAATTCCCAGAGTTTACTCAAACTCATGTCCATTGAGTCAGTGATGCCATCCAATCATCTCATCCTCTGTCATCCCCTTCTACTCCCACCTTCAATGTTTCCCATTATCAGGATCTTTGCAGATGAGTCAGCTCTTTGCATCAGGTGGTCAAAGTATTGGAGTTTCAGCTTCAACATCAGTCTTTCCAATGAATATTCAGGACTGATCTCCTTTAGGATGGACTGGTTGGATCTCCTTGCAGTCCCAGGGACTCTCAAGAGTCTTCTCCAACACCACAGTTCAAAAGCATCAATTCTTCGGCATTCAACCATCTTAATAGTCCAATTCTCACATCCATACATGACTCCTGGAAAATCTATAGTTTTGGCTAGACAGACCTTTGCAGACAAAGTAATGTTTCTGCTTTTTAATATGCTGTCTAGGTTGGTCATAACTTTCCTTCCAAGGAGTAAGTGTCTTTTAATTTCATGGCTGCAGTCACCATCTGCAGTGATTTTGAAGCCCCCAAAATAAAGTCTGCCACTGTTTCTGCTGTTTCTCCATCTATTTGCCATGAAGTGATGGGACCAGAAACCATTATCTTTCTTTTCTGTATGTTGAGCTTTAAGCCAACTTTTTCACTCTCCACTTTCACTTTCATCAAGAGGCTCTTTAGGTTCTTCTTCACTTTCTGCCATAAGGGTGGTGTTATCTGCATATCTGAGGTTATTTATATTTCTCCCAGCAATCTTGATTCCAGCTTTTGCTTCCTCCAGCCGAGCACTTCTCATGATGTACACTGCATATAAATTAAATAAGCAGGGTGACAATATACAGCCTTGACGTACTCCTTTTCCTATTTGGAACCAGTCTGTTGTTCCATGTCCAGTTCTAACTGTTGCTGCCTGACCTGCATTTGGGTTTCTCAAGAGGTGGATCAGGTGGTCTGGTATTCCCATCTCTTTCAGAATTGTCCACAGTTTATTGTGATCCACACAGTCAAAGGCTTTGACATAGTCAATAAAGCAGAAATAGATGTTTTTCTGGAACTCTCTTGCTTTTTCAATGATCCAGTGGATGTTGCAATTTGATCTCTGGTTCCTCTGCCTTTTCTAAAACCAGCCTGAACATCTGGAAGTTCATGGTTCACATATTGTTGAAGCCTGGCTTGGAGAATTTGGGGCATTACTTTACTAGCGTGTGAGATGAGTGCGATTGTGTGGTAGTCTGAGCTATATATGAGGTATATATCTCATATATAGGTATGAGGTATATCTATGTTAGATATTACTAAATGCATTTATTTGGGACTTTTAGAAAATAATCATGAAACATACAATGACTGGAAAGAAGCAGTGATTTTCTCTTTACCAGAAAGATATGTTATATTTTGCAATGAATATGAGAAGATATGTATTAGAAAGAATTGTTAATTAGGAGACTATTTTTTTTCAAATTTCTCTTATCAACAATTAGAAGTTTGGAAACTGATTGAAACAAGCATGAATTGGATCTTAATGTTCAACTGTAATCAGTAGGCTAAATTTCCCATGTGTTGAGGGAGTAGAACAAAAGTATTGCTATTAACAGGAAAAAAATTCAAACTTTAGATTATGGGATGAGAAGTAGGGGTTAGGGTTTTTTTTTTTAAATTTTTTTATTTTATTGTTATTATTTTTAATTCTACAGTACAATACTGTATTTGTTTTGCCATACATTGGGGGTTAGGGTTTTAATATAAATTTTGGGGGAATCCAAGCAAATAGCTCATAACAGAACAGAAATACAAAGAAAATTTTATATACTTTGAAACATCTATTGTAGGATGTAGCTAATAACCTATCCAGAAAGATGATATACACTAATGCTAATAGCAATAATTTGGCCAAGAAATCATCAATTCTTATAAATAATGAAATGGCAAGTAAGTGAATTTGTACAAACTGCCTCTAATTCCCCTGTATATGTGAATAATACAATATTTTAAATGCCTGGAATTCTTTAGGAGAATATATAACTTAAATAATGTAACATATCTGAAAGTTTCTTAAAATAAACACTTCTGTATTACTAAATGAAAATAACCACATACCTAAATTTTTCCTTAAATGACTTTGCCAAAGAACTAAGTGACCTTGTATGACTTTGTATTACTTCCTTGTGCTTCAGAGACAATGGAAGCCTGATAGAGCAGATGGTGTAAACATATCAGCTGTTAACCAGGCATATCCTCATCTCACCTGGACTGCTTCCTTTCCCTTCCCCTGATCGCATGCTCTCTGGTATCAAACCTCGCTATCACATATCTTTGTGTGCCTTCTCCTCTTCCTATAGCAATAGTATATTTGTAAAACATTTTCTTGGCTAGTTTACTTCTGAGAATAATATTCAGCAATCTTCCTAAAAACTGAGACTTTGGTGAGCATAACATAACAAGAGCAAACTCAAATTCTTTATGTCCAGTTGCATGTGTGTAAAACTTCCAAGGTTAGCAGCAGGTATTCACTTGGTCAGGGAATAGATACAAATGTAATGTGACATTTAATATAATCACAGAAAGGTCCACAACTATCTAAATTTAGTCACCTTTATGGTCACACATACATCTAAAAGTATTTGTCAAATGTAAAATGTATTTCAGTAATTGCGAGAATAAACTTAGAATGATAGGAAGGAAAGAGCTAGCCACTTTCACTGAAGGAAATAAAATAAAAATATTATCTGTAGTTTTGGAACAGTAGGACAGTACAGTATCTCTATAAAGATAATAGAGATAAAAATAGATTATTAGTTTCACCTTATCAATGAAACAGATCATTAGCTTGAAATAACAATGCCCCTCACACCAAATATTAATTAATTTACTCAAAGAATATTCATGTGTATACTCTAACCAATGAATATTAACATATTAAGATAAACACTAGAAATACAATAATAGAACCAGAGAATTAGAATACACAGCAACAAACGAGCATATTTAGAGACTGAATTAGGTAATGATAATACCTATATATACATACATACATACATATATATATATATATATAAATACTTTTAAAAAGAGAAGTTTGGTTGTTATATAAGTTTGGAACAAGAGACCTGACTTTAGACGGTCAAAGGCAGATTATCTTTGTCAGAAACACATAAAAATTGAAGAAAGAAAAAGAAAAATCTGTAGAAAGGTCAATGAGGGAATGCTTTCCCGGCAGATAAGAGAATATATATATAAGGGTCAGATATGAGGGTTGTGAATGTGTATTATGGAAAAAAGTAGCAAAATTATCTGGTGATGGTGACAGAAGGGAAGAGGCTTATGGCTAGAACAATGAACCTGAGCCAAATAATGTAAAGCATCACCAACAGGTGGGTTTATTCTAAGAATAAACATGTATTAAAAACATTTTTGTGTGAAAAGTTATATGCTTAGTTTTTTCTTGTGTGTTACTTAATTTTTTTTTCTTTCAAAACTGTTATTATACACAGTGCCAAGTAACCAAAAGCTGGCCAAGTTCAACTGTCCTTCAGGGGATTAGTGGCTATGTAATTCTTCAGAAGTAAAATACTACAGGCCAGAATCTAGTATCTAACTAAAAATGAAGAGCACAGAAAAAAGAATAAAATGAAGCAAAATAAAATCTCTTATTATCCTTATGGCTCTAAAAGTTAACTGTTTAAAGTAATAATGGTAACAAGGCATTGGGTATTTAGAGCCTAGAGACAGCTGAAATGAGTGATGACAGTGCCGCAAGGGATGGAAGAGAGATACCAGGTATGATTTTTACAATAGGCCTGCACTAGCCCTGAAGTGGTATAATATTATTTTATGGTAAAACTAGAAAAGTTGTAGATGTATATGGAAAACTGTAAACATTGGAAAGAAAAAAATAAACTATAAAAGGAAGCATCCATTATACACTAACGAGGGAGATAGAACAGAATCATATAAAATGTTCTATCAAAACCAAAAAAGGTCAAAAAAGAAGGAAAGAAGAAAAATAAATAACGAATCTAATGAAAAAAAGTCATAAGTGTAGTAGATTAATTCAACATATTTGTAAATATTTGAAAATTGTCTAAATATGCCAATTAGGATAGAAATTGTCAAACCTGCTAAATGAACAAGATACATTATGTTATCTATAAGAAACTCACTTTAAATGTAAAAACCCTGATGGATTAAAAGTAAATATATAAAGAAAGAAACATCATGCTAACATTAATATAACCAGAATATATGTGTGTGTGTGTGTGTGTGTGTGTGTGTGTGTGTGTGTATAAATACTCATGTATATTACAGAGAAAGGAATATTTAGAACAAGGAAAGTTATCAAGTATATGGGGGGGGGGGGGTGGGTGTTCCATAGTGAGAATTGGTTAAGTTTCTAAGAATGCCTAACAATCATTAACATGGATGTACCTAACAACTGAGCATCCAAATAGGTGAAATAAAGATGGAAGATTTTCTCTAAGAGGTCCATGATTGATAAGAAATAGAACAGGCACAAAGATAAACCAATACAGAGTGCAGTAGTTGTCATGACAGAGGTGCGATCAATTATTATGATTAAGTGCTTTGCAAACACACAGGAGAGTACCACTAGCTTCTTGATGATGTTTGATAATGCTTACTGGAATGGGTGACATTGATGCTAGAAATTGAAAGATTGGGATTAGAACTCCCTTTGTTGGGTTATTTAGTAGCAATTTTAAACAAATTCAGTAATATGAGAACAAACACTGAAACAAAAATGTGTTATTTCTTTTAATGAAAGTTTTGCTTAGATGCTGCCACATGCAATAACTTCTTTGTTAGCCAAAGTACAATTTTATCTGTGGAATAATAAGCATATATTAGGTTTTCAACCAAATGGAAAGATAATTATCTATATATATGTCAATATCCACTTTAAAATCTTGGTGCTAATTTGAACTTGTAGTGTATGCTATGCTACAATTGCAAAGATGCCTGATTTCACATTTGCTTGAAAAGATAGAATGGAGTATACTTTCCAATGAACACAGTTCTATGTCATTACATGTTACTATTATAATTCAATTCCACTTTCCACATCTAGCTGTAGCTATATTTGACTCTAGAAATACCCTAGTTTACATGAAAATCTAGATGTTATAACAGATTTTTATCATATGGTGTTGCTAATAAAGACTAAAGTACATGCTGTTCTGATTCCTGCTGTTTCATGATTTTATACCTTTAATTGTGCATAAAGATTTCAATAAATTACTTAACTGTATGAAAATAAGAAATATGATTTTTTTCTTAATAAAACTTTATTACTTTCTAGTCAGTATTTAATATCATGCAGTATAACCCTAATAACAAGTAGGGTCAAAAACGGTTTGGTGTGTGAAAGCAATAGAATATTATTTGACCTTTTATTTAAATAATATTAAAGTTATGTCTTAATATTCACCCATAAGTATTTATTCTTATAAATCTTTATTCTTCACATGAAACTCTATCAAAACTTCTGTGCTGTGTGCTATAAAATTAAACAGCAGCCATCTTCTCTGTTATATCTGTTTCTTAGTAACATTAATTAGGCCTGACTCAAAATGCCTGTAAGAAAAATGATGTATTTTATATTATTTTTCTTGTTTTTGATACTAGTATTTACAATTCTATTATATATTAGAAATGGTAAGAAGAATTGTACAGGGACTTCCCTGGTGGTCCAGTGGTTAAAACTCCACACACCAATGCAGGAGGCACTGGTTTGATCCCTGGTCAGAAAAATAAGATTCCACATGCTGTGCAGGGCAGCCTGGAAATAAATAAATAATTTAAACAAAGAATAATTGTACATTTAGACATAGTAAATATCAAGCAATTCCATTAGGTTATTTATCCAAAGATGTGCAATAACAACACCGCAAATAAACACGTGTTTTGAATTAAGAATTCCTTTGTGTCGTCATGGTTCAGTACTTTGTTCTACATAAATATGAAGCATAGATTCTTCACACACTGGAGAAAGAAGAAAAAGCCATTGTAAAATAATTACCATATTAAGGTCCTGATACAACATCTGGCATCAATATTATGTTTCTAAAAAATGTTCATGTTAAAAATTAAATAGCATAATATTTCTCAAATGACTTTTAATTTTACATTTTCAACTTGCATACAAGGTAAATAAGAAAAAGATGAATAACTACATGGAAAACCAAACACGTATGAAAAGAGGTCAGACTATTCACAAAATATTTTATTTATATGTGTTAACGTACATCTCATTAAAAAAGCAAGACATTTCCAGAAAAACATCTGCCAAAGACTTTGACTGTGTGGATCACAATAAACTGTGGAAAATTCTGAAAGAGATGGGAATACCAGACCACCTGACCTGCCTATTGAGAAACCTGTATGCAAGTCAGGAAGCAATAGTTAGAACTGGACATGGAACAACAGACTGGTTCCAAATAGGAAAAGGAGTACATCAAGGCTGTATATTGTCATCCTGCTTATTTAACTTATATGCAGAGTACATCATGAGAAACTCTGGGCTGGATGAAGCACAAGCTGGAAGTAAGACTGCTGGCAGAAATACCAATAACCTCAGATATGGAGATGACACCACCCTTCTGGCAGAAAGTGAAGAAAAACTAAAGAGCTTCTTGATGAAAGTGAAAGTGGAGAGAGAAAAAGTTTGGCTTAAAGCTCAACATTCAGAAAACTAAGATCATGGCACCTGATCCCATCACTTCATGGAAAATTGATGGGGAAACAGTGGAAATAGTAGCTGACTTTATTTTTCTGGGCTCCAAAATCATGGCAGATGGTGACTGCAGCCATGAAATTAAAAGACACTTACTCCTGGGAAGGCAAGTTATGACCAACCTACACAGCATATTAAAAAGCAGAGACATTACTTTGCCAACAAAAGTCCATCTAGCCAAGGCTATGGTTTTTCCAGTGGTCATGTATAGATGTGAGAGTTGGACTATAAAGAAAGGTGAGCACAGAAGAATTGATCCTTTTGAATTGTGGTGTTGGAAAAGACTCTTGAGAATCCCTTGGACTGCAAGGAGTTCCAACCAGTCCATCCTAAAGGATATCAGTCCTCGGTGTTCATTGGAAGGACTGATGTTGAAGCTGAAATTCCAATACTTTGGCCACCTGATGAGAAGAGCTGACTCATTGGAAAAGACCCTGATGCTGGGAAAGATTGAGGGCAGGTAGAGAACAGGATGACAGAGGATGAGATGGTTGGATGGCATCACTGACTCAATGGACATGGGTTTGGGTGGACTCTGGGAGTTGGTGATGGACAGGGAGGCCAGGCATTCTGCAATTCATGGGGTCACAAAGAGTTGGACACAACTGAGCGAGTGAACTGAACTGTCTTTGTCTAAATAAATGACTGTACGTTTGACTGCTCTACAATTTTTTTTTAATAGGGGCTTCCCAGGTGGTAATACTGCTAAAGAACCCTTCTGCTATTATAAAATAATGCCAGAGACAAGGTTTCTATCCCTGGGAGGACATTGCAACCCATTCCAGCATTCTTGCCTGGAGAATCCCATGGACTGAGAAGCCTGGCTGACAGGCTACAGTCCATAGGGTTGCAAGCAATCAGACATGACTGAAGCCACTTCACATGCACAAACCAATTTTTACTTATCAGATTTGAAAAGACACTTTGCTAATTATCTTGTTTAGAGGTATATTTGAAAACAGTCTCCTTTTATATTACTGATGGAAATGAATGCTTGCTTGATCAAATGAAGAAGGTGAATTTTGCATTATCTATCAGAATTTGTTTTGCTGTCATCCCTTATCCACTGTTTTGCTTCACAGGGTTTCAGCCACTTGTGCTCTATCATGGTTCAAATATATTATGGAAAATCTCATAAAGAAACAACACATGAGTTTCCTATAGTGTGCTGCTCGTCTGTGTAGCATGATGAAATCTTGCATATTCATGCTCCATCCTGCCTGGGCTGTGAATCTTCCCTTTGTCTAGTGTATCCCACTGTCTGGGTCATCAGACTGACTGTCACAGTACTGCAGTGCTTGTTATCAAGTAACCTTTATTTTAGGTAATAATGGACCCAATGGGCGAAAGTAGTAACGCTGGCAGTATTTGGGATATGCCAAAGAAAAGCTATAAAGTGCTCTCTTTAAAGGAAAAGATGAATGTTCTCAACTTAATTAGGAAAGAAAAAAATCCTATGCTAAGTTTGCGAAGATTTACAGTAAGAATGAATCTTCTATCTGTGAAATTGTGAAGAATGAAGAAGAAATTTGTGTTAGTTTTGCTGTTGCACTTCAAATTGCAAAGCTCACAGTAAGTGATAAATGCTTAGTTAGTATGGAAAGATATTAAATTTGTACAGGAAAATATTTTGAGGGAGAGAGAACACATTCACATATAACTTTTACTATAGTTTCTTTTTATGATTATTCTCTTTTACTATTAGCTGTTGATCTCTTACTGTGCCTAATTTATAAATTAAACCTTATAATAGGCATATATGTATAGGAAAAAACATAATATGTATTGGGTTTGTTACTTACATGGTTTCAGGTAGGTATTAGAGGTTTTGGAACTTGCCCACTTGCAGTGAAAGCAAGGAATACTATAATGTTTATTTTTAATAGAAATTTCATTTCTGGTCATTTTTCTTTCAGATTAATACATACGAAACTATTTATATTGGCCAAATATGAAACTTCCTAAGGCTCATCATTAGGGAACTGGCAAAATAAATTATGCTCTATTCATAAAAGAAAGACTGTCTAATTAGATACTAATCTGTGAACACAATGTGTAATATATTTTCATGCAGAACAAGTAAATATCTAATGTGATAAACACATGGCATGTTCTAATTCAAGACACTTGATTATTCTTATATATAATTTTTTAAGTGGGATGATCTTTGTACATAATTACAAAATAATAGAGAAATTTAGGATATTCTTGTATATAAAGTGAAAAAGATACTAACCATGATGTAAAGTACATGCTCATGTAAGAAACAATATTTCATGCAGTAGTAAAGAATCCGCCTGCCAATGCAGGAGACACAAGAGACCCAGGTTTGATCCCTGGGTTGGGAAGATCCCCTAGAATAGGAAATGGCAACCTGCTCCACCTTCTTGCCTCGAAAATTCCATGGACAGAGAAGCCTGGTGGGCTAGAATCCCTGGGACCAAAAAGAATCCAACACAACTGAGCAACTGAGCATGCACAGTATATGTGTAAAATGCCTCTGTCTTTGTGAAAAACACCCTTTCATTATTTTGAAATGTATTAAATTGCATATAACATCTATACAGAACATTGTACTGAAATCATGAAGAACTTGATACATTCCTGCAAAAGGCTTCCCCATGGTGCTAGAGGTAGAGTCCACCTGCCAAAACAGATGACACACGAGAGGCAAGTTAGATCCCTGGATCAGGAAGCTCCCTGGAGTAGCAAATAGCAACTTGCTACTGTATTCTTGCCTGGAGAATCTTATAGACAGTGGAGCCTGGCTGGCTATGGTCTGTGTTGTTGTGAAGAATCAGATACAGTTGAGCAAAGCACAGCAGCAGCACAGTCATTTATCTATGTTACAAAGTGAATATTACCAAGATCAAGCCCCATGCCCATCTTTATAACTACCTGCAACTTTCTTTCCAGATATAATAACATGGGTAACTTAAAAACTGTGGAAAATGAAACAGTATGCACAGATAAATAAGGATAAAAGTGACAGATTCTTTGTCAAAGGTTTTACCAATCAAAGGTCAATGGAGTGACATCTTACATGTGCCTAGGTTGGATACAACACATTGAAACTAATGTAGTAGGTATGCTTGAGTATTGGCTAATATGCACAGATACTTTTCTGGTGAACAATAGTTTCTTTTTTCTTCTTGCATATTGTCCTTTCATGTGAATTTAACTCTTTTATTCAAACACTCTACTGTTGACAGATACATGGATTATTTCAGTTTGGGGTTTACAATTCACAGAGCTCATGAATATACGCCCCATAATTTAACATATATTTAGGTATACTTTTGTTGATTATCTGATTAAACTTGAATTTCTGAATAGTGTATGCTCAAGCTTGACTTAAATAGAGAATGCTGTATGTAATGCCTCTTTTAAGGTGAGTGTCAAAGATTTGACATTTTAATAATACCAAAACAATAGCACATTGACTTTATTAATAATATTTAAGTATTTCTCTATATATTCATATAATAATCATGTAATATTTAGTATGATTCATATAATAATCATAATATTTAAGTATTTCTATATATAGTCATATATATATATATTCTATATATAGATGATGGTTTCAGTGTGACATTGTACTGGAGACAGAGATCAAGACCGACGCCATGGAAAAGAAATGCAAAAAAGCAAAATGGCTCTCTAAGGAGGCCTTACAAATAGCTGTGAAAAGAAAAGAAGCAAAAGCAAAGGACAAAAGGAAAGATACAAGTATCTGAATGCAGAGTTCCAAAGAAGAGCAAGAAAAGATAAGAAAGCCTTCTTCAAGTATCAGTGCAAAGAAATAGAGGAAAAGAATGGAATGAGAAAGACTAGAGATCTCTTCAAGAATATTAGAGACACCAAGGGAACATTTCATGAAGAGATGGGCTTGATAAAGGAAAGAAATGGTATGCACCCAAAAGAAGCAGAAGATATTAAGAAGTGGCAAGAATACACAGAAGAACTATACAAAAAGATATTCACAACCATCACGATGGTGTGATCACTTACCTAGAGCCAGACATCCTGGAATGTGAAGTCAAGTGGGCCTTAGAAAGCATCACTACAAACAGCCAGTGGAGGTGATAGCATTCCAGTTGAACTATTTCAAATTCTGAAAGATGATGCTGTGAAAGTGCTGCACTCAATATGCCAGCAAAGTTGGAAAACTCAGCAGTGGCCACAGGACTGGAAAAGGTCAGTTTTCATTCCAATCCCAAAGAAAGCCAATGCCGAAGATTGCTCAAACTACTGCACAATTGCACTCATCTCACATGCTAGTAAACTAATGGTCAAAATCCTCCAAGCCAGGCTTCAGGAATATGTGAACTGTGAACTTCCAGATGTTCAAGCTGATTTTAGAAAAGGCAGAGGAACCAGAGATCAAATTGCCAACATCTGCTGGATCATGGAAAAAGCAAGAGAGTTCCAGAAAAACATCTGTTTCTGCTTTATTGACTATGCCAAAGCCTTTGACTGTGTGGATCACAATAAACTGTGAAAAATTCTGAAAGAGATGGGAATACCAGACCACCTGACCTGCCTCTTGAGAAACCTATATGCAGGTCATGAAGCAACAGTTAAAACTGGACATGGAACAACAGACTGGTTCCAAATAGGGAAAGGAGTACGTCAAGGCTGTATATTGTCACCCTGCTTTTTTAACTTATTGCAGAGTACATCATGAGAAACGCTGTATTGGAAGAAGCACAAGCTGGAATCAAGATTGCTGGGAGAAATATCAATAACCTCAGATTTGCAGATTATACCACCCTTATGGCAGAAAGTAAAGAGGAACTAAAAGCCTCTTGATGAAAGTGAAAGAGGAGAGTGAAAAAGTTGGCTTAAAGCTCAACATTCAGAAAACTAAAATCATGGCATCTGGCACTTCATGGCAAATAGATGGGGAAACAGTGGATAAAGTGTCAGGCTTTATTTTTCTGGGCTCCAGAATCACTGCAGATGGTGACTGCAGCCATGAAATTAAAAGACACTTACTCCTTGGAAGAAAATCTATGACCAGCCTAGACAGCATATTCAAAAGCAGAAACATTACTTTACCAACAAAGGTCCATCTAGTCAAGACTATGGTTTTTCCAGTGGTCATGTATGGATGTGAGAGTTGGACTGTGAAGAAAGCTGAGTGCCGAAGAATTGATGCTTTTGAACTGTGGTGTTGGAGAAGACTCTTGAAAGTCCCTTGGATGGCAAGGAGATCCAACCAGTCCATCCTAAAGGAGATCAGTCCTGGGTGTTCATTGGAAGGACTAATGCTGAAGCTGAAACTCCAATACTTTGGCCACCTCATGCGAAGAGTTGACTCATTGGAAAAGACTCTGATGCTGGGAAGGATTGGGGGCAGGAGGAGAAGGGGACAACAGAGGATGAGATGGCTGGATGGCATCACTGACTCAATGGATGTGAGTCTAAGTGAACTCCGGGAGATGGTGATGGACAGGGAGGCCTGGCGTGCTGCGATTCATGGGGTCACAAAGAGTAGGACACAATCAGTGACTGAACTGAACTGAACTGAACTATATATTCAAATAATTATAAATACAAAAATACATATATTTGTAGAATATTGTTATCAAATAAGTTGTTAAAGATTTTAGGGCATATAGGGCATATTTTAGGGCACAGTCCAAATCCAAACATTTCCAATTAGTATCTGTACAACAAGAAAAATTTTACATTGAATGTCTAGTAAAAAAATGGATTGTATTTATATATCAGAAGAAGTTAGAAACAAGTTTTAATATAGATTTTGTAATGCTTCCAAAAATCTAGTCCTTCTTTAGGAGTAAATCTAATGGAAGAGGTACATGATTAACGTAAAATTTATAAAATATTTCCAGAGGATATTGAAGAAATGTAGAAAAAATGTTTTTCATGGTTATAGAATAAAGGGCTCACTATTTTAACGTCATGTATCCTCATTTTTTTCTTATATCTCAGAGCAAACCTTTTTTTGATATATGTTCACAAGTTGAAGCAGATATATGTATGGCATGCAAAAGTTCAATATTAACTAATACAATATTTAATAATAACTAAATAATTATAAAATAATATTTTCATTAAAATAAGACAGAAAAATAGTAATAAAGGAAGAATGTTAATAGTATCCAGAGGATAGTAGCACATTATTTGCAGATAGATAAACATAAAAATGATAGCCAAAAGTTGTATGAGCCAAAGGTCAATGGAATGATATCTCTGAAGTAGTGGGGGAAGGAAGAATCCTTACTGGCAACCATTCAATAACCTATCAAATGTCATTTAAAAATGAAAATTAAATGGAGACTTTTTAAAAAATTAGATTTTTAATCATCAGCAACATTTATCACAAATAATGGTAATAACCATTTTCAAGGCAGGAATCAAATGGTATAGAATATGAGTGAAAGCAGAAATTTTACCTACACATAAAAGTATTGGTTATGCCAAATATATGAGTACATATAAAAGCCTTTTTGTTATTTTGACTAGTTTCTTAAAATTATAATGGTTTAATTCAAACAAAGTAAAGTTTGCAACATATGTCTAAATAAAATGTATGATGAAAACAGCACAAGAAGCAGGAGGAGAAAAATATGCCAAGCTTTTTATGTTACATGTGATCTGTACATTATTTGAAAGTAAATAGTTAAAATATATATTGTAAGGCCTGGGCTACGCACTAAAATCAAAACAGAGAGATATAGGTACTGAGCTCATAGTGAAGATAAAATTCTTAACAAATAATTAATCTAAAGAAGATAAGAAAAGAAAAAGAGGACTAATGGGACAAATCTAAAATATCATAAAGTGGTACATTTAAGCCTAATCATACCCTATTCACATTAAATGTAAATGGTGTAAACAATAAAACAATTTTAAAGTGATTAGATTTAATTAAAAAGCAACTTCCAACAGCATAATCCTACCAGAAAGCCATTTTAAACCTAAATACAAACGTTAAAAATAAATCTTACTCTGAGTTAAATCCAATAATTTCAAAGTAGGTTGAAAAACAAAGAAATTGTCAGAGATGAAAAAGATATATTTCTTGAAAGTAATTCAGAGTTTGTAAAAATATAAATATATGTGCACCTAAAGTAGTTTCAAAATACTTCAGCTGAAAACCTTAAGAATTAAAGTAATAGATAGATCTCTCCTTATAGTTGAGGATTTAAATAGTCTGAATAAGTGATAAGAAAACCTGAGGGAAAAAATCAGTAGAACATATAGGACTTGGACAAGTTGACAGAATATGCCACCACAAATTGTAAGACTCAAAAGGATATTCAACAAATTAGGTTACATGACTTTCAATGAAGTAAGCAGCTCAAGAAATTCAACAGAATTTATATCTTACAAAATAATTTATCTTCACAGGTAACTAAAATTAGATTTTTTCAAATGACATTTGGATTTGGAATAACTATACATATTAGAATTTCAAAAAATGAATGTAAATCTGAGATATATTCAGGTGAAAGAAGAATTTACCAGAGAAATAACATTATGTTGACTTGAATAAAAATTACAGTACAACCTATCATGGGTTATGAGATACAACAAAATATTAAGAAAGAAAAATTCTAGCAATAAATTTTATATTAGAATGTAAAACATGCAAAGCACTGTTTAAATTCTTACAAACCTAGAAAATATATGTAAACTAAACCTAAAGAAAATAAAGGCAATGGTAAAAGTAGAAATAAATTGAGTAGGAACAACAACAACAACAACAAAAATCAGTGAAAATCAAAAACTGATTCTGTTACAATTTTAATAAAATTAATAAATGTCTCTGCTAGGTTATCAAGAAATAAAAGAATAATATAAATATCAAGGTAGGAGGACAATTCAAATATTTAAAGATGATAAGTTAATAAGGCAACATCACTGGAAATGTGATAGCAGAAAAATATTTATAACTAATAAGCCAAGAATGAATATAAAATGGAATTAAAAACTTAAACTAAAAATATAATGATAAGATAAACGTATGTATAGTCAAAGTTGTGGTTTTTCCAGTAGTCATATATGGATGTGAGAGTTGGACCATAAAGAAAGCTGAGTGCAGAAAAATTAATACTTTTGAATTGTGGCTTTAGAGAATAAACAAATTGTGGTTTGGACAGAAAGGAGATTAAACCTATTAATTCTAAAGGAAATATACCCTGAATATTAAATAGAAGGACTGATTCTGAAGCTGAAGCTAAAATACTTTGGTCATCTGATGTAAACAACTGACTTATTGGAAAAGACCCAGATACTGGGGATGATTGAAGGCAGGAGGAGAGAAGGGGTCGACAGAGGATGAGATGGTTGGATGGGATCATAGACTCAGTAGATATAGTGAAGGACAGACAGGGAAGCCTGGCATGCTGCAGTTCATGGGGTCACAAAGAGTTGGATATGACATAGCAACTGAAGAAGCACAGAATGATAAGAAATATAACTGATTAAAGAACAGATACTAAAGTTTCAGGATACAAAATTAAAACCCAGAAATCTGTTGCATTTCTAAACACTAACAATGAAAGTTCAGAAAGAGAAATTAAGGAAACAGTTCCAATTACCATCTCACACGTGCGCGCGCACACACACACGCACACATACACACACACATACACAAACACTAAGAAGAAACCTACCTAAGAAGGCAAAGACCTGCATTCCAAAAACTATAATATGCTGATGAAAGAAATCAAAGATGATACAAACAGATGGAAAGATATGCTGTGTTTTGGGATTGGAAAAACTGTTATTGTCAAAATGACTATACTACCCCACACAATCTGCAGATTCAGTGCAATCCTTATCAAATTACTCATGGCATTTTCTCAGAGAACTAAAACAATTTTTTTTTTCACAGTTTATATGGAAAGACCAAAGACCCTGAATAGCCAACCAATCATGAAAAAGAAAAACAATGCTGGAGGAATCAGGCTCCCTGACTTTAGACTATGTTAGAAAGCTACCACAAGCTAAACATTATGGTAGTGGCACAAAAACTGGAGTAAAAGCAATCCCATTCCTAGGCATATACCCAGAAAAAAATCATAATTTGAAAAAATACATGCACCCCAGTGCTCACTGCATTGCTATTTACAATAGCCAGAACCTGGAAGCAACTTAAATGCTCATCAATAGAGAATGGACAAAGATGATTACAATGGAATATTACTCAGCCATAAAAAGAATGAAATATCTTTTGCAAGAACATTAATGGATCTAGTGATTATCATACTACATGAAGTCAGAGAACGACAAATATAATATGTCTCACATGTGGACTCTATCTTTCTAAATGATACAAATGAACCTATTTATAAAACTGTAACATTCATACAGATATTGAAAAGAAATTTATGGTTAACAAAGGGAAACATAAGGAGGGGAAAGTAAATCAGGAGCTTGGGATGAATATATGCACACTACTATATATAATACACACACACACTTATAATGGGATTTCCTGATGACTTGGTAAAGAATCTGCCTGCAATGCAGGAGACCTGGGTTCAGTCCCTGGGTTGGGAAAATCCCCTGGAGGAGAGCATGTCAACCCATTCCAGTATTTTTGCCTGGAGAATCTCCATGGCCAGAGGAGCCTGGTGGGCTACAGACCATGAGGTCACAAAGACTTGGACACAACGGAGTAACTAAGCACACAGCACATATATGATAGGTAACCAACAAGGAAATACTGTATAGCACAGATAACTCTACTCAAAATTCTGTGATAACCTATAAGACAAACTCTAAAAATGAACATATGTATATGTATATCTAAATGACTTTGTACACCTGAAACTAACACAACATTTAAATCAAATATATGCCAATAAAACTGTTATTTTTTTAATACTATAAAAAGAGATAGTAAGGAAGAGAACTTCTGCTGTGTGTCCTTTTCAGGACTTTGCCCTCTACAAGTCTGCTGACTTCTTTTTCATTCTTGATGCATCCTTCCCAAGAAAGCCTGGCTTATAACTCATCTCATCTGTAAGATCTGTTTCTCTTTACATATGACATATTGCAGATGTCCTTCCTTGATAAAATGAAAAAAAAAGAAATATGTAGACTGGAAAATACTTAAAATATAATATCTGCTTATATTCTTATTTTGAATTTTAAAAATAACATTTTCAAGTCAGTCATCAACAGAGAAACAATAACAATAGCCAAATGATATGTGAGCACACTTTTCTTTAGGATATGGATGAAAGGACATTATATTCATGAAAAAATGAACCACATCATTTGCCTTATTATTAGATAAATCAAAACTAAAGTTATAATGTAATACAATCATACATCCACTAAAATGTCTTAAAATTTAAAAAAATGGAACGATACATCATGCTGCTAAAGTTATGAAGCCGTTGAGATGTTCACATATTGATGAAAGGAATATGACAGTGCAGTCACTTTATAAACAGCTTGGTAACTTTTTATAAAATGGAACATCTAATTTTCCCCAGCAATTTCCCTCTCTGTTTCTCTCTTCCCAAATGAAGATATATATCATCATAAAATATATATATGAATATTCCCATTTCACAAAACTAAAGCATGCAGGAACAAAATGATACAACTGAACTTCCCATCCTTTCTGCATGATCTTGAACTTGATTTTTATATATGTGTATATATATATACACACACACACACACACACACACACACACACACCATCATGTGTGTGTGTGTGTATATACATATATTTCTCAGCTAGAAAAATGCAGAGACCATTAATGCTAAGGGCTTCTCAGGCTGTGTTAGTGGTAAAGAATATGCCTGCAATACAGGAGACAGAACAGAGGCAGGTTCCATCGCTGGTTCAAGAAGATATTCTGGAGTAGGAAATGGCAATCCATTCCATTATTCTAGCCTGGAAAATTCCATGAACAGAGTAGCCTGACAGGCTACATTCTGCAGAACATCAAGACTTGAACACAACTGGGTGACTATGCATTGATTCTAAAACTACCTTTTATTAAAGGGAAATTCTAATGTATCAAAGTAACTATTTAGAATATGGATAAAACATAACTTGAGTGAAAGTGAAGACGCTCAGTCATGTCCAACTCTTTGCGACCCGTGGACTGTAGCCCACCAAGCTCCTCCATTCCTGGGATTCTCCAGGCAAGAATACTGGAGTGGGTTGCCATTTCCTTCTCCATAAACATAACTTATATTAAGCTAAATCATCTAATTTACTTAGAAGAAAAATACTATAAATGTTACATATTTAAAGATTAGATTATGGCTTGAAAACAACTCTCATCCTCGATTACAAATATTTTAAGTTACATAAAATTCTCATGTGCAGTCAGAAAAAGAAGGCAATAACCATTTATACACAGTGATTCTGATATTGAAATTATTAAAATTAAACTACAACACAGATTTCAATACCCCTATTATTTATCTTGTCAAAGGAGTAATGTTTTCATGCCATCTGAAACTATCAGTATACTGATTCTGTGTATTCCCAGAATCATCAGTTCCTGAATGCGTGAGATAAGATTAACCCACAGTGTAGTGAAAATCCATATCATGAATAAACTGGGCATTTTTTATTTCTTTTTGAATAATAACTTTATAGAAATTGTTTATATAATATGGTAGATTCATGCTTGATAAGACTTTTTTTACTTTTAATTGTCTTAGTGAAATAGAAACTGCATCAAATGGTTGCTATAATCAAACAAGTAATTAACTTTAATTGAATGTCTGGGTGCAAGGAACTATTTCATGACAGAAAACTACAAGGCAGCAGAGAAACATATAATTGTATTTATTCCATTATAACTTGGATCTAAAATTAAAATAATTGAAAATCTATTCATATTCTCTTTGTTTATTACCTAGAATTGAATTTACTGAGTGGAATACAGCTAGGTTAGGTCATATTTTATGTACAAAAGGAGTAAAATACATAATTTGTTTTCTTATTTATCTGAAATAGATATTCAAAAGTTTTAATTCTCTTAATTATTGAAGACTGGATATTTGCTCAAAATCAGATGTTTACAAGATACCTAAAAGGATATACAATTTGGAAAAATTTAAAAGAATAAGTATCAAAATGAAATTGTATTAGTATTGATATAAAAATTCCAGAAATTTATTAGAGACAAGGTAAGTTTATTTAACAGACTGGTTCCAATAGGAAAAGGAGTATGTCAGGGCTGTATACTGTCATGCTATTTATTTAACTTATATGCAGAGTACATCATGAGAAACGCTGGACTGGAAGAAACAGAAGGTGGAATAAAGATTGCTGGGAGAAATATAAATAACTTCAGATATGCAGATGATACCACCCTTATGGCAGAAAGTGAAGAGGAACTAAACAGCCTCTTGATGAAAGTGAAATTGGAAAGCAAAAGGGTTGGCTTAAAGCTCAACATTCAGAAAATGAAGATCATGGCATCTGGTCCCATTACTTCATGGGAAATAGATGGGAAAACAGTGGAAACCGTGTCAGAGTTTATTTTTGGGGGCTCCAAAATCACTGCAGATGGTGACTGCAGCCATGAAATTAAAAGACACTTAGTCCTTGGAAGAAAAGTTATGACCAACCTAGATAGCATATTCAAAAGCAGAGACATTATTTTGCCAACTAAGGTCCGTCTAGTCAAGGCTATGGTTTTTCCTGTGGTCATGTATGGATGTGAGAGTTGGACTGTGAAGAAGGCTGAGCGCCAGAGAATTGATGCTTTTGAACTGTGGTGTTGGACAAGACTCTTGAGAGTCCCTTGGACTGTAAGGAGATGCAGCCAGTTCATTCTGAAGATCAGCCCTGGGATTTCTTTGGAAGGAATGATGCTAAAATTGAAACTCCAGTACTTTGGCCACCTCATGAGAAGAGTTGACTCATTGGAAAAGACTCTGATGCTGGGAAGGATTGGGGGCAGGAGGAGAAGGGGATGACCAAGGATGAGACGGCTGGATGGCATCATGGACTCGATAAACGTGAGTCTGAGTGAACTCCGGGAGATGGTGATGGACAGGGAGGCCTGGTGTGCTGCCATTCATGGGGTCGCAAAGACTCGGACACGACTGAGGGACTGAACTGAACTGAACTGAAGTTTATTTTGGTTTAGTTTTCTATTTTTCCCCTTAAGCCCTATTATTTGGCACTCTATTCTAAATAGTGACTTTCAGACTTTAGGACATTCTTATATACCACCCTATAACGGTGGATATTATTCATTTGCTATTCACCAGTAATGCTGAAGAAGCTAAATTTGAATGGTTCTATGAAGACCTACAAGACCTTTTAGAACTAAAAGATATCCTTTTCATTATAGGAGACTAGAATGCAAAAGTAAGAAGTCAAGAAACACCTGGAGTAACAGGCAAATTTTGCCTTAGAATACGGAATGAAGCAGGGCAAAGACTAATAGAGTTTTGCCAAGAAAATGTACTGATCATAGCAAACACCCTCTTCCAACAACACAAGAGAAGACTCTACACATGGACATCACCAAATGGTCAACACTGATATCAGACTGATTATATTATTTGCAGCCAAAGAGGGAGAAGCTCTATACAGTCAACAAAAACAAGACCAGAGCTGACTGTGGCTCAGATCATGAACTCCTTATTACAAAATTCAGACTTAAGTTGAAGAAAGTAGGGAAAACCTCTGGACCATTCAAGTATGATCTAAATGAAATCCCTTATGATTATACAGTGGAAGTGAGAAATAGATTCAAGGGCCTAGATCGGATAGATAGAGTGCCTGATGAACTATGGAATGAGGTTCGTGACATTGTACAGGAGACAGGGATCAAGACCATCCTCATGGAAAAGAAATGCAAAAAGCAAAATGGCTGTTTGGGGAGGCCTTACAAATAGCTGTGAAAAGAGAAGAGAAAAGCAAAGGAGAAAAGGAAAGATATAAGCATCTGAATGCAGAATTCCAATGATTAGGAAGAAGAGATAAGAAAGCCTTCCTCAGCAATCAGTGCAAAGAAATAGAGGAAAAGAACAGAATGGGAAAGACTAGAGATCGCTTCAAGAAAATTACAGATACCAAGGGAACATTTCATGCAAAAATGGGCTCAATAAAGGACAGAAATGGTATGGACCTAACAGAAGCAGAAGATATTAAAAGAGGTGGCAAGAATACACAGAAGAACTGTACAAAAAGAGCTTCAAGACCCAGATAATCATGATGATGTGATCATTCATCTAGAGCCAGACATCCTGGAATGTGAAGTCAAGTGGGCCTTAGAAAGCATCACTACAAACAGCCAGTGGAGGTGATGGCATTCCAGTTGAGCTATTTCAAATCCTGAAAGATAATGCTGTGAAGCTGCTGCACTCAATATGCCAGCAAAGTTGGAAAACTCAGCAGTGGCCACAGGACTGGAAAAGGTCAGTTTTCATTCCAATCCCAAAGAAAGGCAATGCCAAAGATTGCTCAAACCACCACACAATTGCACTCATCTCACATGCTAGTAAACTAATGGTCAAAATCCTCCAAGCCAGGCTTCAGTAATACATGAACTGTAAACTCCCTGATGTTCAAGCTGGTTTTAGAAAAGGCAGAGGAACCAGAGATCAAATTGCCAACATCCGGTGGATCATGGAAAAAGCAAGAGAGTTCCAGAAATACATCTCTTTCTGCTTTATTGACTATGCCAAAGCATTTGACTGTGTGGATCACGATAAACTGTGGAAAATTCTGAAAGAGATGGGAATACCAGACCACCTAACCTGCCTCTTGAGAAATCTGTATGCAGGTCAGGAAGCAACAGTTAGAACTGGACATGGAACAACAGACTGGTTCCACATAGGAAAAGGTGTCCGTCAAGGCTGTATATTGTCACCCTGCTTTTTTAACTTTTATGCAGAGCACCTCATGAGAAACGCTGGACTGGAAGAAACACAAGCTGGAATCAAGATTGCTGGGAGAAATATCAATAACCTCAGATATGCAGATGACACCACCCTTATGGCAGAAAGTGAAGAGGAACTAAAAGCCTCTTGATGAAAGTGAAATTGGAAAGCGAAAAAGTTGGCTTAAAGCTCAACATTCAGAAAATGAAGATCATGGCATCTGGTCCCATCACTCCATGGGAAATAGATGGGGAAACAGTGGAAACAGTGTCAGACTTTATTTTTTAGGCTCCAAAATCACTGCAGATGGTGACTGCAGCCAAGAAATTAAAAGACGTTTGCTCCTTGGAAGAACAGTTATGACCAACCTAGATAGTATATTCAAAAGCAGAGACATTACTTTGCCGACTCCATCTAGTCAAGGCTATGGTTTTTCCTGTGGTCATGTATGGATGTGAGAGTTGGACTGTGAAGAAGGCTGAATGCTGAAGAATTAATGCTTTTGAACCGTGGTATTGGAGAAGACTCTTGAGAGTCCCTTGGACTGCAAGGAAATCCAACCAGTTCATTCTAAAGGAAATAAACCCTGGGATTCCTTTGGAAGGAATGATGGTAAAGCTGAAACTCCAGTACTTTAGCCACCTCATGAGAAGAGTTGACTCACTGGAAAAGACTCTGATGCTGGGATGGATTGGGGGCAGGAAGAGAAGGGGATAACAGAGGATGAGATGGCTGGATGGCATCTCAGACTCGATGGACATGAGTCTGAGTGAACCCCGGGAGATGGTGATGAACAGGGAGGCCTGGAGTGCTGCGATTCATGTAGTCCCAGAGAGTTGGACACAACTGAGGGATTGAACTGAACTGCACTGAACTGGGTCTTTGATGCTCTGCGGGGCCTACTCTCTATTTGCTGTACATGGGTTTCTCTGTGGTGGCTTCTCCAGTTGCACAACACAGGTTCTAGGGTTCACGATCTCAGCAGTTGTGGCACGAAGCTCATGGCCTGTGGAATCTTCCTGGACCAGGGATTGAACCTGTGTCCCTTGCATTGGTAGCAAATTCTTAACCAGTGGACCACCAGGGAAATCTGACTTGGGTTCAATTTAAAGTCACCAGCTGCCTTATCCCTTAACAAGAGTCAGTTTTGTCCTTTGAAGCTTTAAAGCCAGGCATTGATTTGCTGTCTCTATCTATGAAACTTTCACATGGCATCTTTCTTCAGTTCAAGACTATTTCAGCCACCTGGATAATGTGTTATTTAGTGTAGCCACCATCACTAATTTTCTTCATGAGATCTTCCAGATAAAGTGTTGCAGCTTCTATATCAGCACTTGCTGTTTCACCTTGCACTTTTACGTTGTGGATGCAGATTCCTTAAATTGAATGAACCAATCTCTACTGGCTTCAAAACTTACTTTGCAGCTTCTTTACCTCTCTCAGCTTTCATGGAAGTAAAGAGAATTAGAGCTTTGCACTGAAGTAGGCTTTAGTTTAAGGGAATGTTGTGGCTCGTTTGATGTTCATCCACACCACTAAAATTTTCTCCACATCAATGATAAGGTTGTTTGCTTCTTTATCATTCATGTGTTCATTGGGGTAGCTTTTTAAATTTTCTTCAAGAGTTTTTCCTTTGCGTTCATAACTTGGCTAACTGTTTAGCCTTTCAATCTATCTTGGCTTTTGACATGCCTTCCAAAACTTTTGGAAAAAGTTTTATTTAAAAAAACATATTTTGATGGCAGCATGGTATGGTTGGAAACTGATATGATGATTAATTCAATTCAACTGGAATATACTGAGTTAAATTGTCAGATTTTATAAATCACAAACAAAATTGAGTTTTAGCACAGAGGCTTCTTAAGTGTTACTTATAAAATAACTCTTTAATGCTGAATAATAATTCATTTTTCTAATTACAAAAGCTTATTTATTTGACCAGCTGTCATCTAATGTATTTCTTATAGTAAAAATCCTGAACATGCTAGAACAACAGAACCATTCATCGCTTTGTTGTCTTCTGTCTCTGATGCAAAATCTTTTGAATGTTAATGGATTTAATATTATGGTACATGATTATGAATAAAAGATTATAAACAATTTTCTTTATAAAGAAAAATCTCATAAAGGGAGAGGGACTCATGAAAGTACAGGACACTCATTATTAGGGGAACATGATTGCTCTAAGAGCCAATGAAATTTAAGAAAGTGTCATAAAAGAGTAAATGATTTAAAAAGAGCTGGTAAGATGAGTAGTAAAAATATCAAACTTTGTGATATAAAATCATTGATATATGAATAAAAATAATTCCGTTGGTTTGAAAAATACCCTGAATTACAATATGTTGGCTAGTAAAATGAAGTTAGGTAATTGGTTAGTGGTGAAGTTAGTGGTTATAACACAATGTAATGACAATGCATCCGTCCTGTCTTATTCATGCATCCGTCCTGTCTTATTCATGACAAACTTGTAAGAGCCAGACAAAAGAAGAGTGATGTTTCATGGCTGAAAGGTAAGATATATACTTTGGATCCCTCTACTTTTTGATTATTTGAGAATGTAAAAATCATTGGATTGAGAGCAACATTACTGAATATATTTCTCACTGAGTAACATAGAAAGACCCAAGAGATAATTAAAGTATTATATTTTCAGTGCCCCCCCATGCAATTACATTTAAAACAAGGTATGTAATGCTATTGTAAGACCTCACGGCCTTTTCTCGGGAAGCGTCGCCACAAAGACCACAGTGACTCGAATTCGATGCAATCAGCAGGAGGATTTATTTAGCCAGCGCG
This sequence comes from Nanger dama, assembly GCA_917880005.1. Classification (NCBI taxonomy): domain Eukaryota; kingdom Metazoa; phylum Chordata; class Mammalia; order Artiodactyla; family Bovidae; genus Nanger; species Nanger dama. Next base: position 14,053,644 of record CAKJTW010000037.1, read on the forward strand.
CTGGGGTTCGAGCTCCCGTTTCCAGGAGTGAACCCCCAACATTCACTGAGAGGGATTTTTATGCAGAAAGATCAAAGACAACTGGGAATGAGATCGGAATGTAGGGAACAATGCGATAAGGGGGTCTTAGGATGAAGTGGAGACATTTGATTGGTGGGGATGATTTACAGGTAATTTAGTAGAGATAGTTGACTGACCACCCGGCGGTGCCTGGTACGGGAAATGCATTTTTGAGGAAAGGTCAGTTACACAGTGGAAACTAAGTCACAAGTTATCAGTTAAGAATAGGGAGCAGTCAGGAGGCTCTGAGTCATCAAGATAAGGGGGAAAGCTATGCGGCGCATTCTGCCTTCCAGGTTTAACTCTTAACCTAGGAGTTTTTCAGTGCCCTTTTCAGAAAGCACTAAATGAAGTTACATTTTTACAGAAAGACGAATACAATGATTTACAACAAAGAGAAATTCATTATCCCAAAAGCCTTGTTTCTCTAACATCAAACTACTACAATTTTTTTTTTTTTTAAACCTAAAGATTCTAAAAGTTCTTCATTCCCCTCTTCTTCTTGTCCATGATTTCAATCCTGAAATCATAGAGTGAGGGATTGCGTCGTACTGCTACTTAAAAAAAAAAAAAAAAAAATGCAAAAGCTACAAGATGAAGAAAGTTATGATTTCAAGAATAGTCATGGTATCATAAACAACAAACGGGGGAGGCGAGTCAGGGAGCCTGGGCTGTTACTCAGGTCAGGCAGCTTTTAAGATTTAACCCATTACAGGCAATCTTCTTCAGCCCCTTCTTCTTTATCTTTTAGGCGCTCTAATAGATGGTGATGGTGCAGCATGTTTCGGTAGACAAGCATCTTTATGTGCAGAAATTCTTTTACAATGCCTTTAATAAGGCACGGTGCTAGGCACATCAGGGCAAGGATAGTGACTAACACGATGCCTACAGCCGCCATGCTCTGCCACAAAGAATGAAGACTGGGAAAGTTAGAAGCCAAATTTTTACAAAATTTTCAGCAGCTTGAGCAATATCTAAAGTGGCTGAAGGCGCGTTTTCTATATCTAATATTTCATTGTGTAACTGCAGTAAATCAAGAGAAATATTAGAATTATACCATATGCCTTGTAAATGCTTTTTGATCTTTTCCCACGGGAAGTCAGATATATTATAAGGCTTTTTTGTGACACAGATCCACTTGTAATTAACATGACATTGAATTTTCATTCTGAGTCCTAAGCTTTGGACCTCTTCTCCTAAGACTCTGAGGGTATCATACAGAGCAGACAGCTTATTTTCTATTTTTTTATCAATATCCTCTTGTGTTCCCATAACCCTTGTGACATTATAAGACAGAGAATCAACAACCTTGGCATCTTGCACGGACTGAGCAAGGGAAACAGAGGCAGTAACAGCGGTCGCTATTAAGGTGATCAGCGAAACCACACCCAGAACAATTAATCCCAGGCCTCTTTTTGGGCGGCCAAGGGCAGCATTGATGTGTTGCAGTAATTGCAATGCCGTTTCATCATACCAATCTTCTTCTATTATGACGGGGAGCATAACAAAAGCGGGTTGTTTTACCACCAATATTTGCTCTCCGACGCTCATGCCTCTGATACAATTAGTGAGAGTGCAATTATAACAAGACATGTGGTAAACATTCTGAGTGACATTAACAGTAACATTTCCAACTAAAATCATAAAGGGGTAAGGCACACATGATCTAGGATATCTGAATCCCGTAATTCCTATATCTCCATATCTTGCTCCACCTCTATTAGTCTGTCTATATAACATGTTGCCGGGGCCAAAGGTCGCTAACAGCTTCCAGATCTCAGTTTGAAATACCTGACGATGTCCGAGTGCCAAAATGGAAGGGTGCTGTCCTCTATATTCAGGATAATCTGGGGTACCTGCAGGTGCCCAGTCCCAGAGATAAATACTGTTATTATTATTTATGTTATAAACAGTGGCATTACGTCCCCGGCATAGAATCCATGGCACATCCATTCCCTCGCTAATTCCCAGATGGCGGCGACCACAGTAAGGTATATCGAGCGGCCCCACGCCCTTTTGGTGTGAAATGGCCCCAGCGTCTTCAGAAATTCCTGAAATGTATACACGAGGGTAAGAAGTGACAGGGGAGACGTTTATACAGTAAGACTTGGGGGAATTGTATGAAAAACACATAGGGAACCGTGAAGAAAGCCCATAGAAGGAAATGTTAGCCCGTTGGTATTGAATATGTGCATCAGAGACTCCTCCCAGAAGAGCAGTATCATTTACGTATACCGGCAATGTTTCTTCATCCCATCCTACAGACTGGAGCATGGGGGGTCAGGAACGTAGGCCCAATACGTATGAGCGGTCCCTTGATGCAGAGTCAGGAGGTTTAGGTAGAGGATGATCAGGAATCCGGTAATCGACAGAGCCTGAGCTTTAAAGGGTGGGAGGTGCGGTGAGCCTTCCATTGAGGCGTCGGTTCCGGTGCAGCTTTAACGTGGGAGGCGTGGATCCAGGATGAGATTCCGTCAACCTTGATGGCAGTGGGGGTTGTAAGCAGAACAATGTAGGGTCCTTTCCACCTGGGCTCTAGGTTGTTCTGCCGATGCCGACGAACGTAGACGGAGTCCCCCACCTGGAACGGATGGGCCTCCTCTGGGGTACCGGGTTGGTAGGCCGCAGCAAGCTGAGTCCACACCTCTTTCTGAACCAGCTGGAGTCCCTTCAGCCTAGCACATAAATCACCATTGTTAAAGTTTCGGGGTCAAATCCCTCTCTAAGTGTCAATATGGGGGGTGCTCCATACAAAATTTCAAAAGGGGTGAGACCAAGGTGAGAGGGCGTGTTTCTCACCCGGAACAGAGCCAGAGGAAGGAGCACCGTCCAGTCAGTACCGCCAGTCTCTAAGGACAATTTAGTTAAGGTCTCTTTTAGAGTTCTATTCATTCTTTCTACCTGTCCTGAACTCTGGGGTCTGTATGCACAATGTAATTTCCAATCGGTCCCCAGAAACTTAGCTAACTCCTGGCTTATTTGGGCAATAAAAGCCGGCCCATTATCTGACCCTAACATCTTTGGCGCTCCGAAGCGCGGAAAAATTTCTTCTAGGATCTTTTTAGTTACTGTGAGTGCACTTTCATTTTTGGTGGGAAAAGCTTCTACCCACCCTGAGAAAGTGTCTACAAAAACCAGCAGATATTTATTGCCGTACCGCGCAGGACATACCTCGGTGAAATCTACTTCCCAGTAAGTCCCCGGCCGGTCTCCACGCAGCCGCTTACCTTGGCCCGTCTTGTTTCGGCCGGCATTTACCTCTTGGCAAGGTCTGCAGTTCAGGACCACTTGCTCAGCCAATTTAAAAAGTCCTGGCACCTCATATCCTGCTTTAATTAAAAGAGAGACTAGCTTTTTAGCCCCTAAGTGAGTCCAATGGTGCATTTGTTTTAACATTTCCCTGGCTTCTCCTTCCGTCGTAGGCTGTTTCCCTCTGGGCCGCGGAGAGGGGCTAGGATTACTTTTATCTTCTGAGCATATTGCCAGCAATCTCGATAGCTCGTCTTTTGTTGCCGCCTCTCGCGCAGCTTGATCGGCCATACTGTTTCCCTTAGTTACCAGGGATCGATCTCGTTGATGCCCGGGGCAGTGGATTATACTAATCTTTTTGGCAACATCAGGGCAGCCAACAATGCCAGGATTTCATTTTTGTTTTTAATCTCTTTGCCGGCCGATGTAAGTAACCCTCTCTGTTGGTAAATAGCTCCATGGACATGTGCAGTTGCGAAGGCATATCTACTATCAGTGTAAATGTTGGCCTTTTTCCCTCGGGCCAGCTCTAAGGCCTTAGTGAGGGCAATCAGCTCGGCTTTTTGGGCTGACGTACCTTGAGGCAGGGCAGCTGCCCAGATTACCTCAGTCCCATCGACCACCGCTGCCCCTGCCCGCCGCCTACCTTCTTCAAGAAAACTGCTTCCGTCCGTATACCATGTCACCTCGGCATCCTGAAGCGGCTGGTCCGAGAGATCATGACGAACTCCATGTACTCCCGCCAGAATTTCTTGACAGTCGTGGGTCACCTCGGACTGGCTGGGGTCCGGCAGCAGCGTGGCAGGGTTAAGTCCGGTAGCCGGCGTGAACCTGATTCGCTCAGAGTTTAGGAGCAGCGTCTGATAGTGGGTCATCCTGGCGTTAGTTAGCCATCTCTCGGGGGGTTGGCGAATCACACTTTCTAAAGCGTGGGGCGCAGTGACAATTAAGTTCTGCCCCAGTGTCAGCTTGTCTGCATCTTTTACTAGGACTGCCACGGCAGCCACTATACGCAAACAATTTGGCCAGCCAGCAGCCACGGGGTCCAGTTTCTTTGACAGATATGCCACCGGCCGACTCCATGGTCCCAGCTTTTGGGTGAGGACCCCTTTGGCAATGCCATTATTTTCAGCCACATAGAGATGGAACGGCTTGTCCACATCGGGAAGTCCCAGGGCAGGGGCTGACAACAAGGCGCGCTTAATGTTGTCAAAAGCCTTTTGCTCGCTCTTTCCCCAGACGAAGGGTGTACTGCCCTTTGTCAGGGGGTACAAGGGAGCGGCCATCTCTGCGAACCCCGGAATCCAGAGCCTGCAGAACCCTGCAGTGCCCAAGAACTCCCTAACTTGTCGGGGAGTTTTCGGGGCCGGTATTCTGGCCACCGCCTCCTTTCTGGCCTCCGAGAGCCATCGCTTCCCATCTCTGAGTTGGTACCCCAGGTAACTAACCTGTTGCCGGCAGATCTGGGCCTTTTTGGCAGAAGCACGGTAGCCGAGGGTGCCAAGTTCGGTCAGTAAGGTCTCAGTCCCTTCCCTGCACTCCTCTGCGGTATCTGCGGCCAGAAGCAAGTCATCTACATATTGGAGCAGAGTTACCTGGGGATTTGTGGCGCGGAAGTGCGCGAGGTCCTGGTGGAGGGCTTCGTCAAAAATTGTTGGCGAGTTCTTGAATCCTTGCGGCAGCCTGGTCCACGTTAGCTGTCCGGAGAGTCCTGTAAGGGGGTCTTTCCACTCAAAAGCAAAAATAGGCTGGCTAGCGGGGCTGAGTCGTAGGCAGAAGAAGGCATCTTTCAGGTCCAAGACAGTGTACCACTTCCGGCTGGGGGAAGGGTGCTCAGCAGGTTGTAGGGGTTGGGCACTGTTGGGTGTAGGTCGGATACCCGCTTGTTGACTTCTCTCAGATCCTGTACAGGCCGGTATTCACCCGTTCCAGGCTTCCGGACCGGAAGCAACGGGGTGTTCCAGGCCGATTGGCACTTTATCAAAATTCCCAGATCAAGAAACCTTTGAATATGTGGGCGGATCCCATCTCGAGCCTCTTTACTCATTGGGTACTGGCGGACTGAGATAGGGGTGGCAGAGGCCTTGATTTCTACCACCACTGGGGGCTGGTGGACGGCCATTCCCATGCCCGAGACTTCAGCCCAGGCTAGGGGGTCTTAGCCATCCAGTCCTGCATATTCATGGTCTCGGGGAAGGGGCTCTCATATAGCCTGTATTCATCTTCTAGCCTCAGGGTCAAAACCTGCAACGGCCTTCCTTCCCCGTCTGTCACCGTGGTGCCCTCGGTGTGAAAGTGGATCTGAGCCCCCACTTTCGTGAGCAAGTCCCGTCCCAGCAAGGGGTAAGGGCATTCAGGGATCACAAGGAACGAGTGGGATACCCGGCCCACGCCAAGGTCCACTGTTCTTCGGGTAGTCCATGGGTATTGTTGATACCCTGTAGCGCCCTGAACCCATGCCTTTTTGTGGACAATGCCCCTCCCGGATTGTAATAGGACGGAGTGTTGGGCTCCTGTGTCTACCAGAAACTGTACAGGCTTCCCCTCCACCTTTAGAGTTACCCTAGGCTCGGGGAGGGGGTCCGAGCCCCGTCCCCCTAATCTTCTTCTTCTATGGCCAGGATTTTGCTGGGGGAAGCGGACTTTCCCCTCTTCTTCTGAGGGCAGTCTTTGAGCCAATGCCCCTTCTCTTTACAGTACGCGCACTGATCTTTGTCTAGTGGCGGCTTGGTTCCTGTCCTGCTTTTACTGCGGTTTCTCAGCTCAGTTTTATTATCTCTCTTTCCTTCTTTAATCACTGTAGTCAGAATTTTTGCCAAGTCTTTTGCCTGTCTTTTCTCTCTCTCTCTCTCTCGTTCATCCTGCTCCCGGATCCTTCTTTCCTCCTTTTCCTCTTCTGTTTCCCTCTTATTGAACACCTTGTCTGCTTCTCTGATCAAATCTTGAAGGGAGAATCCCTGTAACCCATCTAGTCTCTGTAACTTTCTCTTAATATCTAGAGCTGACTGATCAATAAAAGCCATGGCCACTGTAGCCCTATGTTCCTCAGATGTGGGATCATAGGGAGTAAATCTCTTGAATGCCTCCATCAATCTGTCTAGGAATACAGTAGGTGACTCAGTAGGCCCTTGAGTCACTTCCCTTACCTTAGCCAAATTAGTGGGGCGCCTTGCTGCCCCTCGGAGACCCGCCACCAGAGCCTGGCGATAGACCCTCAGGTGCTCCCTACCTGCCGGAGAATTGTAGTCCCAGTCAGGTCTCGTCAGGGGGAAACCATCATCTATTTCATTAGGAAGCACTGTGGGACGTCCGTCATCTCCTGGCACATTTTTGCGAGCCTCCAATAGTACTCGCTGTCTCTCTTCAGTGGTTAACAGGGTCTGCAACAATTGCTGACAATCATCCCAAGTGGGCTGATGTGAGAAAACAAGAGATTCTATCAAAGAGGTCAGCGCCTGGGGGTTATCAGAAAAAGAGGGGTTGTTATTTTTCCAGTTATAAAGGTCAGAGGCAGAGAACGGCCAATATTGGAGTGGCCGAACCCCGCGGTCATCAGGGGGCCCGTTCTCCCGGAGGGGAGAGCGGTGGAGTCCGGGGTGACAGCTCTACGGCTCCGCGTTCCTGCCGCCGGGCCCATTTCTTCTCCCTCTTTTGGCTGTTCAGGCGAGGCGATCGCTTGTGCCCTCTGAGGTGCCGGAGGTGGGACCTGCACAGGTAGGTAGGGTGGGGGAGAATCTAAAAGCAAGAAATCAGTTTGCAGGTCTGGATATATACTTTTGACGGGGGCCTTCGTCCCCTCTTTCTTTGCCGTGGATCTTAAGGCAAAGATTTCTGCAGCAGGCTCCAACAGCTTCCCTGTGGGGAAAACGAAAGGCCGAACCCACGCCGGGGGTGAGCGGACCAGGTCTTCCCACACCATAATATATGGCACCTGGTCTGGGTGCTCAGTAGCAGGGGTGAAAATTACAGTTTTAACCTGTTTGACTTGTTCTGAAGAGAATGACCCTTCCGGCGGCCAGCCGGTCTTAAAACTGGGCCAGTCAACCGCGCATAGGCTCTGCCATTTCCCTTTTTCACTGTCATGGAAAGATCATGGGCCCGATTTTTCACTTCTGTCCAATGATCTACCGTCAGAGACAACGGGGTTGTCACGGTCTGTCCCATCGTCAGTTTGTCACAAAAAAATGAACACTTAACGAGTACTAAGTAAGACAAGTAGCAGTGGAAAAATCAGATAAGAGCGGCTGCTGTAAACCTTTGCCCTCGGCAAGTCTTAAGCAGATGAGCTTCCTAGCTCCACAGATACAGAATTCAGGCGGAGGGGAATCTCACGATCCCCACTCCCAGGTCGGCGTTCCAGGCGTCCCTGGCAAACGCCACAGATACAGACAGAGAGCGCGCCCCACAGATACAGACAGACAGGTGCGCGAGGGCACAGATCCTTGTTTCAGCAGCCGGAGGAGACCAGGAGGAAGAAAAGAAAGATTACTGAGGATAGCCACCAAAAATCCTACCGGGAATGGTGGCGGCCAGAGAGGTGGACTTATGGCGTGCTTTGAGTTCACTCGTGTGCCTATGCCGTTGCACGGAAGTTTTCTTGCTGGGGGCGGGCGCCCTAGCGGCTTCTGGCCCGTTCCGTGACCCCCTTATCCTGTCACGGGAGTCTTCAAGTGGCAGGCGCCCTAATGGCTTTTAAGTGCCTGACCCGTGCCCACAAATAGGTAATATTAGGCCAGATCCTCACAAGAAGGACAGGGAAGTTTCACCCAGCCGGGCGATAGTTACTGGGGCTCACCTGTCGTAAGGCCTTCAAAGTCCACCAGGGAGTAGCCCTGGCCGGGACTAATCAGTTGCCCCACAACCGCTCGCCCGTTCACTGAAACTTCCGAAGGATTAAGTCAAGCAGCAGGAGAGAAAAGTGAGACAATACAGATTTAACACAGAGCAGACTAGTCACAGACCTTTTACAGACGTACACGGAGACACAGAATTGCTCGAGCATACCTCCGAATTCAAAAGCCAAAAGGGTCTGAGTGAGCGAGGCGATCCCGGACGAGCCCCCAAATGTAAGACCTCACGGCCTTTTCTCGGGAAGCGTCGCCACAAAGACCACAGTGACTCGAATTCGATGCAATCAGCAGGAGGATTTATTTAGCCAGCGCGCTGGGGTTCGAGCTCCCGTTTCCAGGAGTGAACCCCCAACATTCACTGAGAGGGATTTTTATGCAGAAAGATCAAAGACAACTGGGAATGAGATCGGAATGTAGGGAACAATGCGATAAGGGGGTCTTAGGATGAAGTGGAGACATTTGATTGGTGGGGATGATTTACAGGTAATTTAGTAGAGATAGTTGACTGACCACCCGGCGGTGCCTGGTACGGGGAAATGCATTTTTGAGGAAAGGTCAGTTACACAGTGGAAACTAAGTCACAAGTTATCAGTTAAGAATAGGGAGCAGTCAGGAGGCTCTGAGTCATCAAGATAAGGGGGAAAGCTATGCGGCGCATTCTGCCTTCCAGGTTTAACTCTTAACCTAGGAGTTTTTCAGTGCCCTTTTCAGAAAGCACTAAATGAAGTTACATTTTTACAGAAAGACGAATACAATGATTTACAACAAAGAGAAATTCATTATCCCAAAAGCCTTGTTTCTCTAACATCAAACTACTACAATTTTTTTTTTTTAAACCTAAAGATTCTAAAAGTTCTTCACTATCAAGTCCAAAAATAAATTTGCAAGGAAATTATCAAAATATTCTTTTGAAACACTATATATTATCACTTATATGGGGAATCAAAAACAAAAATAAACCAAATAAATGTATGAAACAAAATAAAACAGACTCACAGATATAGAGAAGAAACTAGTGTTTACCAGTGGGGAGAGGGAAACAGACAGGGACAAAATAGCATTAAAGGAGTAAGAGATACAAATGGCCATGTGTAAAATAGATAACCATCAAGGATATACTGTATAGCACAGGGGAACATAGACAAAGTTTTGTAATAATTTTAAATGGAGTTTAAGTTCAGTGAAACTATTGAAGCACTATGTCACATACCTGAAACTAATATAATATTGTAAACCAAGTATACTTAAACATAACGATTTTATTCTTGCAATAAAAAGCACTTTTGCTTGCAGTTGTAATTTTGTATGAGTGAGGCAGTTTTTTTTCTTTTTCATTTATTGGTCATTCGGATTCATTTACTATATTTGCTGTTTGTATTATTTGCTCACTTTCTTTTCAATTTTAAGTTTTCTTTCTCCTTAAATGTGTGTGTGTGTATGCTTGTTGTGTGCTGGGTGCCAGCGTGAGGAATCCCACCCATGACAAGGTCATGCGGCAGAGATCTGATGTGCAAGGTCTAGTCAGATCTCAGGTTTTCCCTCTGGTATTTCATAAGCATGTAACCCCCAAAATAAGAACATGCCTGCCTTACTGTATTGTACTTTTCCACTCTCCTGACACACTCTGGAAAAAGTCATCTCAAGGCTTTAGTCTTCTGCATTTGAAAGGGTGTTTCAATCCAAAAACCCCTCTGATGGCTTTCTAGCCTACCTGCAGGACTCGTACAGCTGTGCATGTGATTGTTTGAGGCCTCTCGATGACCACGGGAGGCACAGGAAGCTTAAATCATCCTAGGAATGTAAGGGGCTTCCGAGGAGTCAAAATCATTAGAGTAGGACTGATTAAAAGGTTTTATTTGTTGAGCCAATACTTGCTGCAAGTTTTCATATCATTTATTTTTAGATATAGTTGGTATATAGAAAAACAAGTAGTGGACCTGGTATTAGCAACATTAGATCTTTCAGTTGAATGCTATCTTTGTTATAACCCACTGCACCTTTGTTCTACAGGAATGTAACTTTATTTAGTACTTTGAGGGTGAGGCAGAGTAAACAAACAAACAAACAAAAAATCACTTCTAGGGAAAAGGAGTTTTCTGGTTGATAGACAATTATTCAGGAAGAGAGCCATAAAAATGTTAACAAACCTCTTGGCCAGAAGATAATAGCAACCACCTGAGACCTTTTGTATACGGGAGGGTATGCAAAAAGAAAGCCTTGCCTCAGTGAGGGTCAGGACTGCTGCCCCTGCATAACTCTGCATATTTCTTTATGTACAACTTGGGGTATATAAGCTGATTTTGAAAAATAGTTTTGGAGTCTTGCACCTATGCTGGGCTTCCCCATATCGTTCTTTTCTCCCTCTTTTCAGCTGAATTCCCTTGGAACATCGAGGCTCACCATGTCTACTTATTTGTCCCCCCTTCTAAGATCCGTGAGAAAGCCCAAGGCAGGGCACTCTCCAGATATTCAAACGGGTGCTGGTGGCCCAACGTAGATGGTGCAAGTTCCTTATGTGGAACTTTATTGGCTTTCCACATATACGAAGTTATTCAGCCTCTTTTCTCCACTTAAATTTCCTACTCTACTATTTCTTCCTAATCTAATCTTATATCTCTAAATAAATAAGTTTTCCCTCACCTATCCGTCTCCCCTTCAAATTCCTTGGATCCACCAGGGCTGGACCCTGGCAGTTGTGTATATGTAACTGTTCAAATGGTATTTAAATGATATTAGATGTAGATAACAAATCATATTTATATTTTCTTATATAATATTTTTTGATATTCAGATTTTTAATATTTTGCCTTTTTCTTATTTGTATTCTAGGATTGCATACATTTTGTGCCAAAATAAAATAAAATCTGTCAATCATTTGTATGTTCACATTTTCATTTACATACAAGATTACTGTATACTCTGTAAATAGATAAACGTATATCAATATTGTCTTCAAATTTTCTTGTGCTTTTAAATTTACATTTAAACAATTTACTTACAGTTTAACTTATATGACAATATGAAGTAGAAGTACAGTACTTTTTCCTATGCAGTATATTGGGCTTCTCAGGTGGCCCAGTGGTAAAGAACTCACCTGGCAATGCAGGAGACCCAGGTTTGATCCCTGGGTTGGGAAGCTCACCTAGAGAATGAAATGGCAACCCATGCCAGTATTCTTGTCTGGGAAATCTCATGGACAAAGGAGAATGGTAGTTACAGTTCATGGGGTCTCAAAAGAGTAGGGCATGACTTAGCAACTAAACTACAACCTCAACATGCAATATATCACAAATCCTTTTATTCCCTCAGTGATTTGAAATATTCCATGCATCCTGTTTAAATTACTACACAAACTTGCTTATAAACATGATGCTGTCTATTTATAATGTACATGTACACACACAAGTACAGGGATATAGTTCTAGGTTTTCCTTTTCCACCGGGATGTTGTTGTATTCCTATCCAGTTTAAATTCTTAGAAAAAATGTTTTAATAAATTTCTGTCTTTGTATTCAATAATTATATGTGTATTTTTCATGTGAAATTCAGAACTATTCCTTCTAAATTTATCTTTTGAATTTTATTGTACTGTAATAAAATGTATAAACAAATTTAGAAAAATGTTCATGTATGGCTGCTTGTTTTCCTATCCATGAACACTGTATGTTCTTTTATTAACATAATATATTTATTAATTGACTGCTCAACAATTAAATGATGGGGATTGGGATGACAGACTGCCTGATAGAGAAGGAATTGCTGTCAAAACTCATACTGTGCTGTGCTTAGTCACTCAAGTCATGTCAGATTCTTTGGGACCTCCTGGCTCCTCTGTCCATGGATTCTGCAAGCAAGAACACTGGAGTGGGTTGCCATTTCCTCCTCCAGGGGATCTGCCCAACCCAGGGATTGAATCCAGGTCTCTCACATTTGTAGGCAGATTCTTTACCATCTGAGCCACCAGGGAAGCCCAAGAATACTAGAGTGGGTAGTCTATCCCTTCTTCAGGGGAACTTCCCAACCCAGGAACTAAACTGGAGTCTCCTGCATTGCAGATGGATTCTTTACCAGCTGAACTACACAGGAAGCCCCTCTCCAAAAACTCATAGTAGCCCTCTCTATTATGAGGCATCCTTAGTTTGCTTATTTTTAACCTAGTAGTTATAAGTGAAAACAACTCTTAAGACTGAAGTTCAAATATGGGCCCATCATGTTTAACTTACATATTTATGAGTCACTATTCTGATTTATAAAATAAGAAAGTTGCTTTTTGTAGAAACTGAATGCAAATATCATTAAAAACCTACATGCATATAAATGAATAAAATATAAATTCATGTAAATAAATGAATATATATATATTGCTCAAAGTTGTTCATATGGTAAACATTCAATAAATATCATCATGATCTTTATTAGACTAGCCCCCTGACAACTGCTCTTTATGTGACACAGAGTAAAAGACATTCAGTGGTTGCCAGGTAATGTTTTCAGTAGATGAACTCTCAGTAAGCTCTCTTTTTTTTTTTTATTGTAGTAAGAATACTTAACATGAAATCTAACCATTAAAACATTCTTTAAATGTACAATATAACATTATTAACTATTGCACAATGTTGTATAGCACTTCTCTAGATCATAATTGATCTTCATTTAGCTGGTGTGTTCATAATTCATCTCTATAAGTTAATTATCTATAAAGCCTTCATACCTGCTGAGTAGCAACTCAATCTATTGGTTTAATTCTGATGCTGCTTTGTGTTGTCTTGGGTGAATGGCAACCTCTATACACCATGTTTTGTTTTGTTTTTTCCTTCATTATTCATTCTGCGGTTCTTGGTCTCCATTTTGTAGGGTCTGTTTAAGGAAATAAATGTCTCTAAATCAGCTTCCATTCTTAGCTCTGACATCCAAATGCAGAAACCCTTCTTATAATTTCTAGCCCAGGTTGTCCAGCCTCCATATGCATATCTGAGCATTGATACTCAGGTTGCAATCTGATCACTGACCTTTTTATTAAAGGATTTTCATGAGCTTGACCTCCATTCCAATTATAATGTTATATATATATATTTCTATATATCAGTTTATTTATTTGACAAGATCTCATGTGAAAATGTGAAATGTGGGATACAGATTCAGAGGACAATGTTAATTAAATAAAACTTCTGTCAAAAAAAAAAAAAAATTAACATTCACTGTTACTAGGCTTTTCTCCCAACTGTAGGTGGACATCTACAGATGAAGCCTGGATCTATCCATTAGTAAATATCAATTAAATGTATCAATTACTAAGCTGCCAGAATCCACATTTTTTAGAATGTAGTTTAGTTTTTAGAGAAGGCAATGGCATCCCACTCCAGTACTCTTGCCTGGAAAATCCCATGGATGGAGGAGCCTGGTAGGCTGCAGTCCATAGGGTTGCTAAGAGTCAGACACGACTTAGCGACTTCACTTTCACTTTTCACTTTCATGCATTGGAGAAGGAAGTGGATCCTTTCCACATTAATGATTAATGCAGCCATGTGCTTATGCCTGTTAGTTCTGATTTGTGTAATAGTTCCGTGCCTTTTCAGAACTCAGTGGAAATATTTCTTCTCTATCTACTGAGTTTCATACCTATGCTCTAAAAAATAAAAAGGGGGAGATGTCAGGAGCCACATTAGGCATTACTGACAAAATGGAGGCATGGCCCCCATCCCCGTCTCCTCCTCCTGCAGGCACAGATCCTGGGATGAAGGAATTAGGCCTTGTAATTCTGACTTGTTTTTCCTCTCTTTGGCTGAGTTGACTGAAAAGGAATATTAAGGTGCTTATTGTTCTTGAGAGGAGCATGAGAAAGCACAAAGCCTTCTGTAGCATTGTTCAGAAAATAATTCATAAAGTTAATTATTGACAGTTGCTCAAGGACTTTTACAAAAGAGTATTCCAGGATGAGCACATAGGCCGTAGCCTGAGGCCATGGGAAGGATTGATATCTGAAGCCTATTTGTGAGGAGAATGTTTATGGTAACAGAGTTTACTGAGTTTAGGGCTTAGAAATAATTAAAATAGTTAGAAGTTAAAGATGTAAGGAATGTTGTAAATTTAGCATATTTTACTATAGCTTAGAGAAGTTAGAAACTTTTAGAGACACTGTAGCTAAAAGCCTTTTTAAGAGATAGTGAGCTCAGGATGTTAGGGACAAACAGGATTTAGGAAGATAAGTGGTAAACTGAGGAATGTAGCATGAGTTTCAATGTAATCACAAGTTAACTATAGGACACATTAGAAGAGGTAGATAATAGATGATAAGGCTGATTCTGAGAGAATCACTGAAGCAGGAACTCTGTTTGAAGAGCAACAATGATTTATGGAGATAATAAATCTGGGAGAGGGGGAACTGAAAATGTCAAACCTCTGGCCTAATGTTTTTGTAAAAGTATAAAAGAATCTTCAAGAGGCAGTCCAAAAGAAAATTGAGAGGCTGTCTTATTTCTCTCGCTGACACCATTCTTCTTTTCAGGTTGAATCCCTGGCTGCTGGAGTTGGACTCTGGCAACCTGACCTGCCTCTTGAGAAACCTGCATGCAGGTCAGGAAGCAACAGTTAGAACTGGATGTGGAGCAACAGACTGGTTCCAAAGAGGAAAAGGAATATGTCAAGGCTGTATATTTTCACTCTGCTTATTTAACTTATTCAGAGTACATCATGGGAAATGCTGGGCTGGAAGAAACACAAGCTGGAATCAAGATTGCTGGGAGAAATAACAATAACCTCAGATATGCAGATGACACTGCCCTTATGGCAGAAAATGAAGAAAAACTAAAGAGCCTCTTGATGAAAGTGAAAGAGAAGAGTGAGAAAGTTGGCTTAAAGCTCAACACTTATAAAACTAAGATCATGGCATCTGGTCCCATCACCTCATGGGAAATAGATGGGGAAACAGTGGAAACAGTGCCAGACTTTATTTTTGGGGGCTCCAAAATCACTGCAGATGGTGATTGCAGTCATGACATTAAAAGATGCTTACTCTTTGGAAGGAAAGTTATGACCAACCTAGATAGCATATTCAAAAGCAGAGATATTACTTTGCCAACAAATACCTGTCTAGTCAAGGCAATGGTTTTTCCAGTAGTGATGTATGGATGTAAGAGCTGGACTATAAAGAAAACTGAGCACAGAGGAATTGATGCTTTTGAACTGTGGTGTTGGAGAAGATTCTTGAGAGTCCCTTGGACTGCAAGGAGATCCAACCAGTCCATCCTAAAGGAGATCAGCCCTGTGTGTTTATTGGAGGGACTGATGTTGAGCTGAAACATCAGTAGAGTAGAGTCCCTCTACTCTGGCCAGCTGATGTGAAGATATGACTCATTGAGAAAAAATCCTGATGCTGGGAAAGATTGAGGGCTGGAGGAGAGGGGACGACAAAGGATGAAATGGTTGGATGGAATCACCGACTCAATGGACATGAGTTTGGGTAAATTCAGGGAGTTGGAGATGGACAGAGAGGCCTGGCAAACTATGGTTCATGGGGTTGGGAAGAGTTGGACACCACTGAGTGACTGAACAGAAATGAACTCACCTCAACTTACCTAGAAAAATATTTTCCTACTTAATTCACATTTTATTTAAATGCAGTGATATAAAAAATTGATATTATCAATTTTAAGGACAAACTGGTATCACATATCAAAATACAGAGGACAAATAATTAGAAGGTTTAATTTTTAAAAATTAATAATACCAAACATTGTGAAATATATATTAAATCAAATCAATTTTCAGGATTTACATTGAGGACAGATAACTCAATGGAAATAATGGAGTATTTTTATCACAGTCTTTAATATGAAGATATTTGGCTTCACAGTGATCATATTAATATGACTTAATTTCATAGATTTGATTTTATAAAGCCTCAATTATTCCAACATATCAGGGAATATATTTATAAAATCAAGACTCTATTTTAAAGCTTTATTGATAACATTGCTGCTGCTGCTGCTGCTAAGTCACTTCAGTCGTATCTGACTCTGTGCAGCCCCAGAGACAGCAGCCCACCAGGCTCTGCCATCCCTGGGATTCTCCAGGCAAGTACACTAGAGTGGGTTGCCATTTCCTTCTCCAATGCATGAAAGTGAAAAGGGAAAGTGAAGTTGCTCAGTCTTGTCTGACTCTTCGTGTCCCCATGGACTGCATCCTACCAGGCTCCTCCCTCCATGGGATTTTCTAGGCAAAATCCCATGGAGGGAAGAGCCTGGTTTACTGGAGTGGGTTTCCATTGCCTTCTCTGTTGATAACATTGTACTGTGAACTTAATTCCCTAACTGAAATTATTTCAGTGACTTTTATTCAAGAAATCTCTGGAGTAAACATCTCTGCAAGCATCAGCTTATTTGGTAATATCTCCAATGTGATAAACAGATAAAAATAATTCTTATTTATTACCCATTGTCATGTGATTGGGAAAATACAAGCCTCTTTTATGATTTATTTAAAGCACTTATAAAAAGCACGCTGGTCTTGTAAAAGCAATTATATTAGTGCCGAAATTACAAGATATACTGGCTACAAAGCCAGCACCTACTGTGCTTATGATCTGAGAAACTGAAGTGTCCTTCTAGAACTTGCTGTAGTCCATCTCACAATCCACTTAAAAGAATGAGTTAAATTATTTAAAAGCTAAAGATCTTCTGAATTAAAAAAGGAAATTGTAGGTCATGACTTCAAGATAGAAAACATTCAAACTCCAGTGGTCACTCTGAATTATGTAACAATTTTTACAATTCTATCACACACATCTCAAATATTTATGTGTATTTATGATAGCGCAGTGTACTGTGATCAGAGCAGTTTGTAGAGTTTACTGGTGATGCAAGAGCTTGAATTTATTTAGAGGACTCTTTCATTGAACTAGTATTACTATAATTGATTCCAGATGATATTATATTTCTAATCTCAAAAATATGTGATCTTGAATGAATGATGTAGAAAGATGACCTATAGGAAATGCTTTCCTGAACAAAACAAAAAGTTTAGCAAAGTTGGCAGTATTTGTAAATACATCAATTCAGATTAAAATTACTGATTTTGCCATACTATGGTTAATAATTTTTGTTTATGCTTCTAGCCAATAGTTATGCTGCTATGATAATCTGTGCTCTGTAAGAGAAATTCCTTGATTCATTTTGTTCCTCTGGTTATTATTTGACTCTTTCTTTGACATCAGTCTTGGTAAATGTTTTGCCCCTCATTCCAATACTTTTGACATTTAAAATGAAATTTCATTGGAATTTTGGTTTCTGATTCTGTACATAAAGAGCTGGAAAGTTGCTCCTCCATCTAAAAACAAAGAAAAAGCAGAAGAAATTGAAATATCAGCTTTTATTTGGTCTGTAAAAGGACAGGACACAAGGCAAACTGCTGTCTCCAAAACTAGAGAAACAGACAGGCATATTCAGGGAGCTGTGGCTTGTTAAAGCAGAGATCCAGAAGGTGTGACTATCACAGAAATCAATGCTATGTAAGATAAACCTGAACTGTAATTGACAAATTGCTGGGGCTCAGTGTAGACAATTCTAGAGTTAAAAATTCAGTGGGAACCAGTTATGTCAATTCTTTACAATCTCTCAAAGAAGGCATACTGTGAAATTCAATCTATGAGGCCAGTATTACCCTAATATCAAAACAGTCAAAGATATAAAAACTGCACATTAATATCTCTCATGACTTGGTATAAAAATCCTCAATAAAGTATTAGTAAATCAAGGCCAAAAAAGTATAAAAGGAATTATACACCGCAACTAATTAGGATTTATCCTGGGTATGCAAGGCTGAATCAACTTTCAAAATCAATAAATACAATTTATCAGATCAACAGACTGAAAAATAAAAAAAAATCATAGAATCATATCATTAGATACAGAAAAAGTATTTGACAAAATTCAACAAATGTTTATGATAAAAACTCTTATTTAACTTGATAAAAACTATCTACAAAGTACCTAAGCTAACATAATGCTTAATGGTAAAAAAGAAATACAAAGCTTTTCCAATGTGAGTAGTGTACAAGACAAGTAAGTTCTCTCACCACTCCTTTTCAACATCATATCGGAACTCTTTATTAATAAATAAGGCAAGAAAATAAAAGAAGATGTATAGTGATTAGGAGGGAAGAAGTATTTTTGTGTGTTTAAAGGTAATATGATTGTCTCTGAGGAAATCAAAAGAATCAATAAAAAATCCTTAAAGTTAATAAGCAATTATAGCAAGGTTTCAGGATATAAGGTAAGTAGACAAGTTTATTTCTTTCCTATATGGCAACAATGAACAAGTGGAATTTGAATTTAAGCAGCACAATAGCATTTACAATAGCACCACCAAAACTAAAATGCAAATACATAAATCTAACAGAAATATGCCAGATCTATATGAGGAAAACTACAAAACTGATTGAAAAATTAAAGAATATTTAAATAAATTGAGAGATATTCTATATTTACAAATAAGGTACTCAAAGTTATCAAGATGTCAAGTTTCCCAACTTGATCTATAAATTCAATACAATCCCCCAAAAGATTTTGGCAGATTGTGTTATGGATATGGATAAACTGATTCTAAAGTTTATATGACAAAGCGACATGTATGGATGTGAGAGTTGGACTGTGAAGAAGGCTGAGCACCGAAGAATTGATGCTTTTGAAGTGTGGTGTTGGAGAAGACTCTTGAAAGTCCCTTGGACTGCAAGGAGATCCAACCAGTCCATTCTGAAGGAGATCAGCCCTGGGATTTCTTTGGAAGGAATGATGCTAAAGCTGAAACTCCAATATTTTGGCTACCTCATGCGAAGAGTTGACTCATTGGAAAAGACTCTGATGCTGGGAGGAATTGAGGGCAGAAGGAGAAGGGGACGACTGAGGATGAGATGGCTGGATGGCATCACGGACTCGATGGACGTGAGTCTGAGTGAACTCTGAGAGATGGCGGTGAACAGGGAGGCTTGGCATGGTGCGATTCATGGGGTCGCAAAGAGTCGGACACGACTGAGTGACTGAACTGAACTGAACTGAAAAGACCAGAATAGTCAAAATAATATCAAGAGGAAGAATGAATTTGGAAAGCTGGGGCTAGACCAATTCAAGGCTTATTATAAAGGTACTATAATCAAGATAGTATAGTACAGGTGAAAGAATAGACCCAACACGTCAACCCAATAGAACAAAGTCCCAAAATGACAACCATAAATATAATCAACTTATCTTTGACGAAGTAGCAAAATCAATGTAATCAAAACAAAAGAGGCAATATTATTATAACCATTTGAACAAGTGGTATTAGACAAATGGGATCAGTTCAGTTCAGCTGCTCAGTTGTGTCCAACTCTTTGCAAAGGATATGTATATACAAAAAAAAAAAAAAAAAAAAGAAATCCAGACACAAACCTTACTGTCTTCCCAAAAATGAACTCTTGCCAGATCACAGACCTAAATGTAAAATGTAAATCTAAAACCCTCCTAGAATATCATAGGAGAACAATATTATATTGGGTATGATGATGCCTTTTAGGTACAACTGAGAGGAAGGGTGGATAAAAATAAAGGTTAAAGTTTCACTAGAGCCTTAGGAAAACAGGCCCCTTGTTAATCTTAAGACAGACCTTTATCTCAAGAATGTGTAAGGGGCTCATATCTCAGGAATGCAGCCTCCGGAAGGCTTTCCGGGGGATGTTTACCCAAAAAAAAAAAAAAAAGAAAACCATCCCAGGAAATTAGTTTCCAGAAAAACAAGTTAGCAGTAAAATTGCAGCTCAGACAGACGTGTCGACCTGATAACAAATGAACCTATCCCTAAAAATGCCGAGACTTGAGCACCAATCAGATCATTCCACCCTAGCTGTACCTGTTTGTGGTTTTTGTGCTTGTTCGGGGTTCGTTTTTCCCTGGTGGTGATCGAACCCCCGGAGCGCCAGCCTAATAAATCCTCTTGCTGTTTGCATTGAGTCCGAGCCTTGGAGATTCTTTGGGCGACGGATCCCTGCAAGTAGGCCGTGAGGCCTAACACAATCTCTGACACAATCCATTAAATAAAATAATGATTGAATGGACCACATTAAAATTCAAAACAAAAGTACTCTGTGATAAAAAGGAACGAAAGACAAACCATAGACTGGGAGAAAATATTTGCAAAAGTCCTAAATTTTAAAGCCCAAAAGTCCTAAAAAGTTTTGTTATATAAAACTATACAAAGAACGTCCAAAACTCAATAATTATAAAAAAAAAAAAACTGACCAAAAAATGGGCCAAAGACTTTAACAAACACTTAAGTAAAATAATATATAGAGATGGCAAATACACCTATGAAAAGATGCCCAGCATAATACATCATCAGAGAAATGCAAATAAAGCAACACTGAGATACCACCACACAACTATTAAAATGGTTAAAATCTTAAATACTGACAACACTAAATGCTTGTGAGGTGATGATCTACAGGACTTTTATACATTGCTGGTGGAAATGCAAAATGGTACAGCACTTTGGCAGTTTCTTACAAAGGACCATTACCATATAATGGTATGGTGCCATTACCATACAACGCAGCAATCACACAACTTGGTATTTGCCCGAAAGAGATGAAAACTCAAACTTACATAAAAACCTGCACACAGATGTTTTTAGCAGCTATATTTCTAATTGCCTAAAATTTTAAGTAACCAAGATGTACTCCAGTAGGTGAATGAATAATTTGTGGTCCATATAGGCAATAGTATATTATGAAGTACTCAAAATAAATGAGTTGTACCACAAAATGACATAGAGGAAATTTACATGCTTGTTATTAAGTGAAAGATACAAATCTGAAAAGACTACATTCTGGATGATTCCAACTATATGACATTCTGGCAAACACAACACTATGGAAATGGTAAAAATATATTACGGGTAGCTAGTGTAAGAGGGCGTGAGAAATGAATAGTCAGAACACATGATTTTTAGGGCAGTGAAAATATTTCTCCTATAATATTATAATAATAAAGTAAGTCAGACAAAAGCAAATATCACTACATCACTTATATGTAGAATATATATATATATATAAATGAACCTATTTACAAAACAGAGATAATTACAGATGTAGAAAATAAACTTATGGTTACCAAAAGTGGGGAAGCATAAACTGGGAAACTGGGATTGACATATACTCACTATTATGAAGGCAGATTCTTTACTATTGAGTCACAGGAGAGGCCCAAGAATATTGGAATGGGTAATGTATTCCTTCTCCAGCAGATTTTCCAAACCCAGGAGTTGAACTGGGGTCTCCTGCATTGGAGGTGTATTCTTTACCAATGGAGCTATTAGAGAAGCATATATGAAACAAGTAATAAGAACTTAGTGTATAATACAGAGGACTCTACTCAGTATTCTAAAATGATTTACATGGGAATAGAATCTAAACAAGAGTGAATATATGTATGCTGGGGTCCAGCCCAGGTGGATCCAGGGTAATTCGAAGCGTGAATGGCGTAGGCGAGGAAAAACTTATTTATTAATATAATATTAGACTAGGAAGAAATAGTGTATATAGAAGAAACTAAAACAACATTTAAATCAACTATACTTTAATAAACATTGACTTAAAAAAAAACTATAAAAATGAATGCATGCCATAATACACTTATTCAAACCCATACAGTGTACAATACCAAGAGTGTATCCTTGGGGTGCTTTGGGTGATTATGAGAAAAATGTACATTTTTTTCTTTGTAAAAAAAGTTTATATTGTAATGAATTACACTGATAATTCAGGAGGTTATGTATGTATGGAAGTAGGGAGTACATGGAAATTTCTGTGTCTTCATCTATATTTTATTATAAACCTAAAATCCTCTAAAAACAATTTTTTGAAAAATTACATTGTATTATTTCAAAGAAAGACCATGCATGATTTTTAATTTTCACTTCAATTTCTTTGCATATTTCATCTCTGTGATGTTAAATGCCTATCCCCCTTATTAAAACCTGTTACAGGTGACAGATGGGAAGTGGAAGGATCAGTGGTAGAGTAGAAAGATCCTGAGTTGAACTCTTCCCATGGGAATATCAAAATTACAGCCTCTTAAAGAACACCTATTGCTGAAAACAACTTGAACATTTACAGAAAAGGTACACAACTAAAGATAGAAAGAAGAAATCACAATCAGATATGTAAGAGGGGTCAAGACTCTCTCTAGTCAGGACCTACACTTCTGGTGCAGTAACCCATAAATTTCAGCAGAAACTTAGTAGGTTAGAGGGGCTGGTATGATATATTCAAAGTGCTAAAAGGAAAAGAAAACTTATATCCCCCTCCCAAACTTACCCAACAAAGTTATCATTTAGAATGAAAGGAGAGATAAAGAGTATCCCAAACAAGTGAAATCTAAGAGTTTATCATCACCAAACTAGCCTTATAAGAAATGTTAAAGGGCCTTATTTAAGTGGAGAGGAAAAGATTGTAACAAGAAACAAGAAAATATATGAAAGAAATAGACTCTCTGGTAAAGGCACATATATAATAAAGGCAGTGGATCAGTCAAAAAAATAAAACAAAAACAAAAAAACAAGCTAGTGTTAAGGTTAAAAGAAAAAACATCCAAAATTTAATTATAACTGCAATAAATATTTATGGAATACCAAAGTAAAAAAATATATTAAAAATGCGGTTGTTGTTGTTTAGTCATTAAGTCATGTCTGGCTCTTTTGCAAGCCCATGGATCATAGCTTACCAGGTTCCTCTGTCCAGGGGATTTCCCAGGCAAGAATACTGGAGTGGGTTGTCATCTCCTCCAGAGGATCTTCACAAGCCAGGCATAGAAGGCACATCTCTTGTGTTGCAGGTGGATTCTTTACCATAGTCACCAGGAAAGTTTTTAAAATGTAGTAAGAGGAGTAAAATGCAGGGTAATAAGAATTCATTTGCACTTAAAATAATTACTCACACAGATAAATGTATATAAAGACACATTCCTATCAAATGCACATGGAACATTGTTTAACATAAATCTCATACTAGGTCACAAAACAAGTCTCAATACATTTAAGAGGACTGAAATCATATCAAGCATCTTTTGTGACCACATAGTATAAAAGTACACACACACACAAACACATGAAAACTGCTATATAATATGCTACTAAACAAACAATGGTTTACTGAGGAAATCAAAAAGTACCTTGAGACAGGCAAAAATGGAATCACAGCATCCAAAATCTATGGTATGCAATAAATACAATTATAAGAGGGAAATTTATAGCAATACAGGCCTACTTTAAGAAGCAAGAGAAATCACCAATACAAATCTAACATTTCTACACCTAAAGGAAGTAGAAGAACAAGCAAAGCCCAAAATTAGTAGAAGGAAAGAAAGAATAAAAAATAGATTAGAAATAAAACACAGATTAAAAATTAGAAATATCAATGGGTGTAAGAGCTGGTTCTCTGAAAAGATAGACAAAATTTATAAACATTAGCCCAGACTCATCAATAAAGAGAGAATCTAAATAAATAAAAGATGAAAGAGAAGTTAAAACTAACTTCACAGAAACACAAATATCCTATGGTTACTTTGAGCAATGATATACCAATAAATTGGACAGCTTAGAAAAAGTAGACAAATTCCTAGAGACACAAAATTTCCCTAAGACTGAAACCAAGAAGAAATAGAAACTAGATCAGTTACTAACAGTGAAATTGAATCAGTAATTTAAAAATGCTAACAAAAGACCAGCACCAAGCAACTTCACAGGTAAATTCTACCAGTGATAATTAAAGAGTTAATTCCTAACTCCTTAAACTACTCCAGAAATTAAAGAGAAAGGGAAACTCGCAAAGATAAAACAACAAAACTACAAGCCAATATCTCTGATTATCATAGCTGCAAAAATCCTTAAAAATTAGCAAACCTAATTCAGCAATGCAGTAAAAGGTTGATACATCATAAATAAATGATATTTAACCCAGAAATGCAAAGTTGGTTCAATACACCTACAAATCAATCAATGTGATACATCATATTAACAAAATGAAGATTAAAAATCCTATCATCTCAATAAATGCAGAAAAACCTTTGACAAAATTCAACATCTATTTTTGACTTTTAAAAAGCTCAATATTGGTATAAAGGAAATGTACCTCAACATAATAAAGACTTATATAACAATACTCAATATATAATCATATTCAGTGGAGAAAGGCTGAAGATTTTTTCTAAGATCAGTAACAAGACAAGGATTATTACTCTTATTACTTTTATTTATAATAGTATTGGTATTCCTAGTCATAGCTATCAGATAAGAAAAGGTGAGAAAGGTATCCAAATTGGAAAGGAAAAAGTAAACTGTCAATATTTGCAGATACATGACACTGAATATAGAAATCCCTGGAGACCAGTGATTGGAACTAATAAATGAATTTAATGAATTTATAGGATAGGAAATTATTATACAGAAGTCTGTTCATTTTTTGTACACTAACTGCAAACTATTAGATAAATTTAAAAAAATCCTCTTTGTAACTGCATCTAAAATAATAAAATACCTATGTATAAATTTAACCAAGGAGTTGAAAGACTTGTATTCTGAAAACTATAAAATATTGGTGAATTAATTGCATAAGACAGAAATGGAAAGATAGTCCATGCTCAATGATTGGACAATTATTATTGTTAAAATATACATACCACCCATGATAATATACAGATTCAATGTAAACCATTTAACAACACCAATGGCATTTTTCACATAAGTGCAAAAATTATTCTAAAATTTATATGGAACCATAAGAGACCACAAATACCCAAAGTAATCTTAAGACTGAAGAACAGAGCTGGAGATGCATTATTCCCTGATTTTAAACCAAAATACAAAGCTATAGTAGTCAAAACACTATGGTATTGATACAAAAACAGACAAATCAATGGAATAGAGTGTCCAGAAATAAATCCATGCTTATATGCTATTTTAACTTACAGCCAAGGAGCCAGGAAAATATATAAATGAAAGGCAGTCTCTCCAATAAAAAGTGTTCAGGAAACTAGACAGCTACATGCAAAAGAATGAATTTCTTATTCCATACACAAAAATAAACTGAAAATGATTAAAGACTTGATTGTGGAAACCTGAAACCATAAAATCCCTAGAAGAAAACAAAGGCAGTATACTCTTAGGCATCAGTCTTAGCAAATTTTGGGGGTCTGTCTCCTCAGGCAACAGCAACCAAAGGAAACAAGCAAATGGAACTCATCAAATTAAAAAGATTTTTCACAGAAAAGGAAACAATCAGTAAAACAAACAGACAACCTTCTGAATGGGAAAAAATATATTTGTTATACCTGATAACGGGTTAATATTTAAACCATATAAAGAACCCCTATAACTCAATCTAAAAATGCAGACATACTTATGGCTGATAGATGCATAATAAAATGCTTAATATCACTGTGATTCATCAGAGAAATACATATCAAAACCAAAATGTGATATCACATTAGTCATATCTCAGAATCAGTTCAGTTCAGTTCATTTCAGTCATTCAGTCATGTCTGACTCTTTGCGACCCCGTGAATTGCAGAACGCCAGGCCTCCTAGTCCATCACCAACTCCTGGAGTCCACCCAAACCCATGTCCATTGTGTCGGTGATGCCATCCAACCATCTCATCCTCTGTCATCCCCTTCTCTTCCTGCCCTCCATCTTTCCCAGCATCAGGGTCTTTTCAAATGAGTCAGCTCTCCACATGAGGTGGCCAAAATATTGGAGTTCAGCTTCAGCATCAGTCCTTCCAAGGAACACCCAGGGTTGATCTCCTTTAGGATGGACTGGTTGGATCTCCTTGCAGTCCTAGGGACTCTCTGGAGTCTTCTCCCAACACCACATTTTAAAAGCATCAATCCTTTGGCACTCAGCTTTCTTCACTGTCCAACTCTCACATCCATACGTGACTACTGGAAAAAACCATAGCTTCTACTAGATGGTCCTTTGTTGGCAAAGTAATCTCTTTGCTTTTTAATATGCTGTCTAGGTTGGTCATAACTTTCCTTCCAAGGAGCCAGCGTCTTTTCATTTCATGGCTGCAATCCCCATACTCAGTGATTTTGGAGCCCCAAAAATAAAGTCTGACACTGTTTCTACTGTTTCCTCATCTATTTGCCATGAATTGATGCGACCAGATGTCATGATCTTAGTTTTCTGAATAGCCATCATCAAAAGTGAAACAGATACTACTAAGTAATGGCAAGGATGTGTAGAAAAGTGAACTGTTATGCACTGTTTGTGGGAAAATAAACTGCTGCAGCCACTATGGAAACAGTAAGAAGTTTCCTCAAAAGACTGAAAATAGAACTGCTATTATCATCCAGCCATTCCACTTCTGAGTGTTTATTTGAAAATTAAGTTGCAGTGTTATTTACAAAAGCCAACTATTATAAGCAACCTAAGTACTCATGGAATGAATCTAAGTACTCCTCAAGAGATGAATGGATAAAGATGCAGCTTATATGTGTACAATGGTATATTACTCGGCCATAAAAATGAATGAAGTATTGCCATTTCAACACTACAGGTGGACTTAAAGGGTATTAAGCTAAGTAAAGTAAGTCAAACTAAGTCAAATGCAGAATGCAGTATCATTTCACTTACATGTGAGATCTAAAAACAAAACACACGGACAAACAAAACAAACCCATAAATACAGAGAACAAAGAAGTGTTTGCCACAGGGGTCGAGGGTGGGGGATGGCTGAAGTGGGTGAAGGTGATTAAGGGTATATACTTTCATTTATAAAATAAATAAGTCATGGGTTTGTACTATACAACATATTGAATACAGTCAATAGCATTTAAATAACTTCACATGAGAGTTACTAGGCCTACTGTTGTGATCAATTTGCAATCTATATATAAATGTTGAATTACTATGTTTTATACCTGAAACTAATATAATACTATAAGTTAACTGTAGTTCAATTAAAAGAAAAAAAGAGGGTGAAGTTTAGTCCTGAAGCCAGTTTCATGCTTCATGGGGAAATATTAGAAATATTCATGTTAATATCAGTGCAAAATAAGAATGTCTTCTTTTACCTCTTTTTAAAAGAGTTGTAATTAGAAATATATTAGGTTGCAAGTAATATACTTGGTTACATTTTTATATATATCTCAGACCACAAGAGATTAAGTTTATAGGGATTTTTCTCAAACAAGGAATCTGTGTAGAAGTGGCTGTTTTGGTTCAATATCTTCATAGTTTGGGAGCTGACCAAAAGTTGTGTAAGTTTAGTGTTTTGATATATATTGTGTCTGTCCTCCAAATCTGTTTTGTTTCACAAACTTAGCCTCTGACCAATAATATATGAAAACACTTATTCCTCCCAAACAAAACAAAACCTACTATAGGTTCCTTATATTATTCTTTATATAATTCTGACACTTGAGATTAAATGGTATAATTTCAGAGTTAGTATACAACTCCAAACAAGTGATACAGAAATGAGTAGATTATTCTAATTACCAGTCCACATGAACTCAATTTTTAATTATTTTGCATTTTTCCAAACATCTAGTTTTCCTTTGCTGTTGATGTCTTTTACAAAATAAACAGATACATTGTTAATGTGTTCCTCACACTTAAATCTAAGATTGATTATCATAGTTGATACTAATTCTCAGGGCTTCCATTACAATGTTTATATTTAATTTAAAATGTTCATTTTAAAAATGATATAAAACTCAATTTCAATTTACAATTCTGTACATTTATACATATCTTGCCATGAAATTAAAAGATGCTTACTCCTTGGAAGAAAAGTTATGACCAACCTAGATAGCATATTCAAAAGCAGAGACATTACTTTGCCAACTAAGGTCTATCTAGTCAAGGCTATGGTTTTCCTGCAGTAGTAGATATAACGGTCATCTGAGTTAAATTCACTCATTCCAGTCCATTTTAGTTCACTGATTCCTAGAATGTCGACATTCACTCTTGCCATCTCTTATTTGACCACTTCCAATTTGCCTTGATTCATGGCTCTGACATTCCAGGTTCCTATGCAATATTGCCCTTTACAGCATCAGACCTTGCTTCTATCTCCAGTCACATCCATAGCTGGGTATTGTTTTTGCTTTGGCTCCATCCCTTCATTCTTTCTGGAGTTATTTCTCCACTGATCTCCAGTAGCATACTGGGGACCTACTGACCTGGGGAGTTCCTCTTTTAGTATCCTATCATTTTGCCATTTCATACTGTTCATGGGGTTCTCAAGGCAAGAATACTGAAGTGGTTTGCCCTTCCCTTCTCCAGTGGACCACATTCTGTCAGATCTCTCCACCATGACCCACCCGTCTTGGGTTGCCATCTATAGAAATTTAACATAGAGTAAATCCACTACCAATGCTTATCAGTTGTGATATTGATACAGTGATGAGAAATGTTGCTTTAATAAAAGCAGCATTCAGGGAAATTTGAGAATTGTATCTGAAATCCATGAGTTTGCCTGAAGCACAGAACTATAATTCTATTTGGGGCTTCCTGGGTGGCTCAGGGGTAAAGAATATGCCTGTGATGCAGAAGACTGTGGGTTCAACCCTTGGGTCAGGAAGATTCCCTTGGAGGAGGGCATGGCAACCTACTCCAGTATTCTTGCCTCAGAGAATCACATGGACAGAGGAGCCTGTCAGGGTACAGTCTATAGAGTCACAGAGAGTCAGACACGATTGAAACAACTGAGCATGCAGGCATCCTTCCATCTACTTTTAACCTCAAGCTAAACTATAGCAATCATAATAATAGGACAGGTATGAAAGGTTGGTTATATTTTAAAACACACTAAAATCAATACCTAATTAATAATCTATGATTATTAAAATAAAATAGATTCCTATAAATATTTCCTAGTGTATTTTTGTTAACATCTATGTATTCATTTCACCTTTTGGAAATAAATAATTTACAGATAAATTTAATGTTTCCCCAGTTAGATTTGTAGAGTGATTTCCAGTTTTTTGATGGTCACAAGCAGCTAAGATGTAATTATCCTAATCCAAGCTTTTTGAAAATTATTGAGCATATGAATCACCTAAAGATCTTGTTGAGTTTGAGTGAACTCTGGGAGTTGGTGATGGACAGGGAAGCCTGGCCTGCTGTGATTCATGGGGTCACAAAGAGTCGGACACGACTGAGCGACTGAACTGAACTGAACTGAACTGAAAGATCTTGTTACACTGTAAATACTGACTCAGCAGGTCTAAACTATGCCCTAAGACTTTTTGTTTTACATAAGATCCCAGCAAGGTGCCCTTGCTGTTTTTCCAGATCATATTTTAAGTAGCAAGATATAGTTCTATGTGTCCAACACAGCAACCACTAACCACATGCTATTAAAGCACTTAAAATGTAATGAGCCTGAATTGAGTGAATTATGAAAAAGGCATAAAGAATTTTAAGCTCTCAATAATATTTATATATGTGAAATAATGTTGTGCCAACATATTAAAATTAATGTCACCTTTCTTATGTTGACTGAGAAATTTATAGTTATGTGTTTGTTCCACATGATATTAAATGGTGCTAGTTTCTTAATGGAATTTGACTCCAAGCTCTTATGGGGAATAAAATTAGAGAAAACTAGTTAAGATCTAGATTTTTTTTTTTATCCCTACCATGAAACAATCTGATACAAAAGTCTCAGAGCTCAGGAATCAAAACAAACACACAAACAAATGAAAATGTAAGAATCCTGCATCAACTAAGATTTTATATAAAGATATAATTTAATTTCATCTTTAATGCCGAAAACACAATTTGAAGTGCCTATAGAGACACACAGATCACCACATCTGTTTCCAGAATGCTCAGTCTATCAGTTGAATTTAGTTTGAATAATGTAAACAATTTCTGATATAACTGTGTGTCCTAGTGTCATTTATTTCATAATATTTTTTCTATCTCATTGTGTTATAGTGTTGCTTGTAACTGTACTATTCCAAAGATGGGCTTAATTTTGACTTGTTATGTTTATCAGTACTTGATGAAATAACATAACAGCTTTAATTATATTTTGCTTAATTGATATTGACAGACATATTGTATAACAAGTGCTCCTCTGTATTTTCATTTTTATATATTTTCTGTTCATTTGTATCTGTTTCTTCTTCTAGTCTTTGATGAAATTTTAAACTATATTTTATTTTCCGAAGCTCATATCCCCTGTCCTGTCCCACCTATCCAATTAGAAAGAAAGCAGTTTTGGCACTTTGAATAAAATTTCATTAAACTTACAAGTGAATAGAAAATAGTTGACAATTTCATGTCGGTCATTGAATGCATTCAGGAACATGGCATAATTCTCTATGTCTTAAAAATGATGGAAAATATATATACACTTTAGAACCATTAGTGTTAGTCACTCAGTTGTGTCCAACTCTTTGCCACCCTATGGAGTATAGCCCGCCAAGCTGCTCTGTCCATGGAATTCTCTAGGCAAGAATTCTGGACTGTGTTGACATTCCCTTCTCCAAGGAATCATCCCTACCCAAGGATCAGAACCTTTAGATAGACATTTTTACGTAGGTCCTGCATAAGTCATGTAATAGAAGTTATAAAATTTGTATATTGTGGTTTTATCAGTGAATAGTATTTTTTCAGTAAAAATATTATTTATGATTGTTGGAATGCAGTAAGTCTAGTGCATACAATGTGAACTTGCATCCATTTGTCCAATCATGTAAGCCCGCTTGTCTGGTATACATTGTCGTGTGTGTGCATTCTCTTAAGTGGCTGTGCTTTTGTGTTCACTACTGTACAGTACTGGATAGTGTATAGTAGTAGTACTGTATCTTTTTGTTGTTGTCGGTCTTGCTATGCAGCATATGAGGTCTTAGTTCCCTGACCAGGGATCTAACCTGCTCCCCTTGCATTGGAAAAGTGCAGAGGATCTTAACATATCTTTATTTCAAGTCCATGATGTCTGGAAACAAGCTTAAAAGCAGTGGTATAGAGCTGATTGTATTAGTTGGATACCTGGGCTATCTCTGTTGGGCTTACAAACAAATTGGACTTACAAATGTACTTTTGGAAAGGAACTGCAATATGTAGTGGACTTACTCGTACATGGAAACTTTGTTGTTTTTGCTGTTGTTCAGTCACCCAGTCATGTCTGTTTGTGACCCCATGGGCTGCAGCATGCCAGGCCTCCCTATCCCTCAGTTCAGTACAGTTCAGTTTAGTTCAGTTCAGTCGCTTGGTCATATCCAACTCTTTGTGACCCCATGAATTGCAGCACGCCAGGCCTCCCTGTCAGCATCTCCCATAGTTTGCCATCACCCAAAGTTTGAAGTTCATGTCCATTGCATTGGTGATGCCACCCAGCCGTTTCATCCTCTAGGGCCCTCTTTTCCTTCTGCCCTTAGTCTTTCCCAGCATCGGTGACTTTTCCAATAAGTCAGCTGTCCAAATCAGATGACCAAAATACTTGAATTTCAGTTTCAGCATCAGTCCTTCCAATGAGTGTTCGGGATTGATTTCCCTTAATATTGACTGGTTTGATCTCCTTGCTGTCCAAGGGATTTTCAGGAGTCTTCAGTACCAAAGTTTGAAGGCATCAGTTCTTCATCACTCTGCCTTCTTCACTGTGCGGCTCTCCCAACTGTACGTGAGCACTGGGAACACTATAGAGACTTCTGTGAGCAGAGTAATATCTCTGATTTTCAACACACTGTTTAACTTTGTCATAGTTTTCCTGCCAAGAAGCAATCACCTTCTGATTTCATGGCTGCAGTCAGTGTCCGCAGTGAATTTAAAGCCCAAGAAGAGGAAATCTATCACTACTACATTTCCCCTTCTGTTTGCCATAAAGTAACGGGGCCAGATACCATGATCTTAGAGTTTTTTTTTTTTTTTTTTAATGTTTAGTCTTAAGCCGGCTCTTTCACTCTCCTCCTTCACCCTCATCAAGAAACTCTTTAGTTTCTCTTTGCTTTCTCCCATTAGAGTGGTATCATCCATATATCTGAGGTTTTTGGTGTTTCTCCCAACTATCTTGATTCCAACTTGTAAGTAATCCAAACTGGTATATTTTTCGTGATGTGTTCGGGATATAGGTTAAATAAACAGGGCTTCCCTGTTGTACTCCGTTCTCTATCCTGAACCAATCAGTTGTTCCATACAGGGTTCTGACTTTTTGACCCGCAAAAGGGTTTCTCAGGAGATAGGCAAGATGGTGTGATATTCTCATCTGTTTAAGAGCTTTCCACAGTTTGTTATGATTCACACAGTCAAAGGCTCTAGCATAGTCAATGAAACAGAGGTAGATGTTCCCTCTGGAATTCCCTTGCTTTCTCTATGATCCAGCAAATGTTGGCAATTTGGTCACTGGTTCCTCTGCCTTTTCTAAATCCAGCTGGGACATTTGTAAGTTCATGGAAGCTACTTATGTTTAAATATTGCTTCTGTACTTGGCTACCCTATTGACTTCTTAAGAGTGAATATTTTCAGTGTGTGGATTATGTGAGAGACCACTATATTATTCACAACTGATCATAATTTGCCTTCCTTTTTAAAACTATATTTTAACTAGATAGGACATAAAAATAACTTACATTTTTATGAGGTAATTTCTAAAACTTTTGTGAAAACATGAATAAAGAACATGAAATGTCTAAGAAACACAAGCAGCTATATATTAATGAACAAATACCCAACTCAGGCCATAACAGAAGAAACAGAAAAATAACCCAAGAAGTAAAAGGAAAGTTAGAAATATATGAACTAGACACAAAAGCCACAGAAAGATCTAGAAATACCAATAATTGGTTCATCAAAAAAAATAGACATATAGTAAATTTTTTCAAGAAAAAAAACAGAAAACACAATCAATGTTGGTAATGAAAAGGTACATAAACTACAGTTAATATAAATTACAATAGTAAATATTTAAGGCAATAAAAGTTAATCTTTAGGTGGAGTTGCCATGTTCCAAGAAAATGACACAAACAGAAACACAAATGAAAGCAAAACTGTTAAAAACTCCAGATGACAATTTAGAAAACTAAATTTAACCTGAGATCAAAAACTTATTTCTCATACTAGACAATAAAAATTGCATATCATATATTTTACTACATTAAGTCTAAGACCATAAAAGTGAAAATACATACATATATATGAAAGGTAAATTTTTCATTCAAAATATATAAGAAAAATATTAATGTGAAAAGCAGAAAATATGATTAATATACAAATAGGAATTTAAGGGAAGAGGAAGCACTGATGATCTTTAAACACATGTGATGGTTTTCAACTTTTAGGAGACTTTAAAAAATAACAAGTTATATCACAGTGTGGAGAAGGAAATGGCAACCCACTCCAGTGTTCTTGTCTGGAGAATCCCAGGGACGGGGGAGCCTGGTGGGCTACAGTCTATGGGGTCGCATAGAGTCGGACACGACTGAAGCGACTTAGTAGTAGTAGTATATCACAGTGAGATATCTCTTCACTATTTCCTGGTGAAGCTCAAGGTGTATCTACCTGATACATCAACTCCTCTATAATTTTTCTGTACATGCCCACTAGGAAAATAGTATATGTTTATAGTATCGCTGTTCAGAATGACCAATGGAGTGCTCAGTGAAAATGTAAATGAATCTCCAATAACAAGTTTGTACAAAAGAATGGATTCACATTCTTTTCACATGGATTCACATTCACAATGGAAAAAAAATTAATTTGGTATGACTCCATTTATTTCAAGTTCAAAATGAGCAAAGATTAACTAACATGAAATCACTTTTTCCAGATATCTTTCTCTTGTGTGGTTCCTGGGTAAGTTGAGCTACAATAGAGCTTTTCATGAGATTTAAAAATCCATCAGGAGTCATTATTTCTGAAGGACGCCTTGGGTTAGGCCAGTGAGGGATAAAAGCAAAGGTCCTGGCAGGGCGCTCTTTATGGAGGGTCAGTCCTACTCAACAATAGCATTCCAGGTCCACTGCAGACACCTGGCTGCAAACTCACAGAGGCGAAGCCCCAAGAGCCAATAGCTTTCCTTTGACTATTGTACCAGGCCTCTTTGTGACTGAACTCTAGCTGTTGGACATGCTTCCTGCAGACTCTGATATGTTAGTAATACCAAACATGGTAAATGATTTTTTTTTCTGATCCTTTTTGGAGTTCTTTACTTCCTCTCATGATTGCATAAGGTACAATTCTTATAATAAAATTCCTTTTCCATAATATCCACAGTGGTTTTTCTTCCCTATTTGAAACCTTACTAATCAACATATATGCGTAATTTTAAAACTATGTAGAAAAAAATGGTTATAATTAATATAAACTTGGGGCTGTGGTTATTCTTCAGAAAAGAGGAAATGGTAATACTGGGACAGGCTCATGGAACACTTTGGACATAATACTAATACTCTATACATGTATCTTGTCTTCAAGGGGGAATATTTTATATAATTTTTGTTTTATTCTTGTATTTAAAGCATGCATATATTTTTCATATGGTATTTTTATATTACATATTACAACTCATTCATACATTGACAAGTAGACTTCTACTGTTTACTATCTGGAAAAAAAAATTTAATGGTCCAGTAAGAAAGAACAAAGTGTAAGAAATAACTGAAAACAAACTGCAATTGTGACATCTATGAAATTCAGACTAATCTATGGAATTACTGACTCAAGGTCTCTATATGGGTATCTAATAATGATTTCAAACTTAAACTGTGCTTAACAGGGACTTCTCTGGCAGTCTGGTGGTTAAGACTCTGCCTTCTAATACATGGGCTGCTGGTTCAATCCCTGGTCAGGGAGCTAGGATCCCACATGCCTTGCAGCCAAAAAACCGAGACATAAAATCAATATTGTAACAAATTCAATAAAGACGTAAAAAAATCTGTGCTAAATACAACACTTTATTTCAGTCCTTCCTACATGCAAATTCAATTCCTCCTTCATAACACAGTCTTGACCAAGTAATTTTCTCTTTGGTTAATATCAACTGTATTCTGGTTGCTTAGGACTTAAAACTGGTTTTTCTTAACCCCTTTCTCTTACTCATCACTCCATCAGTCCACCAATAACTGGTGGTGGCTCTACCTTCAAATGCATCTGGAATGTATCTTTAGACTCTTCTGTGACCAAGTGTAAAACCACATCATCTCTTACTCTGACTATGGCAGTAGTTTCCCAGCTATTCTATCTCAGTTCATTTTGGTCCCACAGTCATAGTCTACTTTATACACAGTGGTTTAAATCTTCCTTTAAAAGCAGAAAGCAGCTAATGTTTCTCTTTTCTGAAAATTCTTGACTTTAATTTGAACTAAATTATTGGAATCTCTGACTTTGGAAAACACTAACTAATATACCGATTTTTCCCTTTGCAGAGAAGTTCTCCGACATACTTCCTTCTTATATAGATCTCAGTATTGCTTTCTGAGGAACCCAGTCTGAGACTGTCTAAACCCTGGGCATGCACTAAACATCACTGATAAATTTCTTAGCTATTATACTATAGTTCTTTAAAGGCAATAAATATATTTTAAAATATTAAATTGTCTCATCCTATACAAAAGTATATGCAAAGTAAATGTCTTGAACAGTAGCTTTCAATGTTCATGACTATTAAAACCTGCTAATTCTCTGGCTTTTGAACTTTATTCATTTTGTATTTCATTCATTAAAAAGATCATCTTATTCTCCTTTTAATTATCTTCTAGATAATATTCATTCACATTTATCTCCTAATCCTGCTAAGTTTGTCATGTTAATATTGGCCTTATAATTTATATTTCTGTGAAAATTTATAAAATCTAAAACAAATTCAGCTCAGTTCAGTTGCTCAGTTGTTTCTGACTCTTTGTGACCCCAAGGAATGCAGCATACCAGGCTTCCCTGTCCATCACCAACTCCCGGGATTTACTCAAACTCATGTCCATTGAGTTGGTGATGTCATCCAACCATCTGATCCTCTGATGTCCTCTCTCCTCCCACCTTCAATCATTTCTAAAATCAGGGTCTTTTCCATGAGTCAGTTCTTTGCATAATGTGGCCAAATTATTGGAGTTTCAGCTTCCAGCATCAGTCCTTCTAATGAATATTCAGACTGATTTCCTTTAGGATGGACTGGTTGGATCTTCTTGTAGTCCAAGTGACTCTCAAGAGTCTTCTCCAACACCACAGTTCAAAAACATTAATTCCTCGGCACTCAGCTTTCTTTAAAGTCCAACTCTCACATCCATACATGACTCCTGGAAAAGCCATAGTTTTGACTAGATGGACCTTTTTGGCAAAGCAATCTCTTTGCTTTTTAATATGCTGTCTAGGTTCGTTATAGCTTTTATTCCAAGGAGCAAGAGTCTTTAAATTTCATGGCCAAGGTCACCATCTGCAGTGATTTTGGAGGCCCAGAAAATAAAGTCAGACACTGTTTCCATTGTTTCCCCGTCTAATTGCCATGAAGTGATGGGACCAGATGTCATGATCTTAGTTTTCTGAATGTTGAGTTTTAAACCACCATTTTCACTCTCCTCTTTCACTTTCATGAAGAGGCTCTTTAGTTCTTTGCTTTCTGCCATAAGGGTGGTATCATCTGTGTATCTGATATCATTGATATTTCTCCCAGCAATCTTGATTCCAGCTTGTGCTTCATCCAGCCCAGCATTTCACATGATGCATTTTGCAAAAAGCAGGGTGACAATATACTGTCTTGATGCACTGCTTTCCTGATTTGGAGCCAGTCTGTTGTTCCATGTCCAGTTCTAAATGTTGCTTCTTGAACTGCATACAACTTTCTCAAGAGCCAGGTCAGGTGGTCTGATATTCCCATCTCTTTAAGAATTTTCCACAGTTGGTTGTGATCCACACAATCAAAGGCTTTGGCATAGTCAATAAAGCAGAAGTAGATGTTTTTCTGAAACTCTTGCTTTTTTGATGATCCAACGGGTGTTAGAGATTTGATCTCTGGTTCCTTTGCCTTTTCTAAATCCAGGTTGAACATCTGTAAGTTTACAGTTCATATACTGTTGAAGCCTGGCTTGGAGAATTTTGAGCATTATTTTGCTAGTGTGTGAGATGAGTACAATTGTTCAGAGTTTTGAAACCTGACCCTTCCAGTTTGTGGCCACTGCTGATTTTCCAAATTTGCTGGCATATTGAGTACAGCACTTTCACAGCATCATCTTTTAGGATTTGAAATAGCTCAACTGGAATTCTATCACTCCCACTAGCTTTATTCATAGTGATGCCTCCTAAGGCCCATTTGACTTTGCATTCCAGGATGTCTGGCTGTAGGTGAATGTTCGCCCCATTGTGGTTATCTGGATCATTAAGATCTTTTTTGTATAGTTCTGTGTATTCTTGCACCTTATCTTAATATCCTCTGCTTCTGGCAGAACCATACGGTTTTGGTCCTTTATTGTGCCCATCTTTGCATGAAATGTTCCCTTGGTATCTCTAATTTTTGTGAAGAGATCCCTAGTTTTTCCCATTCTATTGTTTTCCTCTATTTATTTGCATAGATCACTGAGGAAGACTTTCTTATCTCTCCTTGCTATTCTTTGGAACTCTGCATTCAAATGGGTATAGCCTTATTTCTGACCCCATGAACTATAGAGCCCATGGAATTCTCTAGGCCAGAATATTGGAGATGGTAGCCTTTCCCTTTTCCAGGAGATCCTCCCAACCCAGGGATCGCATCCAGGTCTCCCACATTTCAGGCAGATTCTTCACCAGCTGAGCCACAAGAAAAGTCCCCCAATAAAGCATAAAACAAATCAGATCCTTCCATTAAAACTATGTTTTTAAAATAGTGAATAAATTAATAAATTGGTTATCACTATGAAAAGTGTTAGTTGCTCATTCCTGTCATACTCTTTGGAACCCCATGGACTGTAGCCCACCTGGCCTCTCTCTCCATGGAATTCTTTAGGCAAGCATACTTGATTTGGTAGCCATTCCCCTCTCCAGGGGATCTTTCCAACCCAGATCTCCTGCACTGCAGGCAGATTCGTTACCACCTGAGCCACCAGGGAAACCCTGTGTATCACTATAAAATTGTGCCAAGATAACCTGTAGAGGTTTCTGTAGTTTTACTTATTTATATTTTGGGGGAAAGGGGCACTGGATTAGAGACATAGAAAAGACTGTGTAAGCAAAAGACAAAATGCTTACTTTCTCATTTTGACTAAGTATTTATAATAGTGCTCATATCAAATATACACTTCCAATATATATATTCCAATATATATAGATATATTTGGGGCTGATAAGATAGATATTACATTAGCCTTGATTTTGCTCATTTTCACTGTCCTGGGGTCTTCAACTCCCATCCAACCCCTAAATTTTTTCAGTTTTTCTAATTTCCCTGGTGGCCTGCAGAAAGCAGAGATGATAAGAAATAAAAAAGGTAAATATGATGAATAAGGAAAAATAGGTCTTGTCCCTGGCTAATCTGATTTCCTAAAATAATTAGGGATACTTGTAAGTCTCCAGGACTTATGACAAGTCCTTTAAAAATATGACATTCTCCAATTTGATTTTGACAGTCATCTTTATGTCATTGTTGTCTTTTATAAAAATTTTAAGAAAGGTAGAGCATTTACAAATTATTACAATTCACAATACAGTTTCCATTATGAATAGCTTAGAAATAAAGAGTTAAATAATAAATCTCCAGAAACAGATTAGAAAGTTGATATGTATATCTTTGTAATTTTGACAAAGACAAAATAAGATAAAAACAAACAAAATTTTAGTTTTGATTCCAACAACACTTGCCTCATATCTACTTCCTCTTCTGTTCTGGAAGAGGAACATATCTTCTTGTTCTGGAAGATTAGGAACTCTGTTCTCTTTTATCTATGGAATTGTAATGAGTGTGTGTATTTTCCTACTAAGGTATATTTTACAAACAGAAAATAACCATATTTCAGACTAAAATATATATGTTTTTAATGGTATTTCCTTTGCTAAGTGTATTTATCTCTGGTTTATTACAAGACATAAAATACCACAGGAACATCAAGTTAAAAAAAAAAACTGAGGAGTTCTTTCAATTGCCTCTGCTAATAATTTCTAACACAATGACTGCTTTCTATTCAGATTAAAATCTGAAGCACTCTGAATCAAATGACATGCAAGAGAGATGAGCAATAGATGTTCAAAGGCTTTTAAAAGTTATTGCTATTATAGTATCTGACTTGGATTGTCATATTGATTACAGTTGAACAATGAAATATACCCACAAGCAATCATACGTATTTTAGCTGATGATTCACTTTATAAGCTTCTGTTCTCTTTCATAAAGTATTCAGTTTAGGACTTTGATTTGACTTTCTATATTTTCTTCCTTCTTTTAATGACAGTCTAGAATACTAAACCTTCATATCAAACCCCTTGATTAATAAGGTGCTATTTTAAGCAGTGGCTTATAATAAATGTTACACTGCACCTCTGCACTTTCTACAAACAGTTCAAAATGTATGTAACACAAAACCACACAAACATTACATCAACACTTCAGATTTCCCCTTAATTCTTAAAATCATCTTTAATTGAACTAAAAATACTATAAATCATGCAATATTTTGAATATATAAAAGTCTTCTTTCATGTCACTAATAAATATATTTATACCACACTTTGCTCATTTTTGCCTGCACATTGCTGTGTTTATTTCTTTTGCTAGAGATAATATGAAATGAATAAGCAATTAACTTTTAAGTTGTTGAATAAAGGTTCATGAACAAAGTGTAGCTTTATGTGGTTTTTATAAAATACTGTAGGGAATTAGCCTTTTATGAATGCTAGCAATCTTGCTAGATTCTGGGGACTATGGGAGAGAATGCATAGTAGTAAAGCAGAGTGGAATGAAAAGATGGCTGAAAGTTCTTTCAGGGTAGAAATTTGCTTTTCTATATCTGCATATATTAAGTGTATATCACAGGTATTCGCTTTGTGATGCAAAATACATTATGTTCTAAGCATTTTGAATAATTACCGCAGTTACAAAGGAGGATGTACTATCAACACATTGGCATATTTCCAGAAAAAAAATTTAGATCAGCATTTTCATTAATCAATTTCTTATGAAAGAAACATGAACAGCATAATGTTCATGAAAGAAACTACTTATATAACTAGTCCCAACTCCAGTCTTTCTCTCCTTTGTCACCAATATCAATCTATAGCTTCAACCTGCCAATTCTTCATAGATCTATTTCTGAAGGTCCAGCATTTGGAATATCATACATAAAAACACAATGATTAAAATAAAAATCGTAATAATGCTTGCTATCATTAAGCGTATGAAAGTGACTTGAGAGAATTTTTCCAATCTCACAGAAAGCCAGATGAATGGGTTCTGACAGAGTTAATACTGTAAATATTGGGTTGGCCCAAAAGTTCTTTCACATTTTTCATATGTCTTACAAAAAACCCTAATGAACTCTTCGACTGACACAATACATGTAAAAAATGAGGGAAAGTGAAATAGTCATAAAAATTCCAATAGGATTTATTTTGAATATCAAGGAAGAAAAAGAAACTCTAGGATATTACTGCATGACTTTCATATTCATTTTAGGAAAGAATCCAATATAATATAAAATAAGATTTTATTTTGCTGTCATATAGTTTTCAAAAACATCTACTCAAGAAAGCATCAAGTTATGATATTTGCCCTCTCCATAATTTTAAAACATAGGGAGAGTTATAATAATATTTTATTAAGGACAAACATAATAAACAATATTTTCTAGAGTTATTTAAGGGGAAAATATTTTCATCAAATTTTTAAATAACTTCAGTAAAATATTTTAATATCTATTTTATTTCAAATTCATTTGTCTTACATATCCTAATTTATTATTAAATATTCTACATTGTCGATACTTTCTTACATTTTGTTAATATCAGCTTTGCCTATGATTGAGAACTTTTGTATACCTATCACTTGATTTAAATTCTATTTTTAAAAGAATTCCTGGACTAAAAACGTATTTCTTCTGGACCTATTTTTTTCAGATTAACACACATCTATAGAAGTCTGTCAGGACATATGTAAATAAATGAGGAATTATTTATTATTTTATTTTAAAATAAATTTGAAAAGTCTTTCATAAATAAAATAATAAAATAGTCTCTTGCTCTCAAGAAATTTAGGATCTACTAGAACAATATTGATACTTTGTGTTAAATGCCTAGGCAGTCCTATTTCACAGTGCTATGAAAACACACAAAAAGGAAAATCTACAAAATCTCCATTATCTATAAAAGTCAGACAAAACAATCTTGCTGCTAAAATATGACATCAATATCTCTATATGAATATACTGTTGGTCTCTCCATTAAGTATATATCATACAATAAATTCATAATTTCTTATCTCCAAACATCCAAACAAGCTCTTCCAACTGTAGACTTCTGCACTTCCTTTATCAATACCAAATTTTATCAAATCTTTGTACCAAAAATGTTAACTTTGTTTCTTCCTGTTTCTTCACACTACTCCATATATCAGGTTAGTTTTAAAAGCATCTTTTTGCTCATTCTTCCCTTCAATTCACTGTTGACTAATCATTCTAATTTTAATTTCCAGTGTTAAACATTATTCTAGGTCCTTATGGTCTGATAAATTCATTAATACAACAAATGCAATATTGAGTACCTATTAATTTATATATAAAATACTATTGATTTTACATGCAAAGGACAAAGAATCATATTTCTTACTGTTTTTCATGTAGCCAAATTGTGATAACTTGGAAAAGAGATGGCTCAAAAAGGACTTAGCCATTGATTAAAAATAAAAACCACAGACTGAGGAATAATATTATAGACAGAAGCAAAAATGCAGGGAAAAAAAGACTCAGATAAACTTTATTCAGCTCTATTCCTAATCTAATCTATACAGATACATTCTGAAAACATTTATTTACTACTCAATCTAATTATTAAATTATATATCTCCCAGCTCTTTTCTTTTCTCACTTCTTTCTTAAAATATAGCACTTTGCTTTGGAGATATTTCTCTCGAGCCTATTCTCTTCAAGTGGTTTCTTTGGAGTCTCTCTCTTCAAGCTGATTGATTTATGGGTCTGATATAAAAATAGTATGATTAATTGATTAACTTAGTTTAATGGCAGTCTGAGTTCCAACATTTACCTTATGAAATATCTCATTTCACAGTGTCCTCCCTTATGAGATTCACTGTCTTTTGCTAGAGATAATTTCCTAAGAAATGATGTGTGGAAAAGAAACCATGCTTTTTTTCTTGCATACAGGAAAGTGCATTTTATTTCACATAGCTCTTTGAAAATAGATTTAAAGGTATAAAATTGATGCATCAAGATTATCTGCTTTCATAATTTAGAAACGCTTAAGTTTTTTCCAATGTCTTCTGGAGTACAGTTTTATTGATAAGAAATCAGATGCTGGATAATTTTCAATATATTTCTAGGAGTTTGGGGAATATCTGTTTATCCTCAGAAGTTCTGATGTACAATTATGATCTACATGTGATTATTCTTCTGCTCTTTCAAATTAGTTGATTTTATTAGTATTTTCAGAGAAGGAAATTGCAACCCACTCCAGTATTCTTGCCTGGAGAATCCTGTGGACAGAGGAGCCTGGTGGGCTGCTATCCATAGGGTCTCACAGAGTTACACACGACTGAGGCAACTTATCATGCATGCATGCATTAGTATTTTCATACGTACATACATAAAAACATACATGAATTATTGTCGGTGATAACTACATAACACACATTTTAATTTCATGAGTAGTTTATCAAAAATAATTTGATAATTTATAAAATATAAAATTTCTTTTATGAAAATAATGGCCCTTAATTATATGTAGTAATTTTAGGCAATGTTTGCATAGTACATCTTCAATGGGTTTGTGCTTTATACTCTCTATGGTACTGAAAATAATTATTATGTCTAATAAATACTAAATGAATGCATTTGTTTTAAATTATAATGTAGCAGTGAGGAGTATAATTATTTATTTAAAAACTGCACAGCAGTTTATATAATTTAATCTGTTGTAAATCAATAATACTGATTGTTATTTTCAGTTGTGAAGAATCTGTATACAGATATCTAATACGTTCCATGTTGATGATACTAGTATTATTATATACTATTAAAATCTTCTATCATTTATGATGCTTTTTAGAAACTCAGAATTCTGTTTTCAGTTATATTCACAAGTCAAATCATAGTCTTCTTTGTATTCATCACATATATGAGGTTTAACTCCAGGTAGTTTTCTCTGCTCATATTGTCAATTTTTTTTTCTTGATCTATAAGATCAGTATGCAAGGCTATGTCACTTTTCCACTGCACATTAATAATCAAAGAGTAGTTTTTCCAGTAGGAGGTGTGTCAGGGCAATTTGACAAACAGTGCTTTGAAGGATCATGACCTTGGAAGTCTCTGGCAAGCCAATTTCTGAATTTGACAAGGCTGTCAGATTGAAT
Organism: Nanger dama; assembly: GCA_917880005.1. NCBI lineage: Eukaryota > Metazoa > Chordata > Mammalia > Artiodactyla > Bovidae > Nanger > Nanger dama. The sequence continues at coordinate 14,097,311 of CAKJTW010000037.1, forward strand.
TTCAAAGAATAGTATATTAATGTCCATGATTAAGACTGGAGATACCCTATGCAATGGTTTTTATTTTTAATCAGATTATAATTAGATAATAGGGTCCATACACAACCAATTAGAGTCAAAATTGCCTAATGGAAGGCACATGGTGTACAGAAGAATATACATTTGTGCCTTTGCTTCCATGTGTGTTTTTATTAGTGTTGAAAAAGCCACAGATATGGTTTAATTTTCACCAATTTCAATTTTACAAGATGATTAAAATAGTTAGTGGCTATGTTATTCAAATTGCAAGCTTTGACACTGCAGAAGGCAAAGCTGTGTGACAGGAAAAGTTAAAGCTGAGACTGTTAGCTTAATCTGTTAGGATCAAATCCAAGCAATTTTAATTTCCTGAAGCAGAAGTGATATGAAGACAAGTGGATGGTAAAGACATTGTGTTGAAACTTCAAACAAAAGAGCATGCCTCTAGGGTACTTAAGTTATTTTGATGATAGATGGATAAAATAAATTATTTTTATTATAAAGGACACATTATTATTGTTTAGTCACTAAGTTGTATCCAACTCTTGAGACCCCATGGATTCTAGCCCAAAAGGCTCCTCTGTCCACAAGACTTCCCAGGCAAGAATACTGGAGTGAATGGCCACTTTCTTCTCCAGGGGATCTTCCCCACCCTGTGATTGAGCTGTGTCTCCTGCATTGGCCAGCAGATGCTTTACCTTTAAGCCACCTGGGAAGACCTATAAAGGCCATATGCTTAGGCAAACTCTTAAACACATACATACATATAGTTTACATTCACAAGATCAACTATTGTTCCTACATAGCTAATATCAAAAAATTAATATTTGAGGAGAAAACTATTGTTATACAATCTTGCATTTCACAGATTTTTACTTAGGGAGAATAATTTATGGAAGCTAGTTTTAAGAAGTTATTTCTCTTGTTTACAGGGTCATAAAATTCATGCATAGTCATACTGTTATTCAGGTTATTCAGCTGTTATCCAGGCCAATAAAAGTATTAAAATAGAGGTTGAGTCCAATTCCTAGACCAACACTGATACATAAAACATCAAATTTATTTTAGTAAATTTAACAATGACAGTGAAATTATAGACATTCAACTGGTCACATTGTGAAAGTAGAAATATTGTCCATTCTACAAGAAACATAAAAAAAGACAGGTGCTGTACAACAGTCTTAAAGAGAAAATATTATTCATGCACCTTAAAAAGCTACCCTTCCATTTTGCTGTCATTATCATAATTATATTCCTGGTTAAATCTCTAAGCTATGTCTCCATTTATATTTGCTTGATGTTCTTATTAATTTCTACTTTAAAAATACAATTTGAGAATGGAGTTTATTTACATGCTTAATCAATTGAACTATTTATTAAATTTATATCATGTGGCCAAATCCTTGCAATGTTGTTGTTTAGTAAATAAGTCTTATCTCTTTTGTGATCCCATGAACTGTGGACCACCAGGCTCAGGTCCTTGAGATTTCCCAAGCAAGAATATTGGAGTGAGTTGGCATTTCCTTCTTCAGGGGATCTTCTCCACCCAAGGATCAAACCTACATTTCCTGCATTGGAAGGCAGATTATTTACTGCTGAGTCATGGTAAAAGCCCCAAAACAATGGATATAGAACCTTATATAGTTGAATCCGTATCCCTCGATTCTTGGAGCTTTTAATGTACAGGAGGAGAAAAGTACTATGCAATTGTAATTTCAGCATAGTGCATAGCACAAAGGGAAAAAATGACATTCTATGATAGAAATAGAGAGGTGTATCGGTAGGGATCATTTCTGTAAGGAATTGCTATTGTCACTGAGATGTGAAGGAATAAACAGACATTAGGTGATAAAGGAAAAGGACTCTAAGCAGAAGGCATGGCACCTACTCTGGGGTGGAAAGAAATTTGGGAAGTTGAATAAAGTCAAGGGAGCCCCTTTGGTTAGAATAAGAATATAAAAGACAAAATACCCTGAAAAAATAATCAGAGCAGCTCATGTCCTGTATTACAGGACACAGGAAAATGTTTGAATTTTATTCCAAGGGCAGTGGGAAGCAATTCAAAGTTTTTAAATTAGAGAGACAAATTTATATTCTATGCCTTAATTCATGTGAATTGAATTTGGTAATTTGTAGTACTTACAAGTACCATGACTCTAAGACTGGGACCATATAAATAATTTGGCTTTTCAAAGTATAATTGGAATGCTAAAAGAGGTATAGTAGAATGAAAATGCTCACATCTTTACAAAATTGCAAAACATAAAGAGTTTCAGAACTGAAATATTCTGAAAACCATGTCCAAAGAATATATAGAACAATGCATTCTATGAATGTGTAGAACAATGTTGGGAAATTCATATTGATAATTAAGATGAGGTGATTATATTTTGGAGTGAAAGAGGTAAGAGAATTTATGAGTATTCACTGTGTAGTGTTTGAATCTTTCACAAGGCTAGTTAGTATTTTAAGGAACTACAAGACTGCTCTTTTTATAGAGCTATGAGTAAGAAAATATAAGATAGTTTTTCTATACAAATATCCTTTCTGGGAATCATTGCGGAGAAATGTGGTAAGACCTCCAACTAAAGTGGAAACTTTTGGTATTTTCCTGGCTACTTCCTTTCAAAGTTTGTGGTATGATATTATGATTCTTTCTTGTTTTATTTGTAGCTAGTAACTTTTCCTTTGGCTTTTAATTATTTTTATTGAATTTATAAGATCACTTCCAGTTCCTCAAATAATTTAATGATTTTTCATGTATGAACTTAATTATCATATTTGTTAACATTATTTAAATACTCTATATGTATTTACTCATTTCCTTAAGTCTATGTTATAGAATTTTCAATGGTATTCTATCATTAATGATTTTAAAATGAACCTTTGAATTTGTTATATACTTTGATCAGATTGTAAGAAGTAATCAAATGCTTCTTGGAATTATATCAATTTACAGTCTACAAATAATTTCTGAAAAATTCTGTCTCATTAAACTACACTGAGGTGAATAAAGGAAGAGAGGGAGAAAGAAGGAAAGTGATACATACACATTTAGAATATTGTGATTAAAATACACCATTATTATTTTAATTTGCATTTCTGTGCTAATTATTCAAACTGAACACTGTGCTTATTAATCATTCATACTTTATTATATATAAATTGTCAGGATATCCCTATTGCCCACATTTATATATTTAAACAATATGTTTTTCTTTTAGGTTTGTATGAATTAATTACGAACACTGTGTTCACTGTAAAAGCATAAAAACATCAAACTGAGTCTTCATTACTCCCTATTTTATACATTTATGACTCACTTTCTTAACTAATTATTGTTTTTTCCTTCTGTTTTCATACTTTGTACCCTCTACTTCTTTCCTCTCAGCTGACGATCTCACTTTACAAGATTAGTTTGCCAACAAATGGTATCTTCCTCAGATTTCTAACATCATAGTAACAAACCTGTTGTGTGTATGTGTGTGTTCAGTCACCCATTCGTGTCTGACTCTTTGTGACACTATTGATTATAGTCCGCCAGACTCCTCTGTCTACAGAATTTTTCAGAATTCTTAAAGAGATTGGAATAGCAGACCACCTGACCTGCCTCTTGAGAAATCTATATACAGGTCAAGAAGCAACAGTTAGAACTGGACATGGAACAACAGACTGGTTCCAAATCAGGAAAGGAGTACTTTAAGGCTATATATTTTCATCCTGCTTATTTAACTTATATGCAGAGTACATCATGAAAAATGCTGGGCTGGATGAAGCACAAGCTGGAATCAAGATTGCCAGGAGAAATATCGATAACCTAGATATGCAGATGACACCACCCTTATGGCAGAAAGTGAAGAACTAAAGAGCCTCTTGATGAAAGTGAAAGAGGAGAGTGAAAAAGTTATCTTAAAACTCAGCATTTAGAAAACTAAGATCATGGCATCTGGTCCCATCACTTCATGGCAAACAGATGGGGAAACAGTGGAAACACAGTGGCTGACTTTACTTTTTATTTTTGGGCTCCAAAATCACTGCAGTTTGTGACTGCAGCCATGAAATTAAAAGACATTTGTTCTTTGGAAGAAAAATTATGACAAACTTAGACAACATATTTAAAAGCAGAGAGATTATTTTGCCAATAAAGGTCTGTCTAGTCAAAGCTATGGTTTTTCCAGGAGTCATGTATGGATGTGAGAGTTGGACTGTAAAGAAAGCTGAGTGCCGAAGAATTGATGCTTTTGAGCTGTGGTGTTGGAAAAGACTCTTGAGACTCCCTTGGACTGCAAGGAGATCCAACCAGTCCATCCTAAAGGAAATCAAAATATTCTTTGGAAGGACTGATGCTAAAACCGAAACTCCAATACTTTGGCCACGTGATGTGAAGAACTGACTTCTTTGGAAAAGACTCTGATGCTGGGAAAGATTGAAAGTGGGAGGAAAAGGGGACAACAAAGGATGAGATAGTTGGATGGCATCACCAACTCAATGGACATGAGTCTGTGTAAGCTCTGGGAGTTGGTGATGGACAGGGATGCCTAGCGTGCTGCTCTCCTTAGGGTCACAAAGAGTTGGACCCAACTGAGCGACTGAACTGAACTGAACTGGGCTGAACCAGCTTTTTAAATTGTAAAATTTCAGAGTGGTTAAAAAAAGTCAATATAGAAATTGCCAAAGAAGAAATTTGGTAGAAAATTGATTTTCCATATATTTCTTTGCATTACATTCCTTTTCTGAAAAATGCACAGTGCTATGTCACATTTAATGTCGTACAACAAATGCATACACCTTTTAACAATTTTCTTTGTCAATTCTCTCTGGTCAAAGACCACCAGAAACACACCTACAGTGGCATAATAATTTTTATCTAAAAGTCAGAAGAAATCAATTGAGGTTGCACTTTCAATGGTAAAGAAGCTGCAGTTCTATTAGCAGGGTTGGAGTGAAGTGGCTGTTAGATCATCTGTATGATCTGTACAGCGTTTCAGTCTTCCCTTGTGCTCAATCATTATTATGGAGTGATCTTTTTTCTGTTTTCACTCCATCATGTCCACAGAATGATCTCACATGGTTTGGTTTTTTGTAAAATTGTTTATGGTCAACAGAAGTACACTGTCATCTAGATATTTAAGTCAGGAAAGATCAACTGACTGTGGTCAGGGGCTGCTTTTTAGTATTTGCCATATATTTTTCAATATAAAATCATTTAAAACTTACAAGAACCATGCCGTGTGAAAACAAAACTAGAAATTTACAAAGCACCTGTTTTCTATGTCTAAAGGATATGCTATATATATATATATATATATAGAGAGAGAGAGAGAGAGAGAGAGAGAGAGCATGCACAAGGATTCAGTTAATTCCTGATTTATGAGAAAATAAGATCAAATTATTTAAGGAAAAATATAAATATTCAAATACATATGATTATATATTCACATAAAATAAATTATATAGTCATATAAAATATTATCATATATAATAATTAGGTATCCTATATAATGTATGATGTGAAAGTGACATCACTCAGTCATGTCTGACTCTCTGTGACCCTATGGACTGTAGTGTGCCAGGCTCCTCCATCCATGGAATCTTCCAGGCATGGATACTGGAGTGGGTTGCCATTTCATTCTCCAGGGGATGTTCCCAACCCAGGGATCAAACCTGGGTCTCCCATACTGCAAGTAGACTCTTTACTGTCTGAGCCACCAGGATATATTATATAAATATATAATATATGATTATATATTCATATAAAATACAAATATAAACCTATTTTAGGTTCAGCTATCTTGCCTGGAAAATCCCATGGAGGGAGGAGCCTGGTAGGCTGCAGTCCATGGGGTCGCTGAGGGTCAGACACGACAGCGACTTCACTTTCACTTTTCACTTTTATGCATTGGAGAAGGAAATGGCAACCCACTCCAGTATTCTTGCATGGAGAATCCCAGGGACGGAGCCTGGTTGGGCTTCTTTCTATGGGATCGCACAGAGTCTGACACAACTGAAGCGACTTAGCAGCAGCATATATTAAAACCATAATTAGAAAACATTCTGTTAAAACATACCTGCCTAAACTTAGAAATATACAAAAGATAAAAATTCAAATATATCCTTACTTTCAGTCTTTCATCTATAAAATGGATATAAAAGCAGTCTGACTTTTGAGGAAAGTTGTAAGTATTTTTCTATATATTAAATTTGTACATTCCCAGGGACAATCAACACTTAAAATCTGTCTATTCAGTTGTTGCCTGACTTTTGGGCCCTGTTTCCATAGAAATATAGATTAGATGGGTTAATATAAGAGAATGGATCTTTTGCAAAGATGGCAGTGTGCCACAGTTTTGCTTTCTGATACTTAACAAACCAGTATCTACTTTCCTTGAAAGAAAATCAAAGTCAGACTGAAAATGCCCCCTATGCTTCTGTAATACTTTGTAGATTTCTATGATTGCCAACTCTGTGGGGAACACAGGATGTCTTTGAGTAAGATCTGTTCTGATATTTGGAATTTTAGGATGCCTGTAATATAAAAGCAAAAAGGAGAGTCATTAGTTCTGACTTGTGAGTACAAAACTTTTGAATACTCCAAATAAGGGGAGGAAAATACTGCAAAGTGAATATGTGCTGTCACTGTTCACTGTGAAATATGATTTGAAATGATAATGTGCATTATCATTTTTTTTTTTTTGAGAGTTTGCAGTGCAGGAAAATGTTTTTGATACTCAATGGATATAAGTTATATATATGAAGTAAGCGGCTCCTTTCTGAGGATTTCTCCTAAAGATTGTGTGCAATACTAGATACAAGCAATTTTCCTTGCATGCTCAATTGCTTCAATCATTTCTGACTCTGTGACCCCAGGGACTGCAGCCTTCCAGGCTCCTCAGTCCATGGAATTCTTCAGACAAGAATTCTGGAGTCGGTTGCCATGCCCTTCTCCAGGGGATCTTCCTGACCCAGGGATCAAACCTGCGTCTTCTACATTAGAGGTGGATTCTTTACTGCTGAGCCACAGGGGGAGCCCTTAAGAAAAAGTTTTTGAAGATATTTTCTGCATGTTTCTTTTATTCTATTATTCTCTTCTTTTTAGAACTTATTTTGCCACTTCTTGGAAAATATTTCGATGAATAAATCTCAAAGATAGTTATATATCTATTGATTCTGATTTTGTAAGCTATCCTTTATGTCACTGTTGTTTAAAAATAAAAGTGCCCTATAAGAGTAAATCTTAATCCAGAGGAATGGATCCTTGATAGTAGAGAAAAATATGGGATTAAAAAATGTTGTTTGATAAACTTTGAAATAATGTAAGGAATATTGAGACAGAACTGGATATAAATAACTATTCCACTACAAATATGTAGTAATAGAAACTTTTCCGTCTCCTTGAACCCAATATCTTATTTTTGAGTATAAATGTATAGTTATCATATTAAATTCTTATTTATGTATTTATTAATAATAAAACATGGACAATTGTGTATGTCACAACCTACTATTTATCTTTTGAGAATGATTAATTTTAACAATCATGATTTAATAAATCATTGTATTTAACAATGAATATTATATAAAGCAATTGGCCATAACAGAAACCTATTCAATTTTCTAGACTTAAAAATACCTGAAAGTGATTTTGAGTTTCTCAGTTCACCTGGTGTTGGCTACTGTTGTCTGCAAGACAGAAACAATTGCTTGCTCAGAAAAAGGAATTTTATAAACATGAGTGGAAGCACCATCAAGATATAATAGTGTTTCAATATCAAGTGAAAATGACTAAGATTTAAATAGAAGGCAAATAAAACCCTTGTAATTAATATTTTAAAGAACCATTAAAATATCAGAATAGGAAAGAACTTAGAATTTCCTGCTTGAAAAGAATCCCGCTTGAAAAGAATTCAAACAAATGCTCTAACTAATCCACTTTAATTTACCAATACTTATAGAATAAAAATACTGAAATATATTACTCTCAATAATAATAATTATTCTAAGGAAAATAATGTTAACCTGAAATCTTTATGTAACAAGGCTATCAAATTATTTATAAGCTACTAGGCTGTATGTTATGGAAAGTTTTTTTTTATTTTTCACTTAATTCTATTGTTTATAAAAACAGTAAAGATCTACAAAGTTTAAGGACTGAAGACAATTAGAATAACTAGTAAACAGCTGGCCAGAAAAGTTAACAAAACTGATTTTTAGTTCATTCTCTCTTTCTTACAAAGATATAATCATTTATTTCTTAAAGCTTCTGTACCTATGAGTCATATGAGTACAAAGAGAATTGAGGTATAATTAGAAGCTTGAAATCAGTGATTTGAGCTTTTGTTTAAAATTGCACACACTACAGAGAATTAATTCATACATAAAGAATGTATAAAATACATTCTGTTTAAGTCAGGAACTCTTTTAGATACTGAAGATTCGGTGATGAATGATACAGAAAAAGGCTGTAGGTTATATAGACATTATATTCTGCAATACTATTATCCATGTAAAAATAGTTATCTTTTCATTGTAAATATTTATAAGGAAGTAGGTCAGGATTGACTAATATTAACAGTAACAGTAATAATAACTAAAATTCACTTAGTATCTGCATTATGATTGACACTGAGCTAAATAAACACTGAAATACCTCATTTAAATATAAAAAAAAATACTTACATAGTACATCTCCCTTAGTTTATAGATGAGAGAATAGAAACATAAAAATTAACTAAATTAGATTATGTCTTTCAGAAAAGAGGTTATTAATACATGAATAAGAGAGGGAATTTGCTATTAAAAATTAGGTACTATAGAAATCATTTAGAACATTAATAAAATATTTTGCTTTTATTCACATAAATTGATAAATTGTTCATAAGACTAGCTTGTACTTTAAAGCAATTTCAAACACAGCATATTGTTTAATTTTTCTAATCTATTCTTCCATGCTAGTATTCTAAGTACATGGGCACATAGACAAGAGCAATAGGTATTTCACAAATGAACATCTGAATAACCAAGATGTACAGCTGCTGCACATGTCAGTTTCCATCATTTATGATCTTCACATATTGTGCATTACATGCTGTCCTCAGAAGGCACTGGATATAATCATTGCTCTCATAGCAATAATACAGAGACACTGTATAGGCTGCAGAGGAGGAGTTCTGCTGATCATGGTGGTATCCTCTACCTTAATTATGCGCTATATTTGCATTATTGAGAGCACAAGTGCTGCCAAGGAACTGTTATGATGTCAGTGCAATTACACTGATATTATGCTGTTTCAGCACTGTTCAAATGCAAGATCCTTACTATGCAAAATTTGATCAAAAGGCAATAGGATATTTATATCACCCCTATCAAAAGGATATTTGAAAAATTAAATGTGCACACTCAGAGTCTGTTAGAGAATTTAAATAGAGTTTTAAGCTTGGTAAAGAGTAAGTGTACATGAAGACTTTTTTTTTCTGTAATGAAAGATATTTAGTTTGAAATATGAAATTGCTAATATTCAATTATTTGTGGTCACAAAAATGACAATTCCACATGATTCTGCCCAGTTAAAAGAATGCTGCTGAATTGTCCATGTCCCTGAAATCACTGTGCTTGAGAGCTGATATATTTGTTTATTGAATTTGATATTGTTTGTTGAAAAATGCAAACAAAATATGAGTTTTAAGAAGACTCCAAATTTACATGTATTAAATTTAGTCTTTCAATTTTATACATACTATGTATAAATCAACATACATACCATGCTGATCATCTAAGACATTTGTGTAAAGCTAACTGGTCATTTAACTCATTCACACATTCAGCAATCATTTTACTAAAGACTTCCTATATTCTAGGAACTCTATTGAGCAATATAAAGAGAAACAAAAAGACAAAACAAAAAGTTTTCCTTGGGTAAAATTGCAAGGTAGAGAACAAGACAGATACGTAAATCAATACATCATTATGAAAGTCAATTATTTTAAAAGCAGAAATAACACATTTTTAGTTGTATAGAGAGAATTAAAAAAATTGGAGTAACCTTAATTGATGAGATGGCATTTGAATGGAGTTTAAAGAACGATAGAAATGGTGAGGTAATAAAGTGATGGGGTATTTTGGGAGGGAAAAATATGTCTTAAAGAAAGAAGCCACAAGTCAGCCTAGTGTGTTAGAAAGTAGTTATATCAATGAAGAGTATCACCCACCCTGGGAATCAGAGGAGTGAAGTAGAAGGGATATAAGAGAGTGACAGATGAGAAAGTAAGGTGGAAATTTATAATCATGTAACCTGTAGGTTCATTCAATGAGGTTCAATATTATGTTGTAGTCAACAGAGTTCCATAAGAGTTGTGAAAGCCAAGAAGTGCGCTTTGATCATTCCCTACGGAACTTTGCATTGAGAATTCAGGGAACAGGGCTGAAAAACCTGCATAAAGAGCAATCATAAAATGCTGCTCCTTCCATTAATGAAGACTAGAAAAATGAAGACTATTTGGAAGTAGCAAAGAAAAGAATATCTAAGAATTGAAGAAGCACAGAGTAGATATTTGAGGTCAGAATAGCAAAGAATATGGAAATTTTGTTAACTTTCAGGAATCAGGAAGTGAAATGAGTAAAGAAAACTGTGACTGAGTATCTCAACTGCCAACATCACAAAAGCAGAGGAGTTGTAGGCATCAGTCTCAGAGGAGTTCTAGGTTCATATGCTTAAGGCTGACAAAACCTTAAATTGATCCATAAAAGTCAGGGGTCATCTCTGCTATAACAGTAAAGTCATTTCTTGTTTTAATTATTTTTATTTTTTTTTAAATTGTTTATTTTTAATTGGAGGGTAATTGCTTTATCATTCAGGTATGACCTAAATCAAATCGCTTATAATTATACAGCAGAAATGAGAAATAGATTTAAGGAACTAGATCTGATAGACAGAGTGCCTGATGAACTATGGACAGAGGTTCATGACATTGTACAGGAGACAGGGATCAAGACCATCCCCATAGAAAAGAAATGCAAAAAAGCAAAATAGCTGTCTGAGGAGGCCTTTCAAATAGTTGTGAAAAGCAGAGGCTGCTGCTGCTAAGTCACTCAGTCATGTCCGACTCTGTACGACCCCATAGACAGCAGCCCACCAGGCTCCCCCATCCCTGGGATTCTCCAGGCAAGAATACAGGAGTGGGTTGCCATTTCCTTCTCCAGAAAAGCAGAGGAGAAAAGGAAATATATAAGCATCTGAATGCAGAGTTCCAAAGAATAGCAAGGAGAGATAAGAAAGCCTTCCTAAATGATCAATGCAAAGAAGTAAAGAAAAACAATAGAATGGGAGAGACCAGAGATCTCTTCAAGAAACTTAGAGATACCAAGGGAACAATTCATGCAAAGATGGGTTCAATAAAGGACAGAAATGGTATGAACCTAACAGAAGTAGAAGATATAAGAAGAGCTGGCAAGAATACACAGAACTATACAAAATGATCTTTACAACCCAGATAATCAGGATGGTGCGATCACTCACCTAGAGCCAGACATCTTAGAATGTGAAGCCAAGTGGGCCTTAGGAAACATCACTATGAACAAAACAGTGGAGGTGATGGAATTCCAGTTGAGCTGTTCCAAATTCTAAAAGAGATGCTATGAAAGTGCTGCACTCAATATGTCAGCAAATTTGGAAAACTCAGCAGTGGCCACAGGACTAGAAATGGTCAGTTTTCATTCCAGCCCCAAAGAAAGGCAATGCCAAAGAATGCTCAAATTACCACACAGTTCACACAGTTGTACTCATCTCACACGCTAGTAAAGTAATGCTCAAAATTATCCAAACCAGGCTTTAGCAATATGTGAACTGTGAAATTTCAGATGTTAAAGCTGGTTTTAGAAAAGGCAGATGAACCAGAGATCAAATTGCCAACATCTACTGGATCAAAAAGTTCCAGAAAAACATCTATTTTTGCTTTATTGACTATGCAAAAGCTTTGTCTGTGTGGATCACAATAAACTGTGGAAGAGTCTGAGAGAGATGGGAATACCAGGACACCTGACCTGCCTCTTGAGAAACCTATATACAGGTCAGGAAGCAACAGTTAGAACCGGACATGGAACAACAGATTGGTTCCAAATAGGAAAAGGAGTACATCAAGGCTGTATATTGTCACCCTGCTTATTTAACTTCTATGCAGAGTACATCATGAGAAATGCTGGGCTGGATGAAGCACAAGCAGGAATCAAGATTGCCAGGAGAAATATCAATAACCTCAGATATGCAGATGACATCACCCTTCTGGCAGAAAGTGAAGAAGTACTGAAGAGCCTCTTGATAAAAGTGAAAGAGGAGAGTGAAAAAGTTGGCTTAAAGCTCAACATTCAGAAGACTAAGAGCATGGCGACTGGTCCCATCACTTCATGGCAAATAGATGGAGAAATAGTGGAAACAGTGTTAGACTTTATTTTGGGGGGCTCCAAAATCACTGCAGATTTTGACTGCAACCATGAAATTAAAAGACAATTACTCCATGGGAGAAAGTTATGACCAACTTAGACATCATATTAAAAAGCAGAGTCATCACTTTGTCGACAAAGGTCTGTCTAGTCAAGGCTATAGTTTTTCCTGTGGTCATGAATGGATGTGAGAGTTGGACCCTAGAAAGGTGACTGCTGGAGAATTGATGCTTTCAACTGTTGTTGGCGAAGACTCTTGAGAGTCCCTTGGACTGCAAGGAGAGCCAATCAGTCCATCCTAAGGGAAATTGGTCCTGGGTGTTCTTTGGAAGGACTGATGTTAAAGCTGAAACTCCAGTATTTTGGCCACCTGATGAGAAGAGCTGACTCATTACGAAAAGACCTTGATGTTGGGAAAGATTGGAGGCAGGATGAAAAGGAGACGACAGAGGATGAGATGGTTAGATGGCATCACAGACTCAGTAGGCATGAGTCTGGGTAAACTCTGGGAGTTGGTGATGGATAGGGAGGCCTGGTGTGCTGAGGTTCACGGGGTCCCAAAGAGTCGAACACAACTGAGCAACTGAACTGAACTGAATTGCTTTGCAACATTGTGTTGTGTTTTGCCATACATCAACTGTATCAGCCATATGTTCCCTCCCTCTTGGACTTCCCCCCACCTCCCACCCCACCCCCTCTAGACTGTCACAGAGCACCAGGTTTGAGATCCCTGTGTTATACAGCAAAGTCCCACTGGCTATCTATTTTGCATATGGTAATACATTTGTTTCACTGCGACACTCTCAATTTGTCCCACCCTCTCCTTTCCCCACTGTATCTACAAATCTGTTTTCTGTCTGAGTCTCTGTTGCTGCTGCTGCTGCTAAGTCACTTCAGTCGTGTCCGACTCTGTGCGACCCCATAGACGGCAGCCCACCAGGCTCCGCCATCCCTGGGATTCTCCAGGCAAGACCACTGGAGTGAGTTGCCATTTCCTTCTCCAACGCATGAAAGAGAAAAGTGAAAGTGAAGTCGCTCAGTCGTGTCCGACTCTTAGCTACTCCATGGACTGCAGCCCACCAGGCTCCTCTGTCCATGGGATTTTCCAGGCAAGAGTACTGGAGTGGGGTGCCAGTGCCTTCTCTGTTGCTGCCCTGCAAACAGGTTCATCAGTACCATTTTTTTTTTTCTGGATTCCATACATATGCTTTAATATATGATATTTGCTTTTCTCTTTCAGATTTACTTCAAGAAGTAAGTCATATCGTCTTTCCCTCCACCCTCTTATCTCAGTCTACATTCTTGAAGATGTCAAAATCCATGTAGATAATCTTCCTAGTACTCTAAGCTTTCATGTTTTAATCACCTCAATCCCAGTTGGCTTTGCCTTCTTCATATCTTATCCAATAGTAATACCATTGCTTCTGTCACCATCAGTAACTGTGTCTTCAGAGTTCACTTGCTGCAAAGTCCCCACTCTACACATTATTCCATTGCATTCAAAGTTTATGCTTTGTTTTCCTTGTCTGCTCTAACCTCACATCCTTGTTTTCCTCCTGACTCAGTGTAGATTGGAAAATTCCACCCACATTTGGATATACACTTCGAACTTGTCTCTCCTTCCACCACACTTCTCCAGCAGATGGTTAACCCTAGTTATAAACAGCCATCAAATAACACTTTACTTATGCTCAAACAGTATGACATGTCTGTAGAGAAACACACATCCATCTGGTCTGTCTTTAAGAAATCTCATGTGGGCCCTCAGTGCTACTTTGAAACCTATTTTATTTTGATTCTCACACTATCTCAGATAAATATTTTATATCATGCTGCTCACACTCTCTCAGATAAATATTTTGTATCATACCTCTCTCTTCAGATGTAATAATCTTTGTCTCTAAGTCTTTCTCATGGAGTAAGCACATCTGAGAAATCAGAAGTCACCAGAGAATTTTCTCACTTTAAACCAGGCTTTGTACTGTTTTCATATCTGTTGCCACATAATCTGTCTGCTTCCTATTGAAAGGAATAAACTACCCTCAGTCCCATATAAAGACCTCACGTTATTATCTGGCTAATACATTCTTTTGCCTTCTATAGGTCTTTTCTAGGCATTCCCTTTTAACTCTTAAATCATCAAAAGTTTCCTTTAATTGGATTATTTCCCTTGTCATATAGTTCAGTTCAGATCAGTTGCTCAGTCGTGTCCAACTCTTTGCAACCCCAAGGACCACAGCATGCCAGGTTTCCCTTTCCCATCACCAACTCCTAGAGCTTGCCCAAACTCATGTCCATCAAGTTGGTGATGCCATCCCACCATCTCATCCTCTGTTGTCCCCTTCTCCCCTTCTCCTCCTGCTTTCAACCTTTCTCAGCATCAGGGTCTTTTCTAGTGAGTCAGTTCTTTGCATAAGGTGGCCAAAGTATTGGAGCTTCTGCTTCAGCATCAGTCCTTCCAATGATTATTCAGGACTGATTTCCTTTAGCATTGACTGGTTGGATCTCCTTGCAGTTCAAGTGACTCTCAAGAGTTTTCTCCAACACTCCAGTTCAAAAGCATCAATTCTTCAGCACTCAGCTTTGTTTAAATCTAACTCTCACATCCATACATGATCACTGGAAAAACCATAGCTTTGACCAGATGGACCTTTGTAGGCAAAGTAATGTCTCTGCTTTTTAATATGCTGTCTAGGTTTGTCATAGCTTTTCCTCCAAGGAGCAAGCATCTTTTAATTTCATGGCTGCAGTCACCATCTGCAGTGATTCTGGAGCCAAAGAAAATAGTCTCTTACTATTTCCATTGTTTTCCCATCTATTTGGGACTATTTGAACTGATGGGCCATGATCTTAGTTGTTTGAACACAGAGTTTTAAGCCAGCTTTTTCACTCTTCTCTTTCACTTTCATCAAGAGGCTCTTTAGTTCCTCTTTGCTTTCTGCCATAAAGATGGTGTCATCTGCATATCTGAGACTGTTGATATTTCTCCTGGCAACCTTGATTCCAGCTTGTGTTTCATCCAGCCCAATATTTCACATAGAGTACTCTGCATGTAAGTTAAATAAGCAAGGTGACAATATACAGCTTCACGTGTGCAATTTTGAACCACCCCATTATTCCACATCTGGTTCTCACTGTTGCTTCTTGACCTGAATACAGATTTCTCAGGATGCAGGTAATGTGGTCTGGTATTTCCGTTTCTTTAGAATTTTCCACAGTTTGTTGTGATCCACACAGTCAAAGGCTTTAGCATACTCAATGAAGTAGAAGTAGATATTTTCCTGGAATTCTCATGCTTTTTCTATGATCCAATGGATGTTGGAAATTTGATCTCTGGTTCCTCTGCCTTTTCTAAATTGAGCTTGAACATCTGGAAGTTCTTAGTTCAAGTACTATTGTAGCCCAGCTTGGAGAGTTTTGACCATTACTTTACTAGCATGTGAGATGCATGCAATTGTGGAGTAGTTTGAATATTCTTTTGTACTGCCTTTCTTTGGGACTAGAATGACCTTTTCCAGTCCTATGGCCACGCTGAGATTCCATATTTGCTGGCATATTGAATGTAGCACTTTAACAGCATCATATTCAGCATTTGAAACAGCTCAGCTGGAATTCCATCACGTACACTAGCTTTGTTTATAGTGATTCTTCTCATGGCCCACTTGACTTCACACTCCAGGATGTCTGACTCTAGTCGACTGATCAAACCAGTGTGGTTATCTGGGTAATCAAGATCTTTTTTTGTATATTTCTCTGTATTGTTGCCACCTTTTCTTAATATCATCTGCTCCTGTTAGGTGCATGCCATTTCTGTCCTTTATTGTGCCCATTGTTGCATGAAATGTTCCCTTGTTATCTCTAATTTTGTTGAAGAGATCTCTATCCTTTCCCCTTCTATTATTTTCCTCTATTTCATTTCAATGATTACTTCAGAAGGCTTTCTTATTTCTCCTTTGCTAGTCTTTGGAATTCTGCATTCAGAGTTCATATAGGCACACTGTTATTTAGGCCAGTAAAATACACTCTCTGATCCCCATGACCTAATCAATATATTTCCCTATTTCTTGCTCCTCTTTAGGGAAATTCAGTTTCAAAGATAGGATCCACTGCCCCAGTTTTTGAGTCACTTACCAGTTTCTGCTCCACTCCAAATAGTTATCTATTCCCAAATTTTGTCAGGTAACAAAAGCACCCATGACAAGCTTTTTGTATATCATTTACCAATATATAAATTGATAGCTTATTCTTGACTTCACTGGTTCTACAATTTGCCTTGAGAAAGTGATTGATGAGGTATAAGAGATGTCTGAGAATAGAAACTGTTTCATGGGCTTCCCTAAAACAGATTTCATGTGCATCACTTGATGGTTCATAAACCAAACATAAAATGCCTCCTATGCACCCTAGAGAGGACCCTGGGGAGCTATGGCTGGAAATCTCTCAGGTCACCAATAATTGCCTGTGTATTCTTTCTCTCTCCAGTTGTACTGCATTTTTAACTTTACTAAAGCTTTAGTAAGTAATCAATCTGTGACTCCTTGTGACTACTTTCAATAATTCAATCCTGTATAACCAGTGCACACAATTCTGTGAAAATTTTATTTCATTTTCTATACATGAATATGGTTTAAGTCATAAAATACTTTGTAGTGCTGTTTTTAAAAAAATTGAAAAGCATTACTTTAGGTCATTATCCAGGCCCGTGATTTTAAATACCATTTATATGTGGTGACTCCCATATATATATCTTTAACTGCTTCTCTAAATTCAAAATTTGCATGATACAATGAATACTTGATACTGGATATACAATGTGCATTTAAAGTACAGAATATCTTAAACTTTTGATTTCCCTCTATCAACTTTTGTTTCTGACAATCTTTGTGTGTTGTTTTTTTTTTTTCCCATATCATTACATCATCATTCAACTTGTGGTGCTGGAGAATACTCTTGAGAGTTCCTTGGGTAGCAGGGAGAGCAAACATGTCAACCCTAAAGGAAATGAACTCTGAATATTCATTGGAATGACTGATTCATAAACTCCAATACTTTGGCCACCTGATGCAAAGAGCCAACTCATTGGAAAAGACCCTGAAGCTGAGAAAGATTGAAGACAGAAGGAGAAGGGGTGACAGAGAATGAGATGATTGGATAGCATCACTGATTCAATGGACATGAGTTTGAGCAAACTCTGGGAGACAGTGAAGGACAGGGAAATATGTCATTCTGCAATCCATGGTATGGCAGAGTCGGACAGGACTTAGCAACTGAACAACAACAACATCATCATCATTCATCCTACTGCTTAGGAATAAAGAAAAGAAAGAGGAAGAACTAAGAGTCACCTTTTCTTTTCTTTTCTTTATCGACTCTGCCAAATATATCAGCAAAATAGTTAGAATTTGGTTCTCAAATGTAAGAGTTGACTCCACTAACCTTGATATTGCACTTGACCAGTTAACTATCATCCCCTACCCCTATAGTCTCCATTATTTTCAAGTGTAGCACATGCTCTGCTGTGCTGCCTGGATTCCCCTTCTAACTATGACATTTATTTTCCCTAGCTGCTTGGAACATGGGCAATTGGTGGCTTAGGGTTGTATTCCTCTTTTATCACTGCCTTTAGCCAAAAATAGGTGTCTTGCTTTCAGAGCTTTCTGCTCTGAGAATACAAAGGTACAAATACCACTTTCAACTTTGAGACAGCTGAGAAGAGCCAGTTCCCAAGTTCCATGTGGGATTGTCTGAAGACTTTGCTGTAAGTTTATTACAGTCTAAATTCTCCCTTAGTCCAGTTCTGCTTCTCTCTCTTTTTTTTTCCCTAAAGAACCAAACCTAAGATATCATTTTAGAACCATTTATATATCTTTCCATTAAAATCAAATCAAGTCAGTTCTCTGTTCAAATATCTAAAATCTTTCTAGCATACTCACAAAAAGGTACTTGATATAACTTTCAAGGTCCTGAACAACAATGAGTCAGATGACCTCTCACATATAATTTTTTTTTTAATTTCCCTTTTCACTCATTCTTTTCAAAGCATTCAAGCCACATCAATTATTTATTTATTTATTTTCTGGAAAAATTATATTCTGTGTTAGGGCCATTGCACCAGCTGTCCCCTCTGGCATCAAGGATGGTGAATGTTCATCTTTGATCTTCAGATATTTAGTCTCTGTCATTTTAGAATTCAACTTCAGTATAACCTTAGAGAGTTCTTTGACTACTAAATCAGAAACATCCTCCCATGTCTTTTCTATCATATTCTGCTTTGGTTTTCTACATAGCATTCATCACTAGAGTATTTTTCATCCTCTTTTTTTATTGATTAATGGAAGTATGTATGTATGTGTGTATACATGTATTTAGTTATTTTTATGCCTTTCCCAAATGGAATGGAAAATGCATAAAAACAGAAACTATACCTATTGTCTTCATTTTATATCCCTAGTTTATAGAACACGACCAAAATCTTTGTAGTCTGACAATAATTATGGTGGATTAATAAGTTACATATTGCTTGATTATAACATATATTAATAAACTCTTTCTTGGCTTGATAATGTACTGCCTGATATCAGTATAACCAAAATTAGTTTCCTTAATAATATGTCTTAGGCTGGGCTTCATGGAAGTCAACCTCGAGAGGGAGATTTGTGTGGAAGTAATTTATTAGTTCCCAGGAAAACTTAGTAGAGGAGAAGAAAATAGAACAGAATGAGAAGCAGTCAAGCAAGGAAATAATATCAGCTAAAGTCTCTGGGAGGGTACCAATGATTCAATCATACAAGAGTGCCTTGGAAACAATGCAAGTCTCATCTTGGAAGTGTCCCAAACAGTAGTCAGAGAGCTGAGTATTAATACTCAGCTGAGAGGTGAGGACCTCTCAGGCTTCAGTTATAACTTGCTAATTGTGACATAAATTCCTGTTCACTTGTACAAAACATACAAACACAAAGGATGCTGGCAAACTGAGGACAGCTCTTCAACACAGAGAAATGAGGATAGATTCAAATAAGTGAAAAGATGCCCTTGGCAAAAGGATTTGAAATGATATGGGTAGAGCCCTAATGGCATCTCCTATAATAGATTCTTTTCATAGGAGATTAAAAATACATAAAGAGCCAGTTTTCCTTAACTAAATTTACAAATTCAATTCAAAGCCTACCAAAAACTACAGTGTGGAACTAATACGCATATAAACAGTTTCAAAAGTAAGCAATACTTATACACATAGTCCTGCTATAGATGGCAATTTTCTTCATCTTAAAGATGATGATTAATCAGTGGGAAGGAGAGATTGTCATTAGCAAGGGAAGCAAGGAATAGCCATATGAAACGAAGCTAAATTTGATCCTGTCTACTGCATTGCTTATTTCAAGCCAGAGCAAAGATAAAATATTAAAATATATTGATAACATTGATGCATTAGTAGAAAGTGTGAGTGAGTGGTCACCTGACATTGTTGGGCCTTTATGACACATTCCACAGAAACTAAAAACCATATACCCTGAAGATTCAACTACATTATATCATAAATAATCTACATAAAATTAAAACCAAATGATAAAATATTTGAAGGCATTGCACTGAGAAATTTAAAGGTCCATTAATCCAATGTAAAATTATTAACGTGCATTGTATAGTGCTTTATCTTATCTTCTTCATCAAAAAAATGACTATGAATGAATATTTCAGATAATTCATTTTGTTCCCTCTCATAAGATGTCAAATGACACTGTCAGGAAGAAAGAGATTTTTTTCTCTACCCTTTCAGGTTTTTGTGGCTGAGCTAAGAATTAAATTGACATGAGACAAGTTAAAAGGAGAAACTAAAACAAAGTTTAATACCATGTATACATGGAAGAGACCCAAGTATACTGATTAACTCAACCAAATGGCTGAACATCTTACTTTAAAAGCCAAAAAGAGAGAAGGTTGTCACAGTGGTTTGGGACCTCAAAGATGAAGAAGGCAATTTACATAGAGACAAAAAAGAAAATGTTTGGTAAATAATTATTTGCTTGACCATTCAGACACAATGCGACATAGAGGGATTCTAACAGACTTAGCCAGGTTCCTTCATGCCTCCCACACCTAAATTTTACTGCAGGGATGTATGATGATGGCTCCCTTCCTGGAACACGTTCTCTTTCTACATTCCTTTAGGCAGTTGAGGGAGGTCAATGTTTCTGACTGTCTTTGGGACCTTGGATGTTTTCAGTTTGAAATAATCCAGACACCAACAAGATACCGTGGGGAAGCACATTTTTCTCCCCTACCACATCGAATTCAGTTTTTATTGATTTTCCTCACTGAAAGGAAGGCAAATCCCAGGGCCTGTTCAAAACTGCTACAAAT
Organism: Nanger dama; assembly: GCA_917880005.1. NCBI lineage: Eukaryota > Metazoa > Chordata > Mammalia > Artiodactyla > Bovidae > Nanger > Nanger dama. The sequence goes on from CAKJTW010000037.1 coordinate 14,118,122, forward strand.
AGCATTTATTTCCCTTCCTAAAGAATACTGTCTCCCCATTTTTTTTTTTCTGCTCTCCAGACTGCACATGAATACACAAGCATATGTACATTTTAGTTTATGCACATACATATGCATCCCTGTAAATTAAAAATTAAGAATGTCATGGGGGAATAGTTAAAAGCAATGAAAAAGTGTTGATTAAAAGGAGGGGCCTGTGGGGGAAAACAATTATATGCCAATATCTGAAGGCTAGAAATGTTGAAAAGGCAATTGTCTTGCATTAGTTTGTCAAAGAAAAGAGGACTGTGCTGATAAAAATAAATTATGTGTAAGTGAATTTTTCTTAAATATTTTCATTAAAAAGTGAGTCATCATCATCATTCATTCATATAACTTTGAAGAGTATTTGTCTTCTAACCAGGGATGATATCGAGGTGAACAAAATAGACATAAAACTTTCTTCATGAGGCTTATTTTCAGCAATGGAAAATGTACTTGTCAGAGTTACATTATAATAAACCAATCAATCTTCACTGAGTGCCTCTTACATAAAAACAACTATATTATCTCTCTTTTACTTCCCAAAATTGGCACTGTATTTGTACATTTGTCAGCAGTAATCATCTCTGGAAACATGGAGTTACTAGTCCTTATGACAGGGAACACTATAAGATTGTTATGTTGGAAGAACACTGGAAATGTGGCCTTAGAAAATTTGAGATTCCCTAGGCATCTGGTCCCATCACTTTATGGGAAATAGATGGGGAAACAGTGGAAACAGCGTCAGATTTTATTTTGGGGCGCTCCAAAATCACTGCAGATGCTGATTGCAGCCATGAAATTTAAAAACTCTTACTCCTTGGAAGAAAAGTTATGACCAACCTAGATAGCATATTCAAAAACAGAGACATCACTTTACCGAATAAGGTCTGTCTAGTCAAGGCTATAGTTTTTCCTGTGGTCATGAATGGATGTGAGAGTTGGATTCTACAGAAAGATGACTGCTGGAGAATTGATGCTTTTCAACTGTTGTTGGTGAAGACTCTTGAGCATCCCTTGGACTGCAAGGAGATCCAACCAATCCATTCTGAAGATCAGCCCTGGGATTTCTTTGGAAGCAATGATTATAAAGCTGAAACTCTAGTACTTTGGTCACCTCATGCGAAGAGTTGACTCATTGGAAAAGACTCTGATGCTGGGAGGGATTGGAGGCAGGAGGAGAAGGGGACGACAGAGGATGAGATGGCTGGATGGCATCACGGACTCGATGGACGTGAGTCTGAGTGAACTCCAGGAGTTGGTAATGGACAGGGAGGCCTGGCATGCTGCAGAGTCAGACACGACTGAGTGACTGAACTGAACTGAACTTAGCCACACAAATAGTGCTATTAAGTGCCCATCTGAATACAGAATATAAATTTCAAAGAGATCTGTAAATTTAGAAGTTGTCAGAGTACAGATGTTATCTTAAATCCAAAGACCTCATGAGATCATGGAGGAAGCACAAGTCAATAGAGACAGGGAAAGATCAAAGACTAAGATATATGTCAGTCCAACAATGAGACATGATCTTTGGGGTTGTGATGAGGACCTAGAAGGAAGAAAGACACAAAAGAGAAATCAATTCAGTAGAAAAGCCAGGGAGCATATAAAATCTTGAAAACAAAATGAAGAAATGTTTTAATGATGGTGGAAGTATCAACTGTGTCAAATACAGCTGATGGGACAAGTAAGATAAGCAGGGAGAATTGAATAAATTTAGGAAGATAAACCTCACTGATGATCTTGCAAGACTGATATCTATGGAGTAAATGATGCTATTCAAGAAGAGATGGAGGAGAGGAATTAGACAATGAATCTGGATAATTTTAACAAATCACTCGGAAAAGGAAGGGGAATTTGGTACTATAATTTGATGACTGAAATAATAATGTGAATGATTTTCAGGTTGGTGAAATAACAACATGTTTTATGTTAAAGAGAATGATCTAGTGGAGAAGAATAATTTGACATTGAGATACTAAGGTGGAGAGAAGTTCTCATTTTCTGTCACACAAGTTAGTGCCTTGGAACGTACAGTTCATCTACTTTTATTTACCTCATACATAAAAGGGCTTCCCTTGTGACTCAGCTGGTAAAGAATCCACCTGTAATGCGGGAGACCTGGGTTCAGTCTCTGGGTTGGGAAGATCCCCTGGAGAAGGGAAAGGCTACCCACTCCAGTATTCTGGCCTGGAGAATTCCATGGACTGTATAGTCTATGGGGTCACAGAGATTGGACACGAGTGAGCGACTTTCACTTCACTTCATACACAAAACCTGCAATTTTTCAAAATCAAAAGTCATATTTATGTATAGGTATTTTAGTACATGTGAAAATGCTGACAATTTTAATAGAGTATAATACTAACCAGTATAAGCAAGAAAACTTACCAAATAGAAAACAGGATACACTGTATTTCCAGATGGGAAAATCATTCTTATCTGTATAGTATGCTACATGTTTTAAGGTACTTTATGGGGTTCTTATTGATGCTTTTAAACTGCGGTGTTGGAGAAGACTCTTGAGAGTCCCTTGGACTGCAAGGAGATCCAACCAGTCTGTTTTAAAGGAGTTCAGTCCTGGGTGTTCTTTGGAAGGAATTATGCTAAAGTTGAAACTCCAGTACTTTTGGCCACATCATGCGAAGAGTTGTCTCATTGGAAAAGACTCTGATGCTGGGAGGGATTGGGGGCAGGAGGAGAAGGGGACGACAGAAGATGAGATGGCTCTATGGCATCACCAACTCGATGGATGAGTTTGAGTGAACTGTGGGAGTTGGTGATGGACAGGGAGGCCTGGTGTGCTGCAATTCATGGGGTCACAAAGAGTCGGACACGACTGAGCGACTGAACTGAACTGAACTGATGGGGTTCATATAGATCCTATATTGACTTACATTGAAACTTATTAGTATAACCAAAATAAATATAAAACTATGGTAGAAAAACTATTTTACAGTAAGCATCAATTTTGAAATAAGGAGAGTTTAGAAATGTGGAGGCATGGAGATTAATATAGTTTTGTTTGTTTGATTTTTTATAAGAAGAAGTGATGATACAGGAGAAAGTTCATGAAATAGAGCTTTGATGTGAACTTTTAAAGAGGATAAAAAGCTTTTTACCTTATGACAAGATCAGAAGAAGGTGTTTAAAGCAGAAAGGGGGGGGGAGTTGAAGTCAAACAAAAGGGTGAAAGACACAGGACTTCAGCAGCAACCTTGGATTTATTTAAGGGGACAGTGCTAAGAGTGGAAAACCCAGGAAGCTGTTCAGAGTCTGAACTGGAATATGAATGATCATATTATTTTCATACTAAAAAGCTACAAGATACATTTCTCCCAATATATCTTTGATTAAAACTCAGATCTTATCAGAAACATTTTTATATAACTACTATAAATTGTCAATTTCTATTGAAAAACTTATGCTTAAAGTAATGTATAATCAACATTTCTCATTACACACACAAATGAGGTAACAATGGTGTTATTTTTAAAAATTCTATATATTGAACATAATGAGCAAATAGACACTTTATGATAAATGTTGTTGGGGTATTTTTAAATAGAAATAGATGGATGAAAATAATATGTAACTCACAGAAGATGTTATTGGGTGATATTAAGGATTTACCTAGATCATTACTTACACTGAATTTGTAATATGAAAAAAAATACAGCCAGAGTTGTTTCCTTCTGGAATCACCCAGCAACCAATAAAGAGAAACAAACAAAATAAACAAAAAATTGATCCACTAGCCTTAATCGCTGTCATCCCTCACTAGTTGATCCATGTAATATTACTTAAACACTTTATAGTTATCATAGCAAAGAATAATGTAAGGGATACTTTTAATGTAAGCAAATACTTTTCTTTGAAAATCTTACTATCCTGTTGGTTATAGACCAAAGTTAGAGTGGGTGGATTCTAGTGGTTTAAAGGAGGATTTTGCCACTGTGGGTAAGACTGGTTCAGGAAGACTAGTGGGAGAATTGGGAATTGAACTATGGATTGAATTTTTACATGAGAAAAAGAGATGGAAAGAGGATAAAGTATCTGGACTTCTTTAGAACTGAGAACTAATAAAATGTACTCTGGGGAAAATATTATTGATTTGAAAGGAAAAAAGTGAGGTTTGTGGGATGGGAGAATAAATGAAAAGGGGGCAGTTTTAGACTATACTTGAAATTCCTTGAAACATATTCTAGATTTTATACTTTAATGTCATTTAAACTGTTACTTTGGATATTTGCACTTAATATCACACCACTTTCAAGCCAATTATGCAATAGAACTTATCTCTTCAACTTCAAATTGCCTTTATTGATTATCAATCCGTTTTTTAAATATTTCATTCTTGTCTCCAAACTCCTAAATTTGGGCCATTCTCCAAGCCCCATATTATCAAAGCTTTTTTCAATTTATTCTGCCAAAATCATTCCTTTATGCTTAATTTGTTCTCATTTTCACTTATCTTAGAATAAACTGAGAGTTCATCTCATTCACACACACATACACACAAAATTAGTCTATTTAGTGGTTAGTGAAAATTTTCATTAATTAGATAAATGTTTATTTTCTTACTTGGCTTCTGGTATTTGAGTCTCTAACATACAATTTTGCTATATCTTGTGCATTTATAGTGAAACTATGATTAATAGAAAGTAAACAATAACCAAATATGATTTCAGAATAATTGTGCAAACATTAAAGGCTAAAAGTATAAAATCCTGTCAAATTTTGTTTGCAACTCAGGAGAAAAAGCTTATAATCTTACGTTCTTGTCCATATCACCACTGTCAGCCTCATCACACACACACACACACACACACACACACACACACACATATACACACACACACATACACACACATATAACAGAGACCCCTGGCATTGCTTTTATTTTTCAAAGAAAAGTTAAGCTATTCTATATGCATTTTGTTTTATTTAATAATGACCTTCAGGATCTTCTGTTTGGAAGTAAACATCTTAGTGCAACAGTGACAGAAAATGATTCAAGACTGATCTAATCCATTCAAATTTCTAACCCTGGCTCCTTTAATGCATATACTAATTAATATTAAGGGAAGAAAAGATTTAAGAACTTCATTCTAGGGAACATTTTTAAAATAAATACATATTATGAAAAAGTGATCTTATTTACTCTTTTTTTTTTTTCAGAAGCCTAGGTATACTTCAGTTTGTATTACAGAGTAATGACACAAGCAAATTGCTGTAAATGAAGTTATTTCAAGGAGCAACACGTTTTGTAAAGTGCTTTGGGAACATTCACTATCTAACTACTCTTCACTTCAGTGATGTACTACCCAAGGAAACCAAGACCACATCAATGTATAACTTTAATTAGAATGCAGATGCAAGAGTATGCAGCTGAGAAACACTGATAGTTTAGAGGAAAACAAACTATCAAGCAATGCAATGAAAAATGAAGCAGCAAAATTTATAAATCTTATGGATAACAAGGGAAGAGACCAAAAATTATACAGCATGCATGAGGATACACAGGAGAGCAAGTTAAAAGAAACTGCACTGATGAATCCAAAGGCTAGACTCAGAAATTATTTGTCAAGTGTGCCAGGCTAGTTAGGTGAGAAACTATACTTGAGTATGAGGAAAAGAGAAGTGGGCGGGGAGTGAGTAAAAATAACATTGAAAGTGAAATAGCATTTAATAGAATACAAGAATATGGTTTAAGTAATGATAAATTTAGGGCATTCCTCAACTCACTTTAAGATGAAAAGATACCATGCCTAATTATATGTAGGTAGCATTTACATGCAGAGGAGGCAATGGCACCCCACTCTAGTACTCTTGCCTGGAAAATCCCATGGATAGGAGCCTGGTAGGCTGCAGTCCATGGAGTCACTAGGAGTCGGACACGACTGAGTGACTTCACTTTCATGCACTGGAGAAGGAAATAGCAACCCACTCCAGTGTTCTTGCCTGGAGAATCCCACGGATGGCAGAGCCTGGTGGGCTGCCATCTCTGGGGTCGCACAGAGTCAGACACAACTGAAGCGACTTAGCAGCAGCAGCAGCATTTACTTGACTTCCATTGGACAGGAAAATGAACCTCTTTTTAAGACACAGGACAGTTCTCAAGCCACTGTAAGATACTTCTTGTTTCAAAGTACTTCTTATGTGGAAACATTTTTATGTAAAATTTTAAAAATGGGTATAAAACCTGAGCAATATTTCACCAGTAATATGGTTGTGAGAATACAGGAGACAAAGGGTTACAAGTTAATTTTAATAAAATTCTATCACATTGCTTTAAGCAGTTCATCATAAACAAAAATCAATTTCACATGATTTTTCACATGTGTGTACCAAGCTCAAAAGAACTTGTACTAATTTCACCCAAAGACAAGTGCTGGAAATATATTATTCACAATTAGAAATCAACATTTCACTGCTTGATTTCATCAGATATTCAAATTAAGCCAATCTATCTTTTTATACATGAACAACGTTCATGTTTTGGTATTGCCAGTATTCACTTTATTTCACTTAGTTATTATAGATTTTTACATATTACTTCATATTTTAGGTTATCAATTCTGTTCCAATAAGTTAAGATAAAATTGGTATGTGCTTTAAGCTACCTATATTGTGAAGGTTTTCTGCTTCATTTAGTGACATTTAATAATGCTTCCTCTTCCTAATCTAGCTAAATTATTTTAAAATAGGAAACATAAGAAAATATCATTAGCATACTTAAAATCATATTGGTAATGGACTTTAAAATAAATTACTTAATTTAATTTATTTATGCCCAGAGGAAAACCCATAGCTTTAAGTACTAATAAAGACAATTAGAAAAGATATTAAATACAAAATTCAATATGCTAGTAAATGAATGCAATGAATTACACAAGTAAAAGAAAAAAATATATACTGCAACAGAAGGATAGTATAACTATCAAAAAGGTAATTCTTAAACACACACACACACACACACACACATGCAATAGAAGCTATGACGGTTAGGGACAAATTTGCACATGTGCAAAATATAGGACTCTCAATTCAAATTGCTCATAAAAACAAAAGGAATTTAAAAATCATATGATAGAAGGAAAAATGACTATGTAAATAAATGTATTAGTAATTTGAAATAATCTAAAGTAAAATGTAACAATCAGACAAAATGATCAATTTTCTCAGAAAAAAAGCAATTTCTAGTAGAAACAGAAAAACAAAAACAACACATGTACACTGTAATAATTACTCCCTGATTCCATTTTTTAGTGTTTGACTGCTGACAGTTCTATGCCTCACAGCACCTCCCACCCCACTTTGCACCCCACTTTCTGTTCCACATCTAGTATGCTGAAAAGAAAGTTTGGGTGTTCTCTTTGGCAATAGCAGGTGGTTCAAACCATGCAGTCCCCTTACTGTGTGCAAGGGAAGCTTCATCTGGCTCCATCCCTAACACAATGAAAAATTCAAGCCAGTCCCCTCTCTCATTACTTTCTCACATTATGTCCGAACTTGCTTCTGAGTTACTCTGCTCTCTCCAGAAAGTTTCATTATATTATTAATAAACCAGTAATGATCTTTTCATACCATCTTAGTGTGTGTACAGTGTCATTAGTTTGGACTTATAAATGAGTGGGGGTTAATCTGGTATCCATCAGTGACTAAAATATATGCACTTACACACATGCACCATGTACAAGCGTTTGAATGTGTACATGTGTATGGTATATATGATTTAGTCCCAAAGCAAGAATCTCTGTAAATGGAGAGACATCAAGAATTACTGTTAATGTCACTAACAAAAGCATATGACTACTATTGCCACTACTATAAATCACTTGCTAGAGGGATCTACCAGTTCTTTTAGTGAAGAATATAAATACTTAAATATATTTTTCAATTTTAACCTGGGATTGGGGAAATATTAAGTATGACATAAATTTAAAAAGCAATTACAGAAAAAATACCGAGATTAAAAATAAAAATGTATATAAAATGCATCAATGCATATTAGTAAGTGGCCTTCCCAGGTGGCAAGAGTGGTAAAGATACTGATTGCCAGTGCAAAAGACATAAGTGATGCAGGTTTGATCCCTGAGTTTAGAAGATCCCTGGAGGAAGACATGGCAACACACTGCAGTTGGTTTTTGCCTGAAAAAAATTGCATGGAGAGAGGAATCTGGCAGGCTACATACAGTCCACAGGGTGGCAAAAACACACATAATTGAAATGACTTAACACACACACACAAGGGAACATTTCATGCAAAGATGGGCTCGATAAAGGACAGAAATGGTATGGACCTAACAGAAGCAGAAGACATCAAGAAAAGGTGGCAAGAACACACGGAAGAACTGTACAAAGAAGAACTTCATGACCCAGATAATCATGATGATTTGATCATTAATCTAGAGTCAGACATCTTGGAATGTGAAGTCAAGTAGGCCTTAGAAAGCATCACTACAAACAAAGCTAGTGGAGGTGATGGCATTCCAGTGGAGCTCTTTCAAATCCTGAAAGATGATGCTGTGAAAGTGCTGCACTCAATATGCCAGCAAGTTTGGAAAACTCAGCAGTGGCCACAGGACTGGAAAAGGTCAGTTTTCATTCCAATCCCAAAGAAAGGCAATGCCAAAGAATGCTCAAACTACTGCACAATTGCACTCATCTCACATGCTAGTAAAGTAAAGCTCAAAATTCTCCAAGCCAAGCTTCAGCAATACGTGAACCGTGAACTCCCTGATGTTCAAGCTGGTTTTAGAAAAGGCAGAGGAACCAGAGATCAAATTGCCAACATTTGGTGGATCATGGAAAAAGCAAGAGAGTTGCAGAAAAACATCGATTTCTGCTTTATTAACTATGCCAAAGACTTTGACTGTGTGGATCACAATAAACTGTGAAAATTCTGAAAGAGATGGGAATACCAGACCACCTGACCTGCCTCTTGAGAAACCTATATGCAGGTCAGGAAGCAACAGTTCGAACTGGACATGGAACAACAGACTAGTTCAAATACGAAAAGGAATACATTAAGGCTGTATATTGTCATCCTGCTTATTTCACTTCTATGCAGAGTACATCATGAGAAACGCTGGGCTGGAAGAAACATAGCTGGAATCAAGATTGCCGGGAGAAATATCAATAACCTCAGATATGCAGATGACACCACCCTTATGGCAGAAAGTCAAGAGGAACTAAAAAGCCTCTTGATGAAAGTGAAAGAGGAAAGCGATAAAGTTGGCTTAAATCTCAACATTCAGAAAACAAAGATCATGGCATCCAGTCCCATCACTTCATGGGAAATAGATGGGGAAACAGTGTTAGACTTTATTTTGGGGGGCTCCAAAATCACTGCAGATCGTGACTGCAGCCATGAAAATAAAAGACGCTTACTCCTTGGAAGAAAAGTTATGACCAATCTAGATAGCATATTCAAAAACAGAGACATTACTTTGCCGACTAAGGTCTGTCTAGTCAAGGCTATGGTTTTTCCAGTGGTCATGTATGGATGTGAGAGTTGGACTGTGAAGAAGGCTGAATGCCGAAGAATTGATGCTTTTGAACTATGGTGTTGGAGAAGACTCTTGAGAGTCCCTTGCACTGCAAGGAGATCAAACCAGTCCATTCTGAAAGAGCTCAACCCTGGGATTTCTTTGGAAGGAATGATGCTAAAGCTGAAACTCCAGTACTTTGGCCACCTGATGCGAAGAGTTGACTCATTGGAAAAGACTGATGCTGGGAGGGATTGGGGGCAGGAGGAGAAGGGGACAACCGTGGATGAGATGGCTGGATGGCATCACGGACTCGATGAACGCTGAGTCTGAGTGAACGCCGGGAGTTGGTGATGGACAGGGAGGTCTGGCGTGCTGCGATTCCTGGGATCGCAAAGAGTCGGACATGACTGAGTGACTGAACTGAACTGAACACACACACACACACACACACACACACACACACACACTAAATAAAAATACTGACAAAGCAGAAAGAGATAATCCCATATCACAAAGATTAGAGGGAGTCTTAAACTACTCCTAAAACTTCAAAAGGATCAAAAATTGAAAAATAAGTATTTTTTAAAGGCAGCAGTAGCAGTTGCTGCTGCTGCTAAGTCTCTTCAGTCATGTCTGATTCTCTGTGGCCCCAGAGATGGCAGCTCACCAGGTTCCCCTGTCCCTGGGACTCTCCAGGCAAGAACACTGGAGCGGGTTGCCATTTCCTTCTCCAATGCATGAAAGTGAAAAGTGAAAGAGAAGTCGCTCAGTTGTGTCTGACTCCTAGCGACCCCATGGAGTACAGCATACCAGGCTCCTCCATCCATGGGATTTGCCAGGCAAGAGTACTGGAGTGGGTTGCCATTGCCTTCTCCTTACTGTGGCTAAATATTTGTGTATTCCCAGTTCACATGTAGAAGCTCCAACCCTCAATGCTAGCATTCAGTTTTACAAGGCAGAGATTAGAGGGAGAAGCCTATGATAGAGATTTAAAAAATAATAAATAAAATGGAGGTTATCATCATACAGAGAGTATTTAAATTCATGAGACTGTATATAATCATAAAGGGATTATGTTTAGAAGAGATCCAAGTATTCAGCTTTGGGAATTGATGAGAAGCAGCAAAGGTGATTCAGAGAAGGCAATGGCAACCCACTCCAGTATTCTTGCCTGGAGAATCCCAGCGACAGAGGAGCCTGTTGGGCTGCCATCTATGGGGTCGCACAGAGCCGGACATGACTGACATGACTTAGCAGCAGCAGCAGCAGCAGCAGCAAAGGTGATTAAGAAGCATTGGTTAATTAAGGAGGGAATTAAATATTGAATACAGTATCCTAACAATCAAGTGAAGATATCTCCAAAAAGATGAACTATATCATTGGTAAGACAACAGCAAGGTAGAAGATTCTGAAATAACTGGTTCTAGTAATATGAGTTTATTGACTTTAACAAGTTATATTCGAATAGACTATCAATGATTAAATTGATTAGAAAACAAATAAAGTGCAGCTGATCACTGAACAAGGGGATTAATCTGAGTATAATTTACAGTCGCTCTCCAAATTAGCAGAGCTTGGTCATCAGAGGATTCAACCAACCAAGGACAGTGTACTGTATTGTTTACAAGTAAAAAGTATCTGTTGAGAAGTGGACCTCTGCTAGCAACAGAATAAAACACCAACACGGCCGAGTGGTTTGAATCTTTTTCTTTATTCTTCTTATTCTGCTGCTTCTTGCAGCTGCCTTATTTTATATCTTTTCCACAACAATTTACAGGGCAAGTTGCCAAAACACTATGATTCAATGACTATACAGTGCACAGGCGCGGGGCGAGATAACCTTTACCTTAACTTATTTACTGCAGCTAAGACTTTTTGTTTTGGGGAACTTCCTTATCAACTTAGAATCCATTTTGACCCTGGGTCTGTTCCTTTTGAAGGATCAGAGAAACATCCTTGTATGCAAGAAATGTTCTTTCCACGGGGTCAAAGGATTCTTGGCTGAAGATCTCGTTTGCAAGAGTATTCAGCCCTGACAGGGAGCCTTGTTTGCAAGAGTCTTCCCAGACTCCCTTATACTTTGTTCCCTACAGACGTCTAATTTAAGGGGACTTCCCTGGTAGCTCAGTTAGTAAAGAATCTGCCTGCATTGCCAGAGATCCCATCTCAGTTCCTGGGTTGGGAAGATCCCCTGGAGAAGGAAATGACGTTCCCACTCCAGTATTCTTGCCTGGCAAACCCCATGGACATAGGAGCTTGGGAGGTTACAGTCCATGGGGTTGTAAGAGTCAGACATGACTTAGCAACTAACCACCACAGCAAACCCCTATAGTTCATGGGTCAATTATGCTGGAGAAGTTATGAAATGGGGAGCATAATGGAATGACTCTTAGGTAAAATGTAAGTTATTATTTTAAGATAGTATATATTGTGCATATAGCGATACTGTTAGGAATTATTCAGTAGGAAAAAACCATTAATTACAGCTGTAAGTCACAAAACAGTTTTAATTGACCACTTCCTTCACTAAATGAGAAAATAGGATTTAGTTGCAAGTGAAAGTGCTGGTCTTACAATTGAAGCAAGAAGAGTCTATTGAATGTGAGAGTAAAGCACTGTGTATGAACAGATTCAGATATTAATAGAGGTTGAAGGAGTGAGGAATGGTTTTTTTTTCAAAAATGTAAAAGGCAAGGTCAGTGAGAATGAGAAAGGAAGACAAGTGAGTGTAGTTTAGAGAATAGAGGAGAAAGGAAAAATATTCATTGAAGACAAGAGAATTTAATTATACTAAGAATTGTCTGGTAGAAACAAACATCAAGTGGGCTATTTTTAAGTGGTTTTGGCAAACCAATTAGATAGGTTCCTCAATCTCCAAATCTGAATAGTAAATAATCTTTATAATTTATTATGCTTTGCCAATTTGAAAATTTTATGTCAACAACTGTGAAAGGTCTAAAACAAGTTTACAATATACCTTGCTACAGTTCTATAAATGCTGACAGAAGATGTAAGGATCTATGATCAAAAACACTTTGTTACCGATGGCAGTACAGGTAACGTAGACATCATTCTTACTTTGGTCCCTGTTGTCCTCTCAAGTTCAATGGAAGCATTTGGATCAGTCCAGGAGGAGAGTGCATACACAGTGTACTATCACAATTAAGAAACTCTGAGCTTAGAAATTCTCAGTATATTAAGGGGGGCACTAGCTAATCTGTACAATTTTTATTTCAAAAGGAGAGTCACTATATTTTGCTTCTGGTTAGGAAACAAATCTATACTATGACTTGGAGTAGATACTATTTTTTACAAGGGCATTTTTCATACAAGTTTCCTTCAAAATAATGTCTTGTGTGAAAGCTGATATAAGGTATCCAGAAACAAACATTTTTGAAAAACAAAAACCGTTCCTCACTCCTTCAACCTCTATTAATATCTGAATCTGTTCATACACAGTGCTTTACTCTCACATTCAATAGACTCTTCTTGCTTCAATTGTAAGACCAGCACTTCTCACTTGCAACTAAATCCTATTTTCTCATTTAGTGAAGGAACAAAAAACTTTTTTTTTTTTATTTTTTCTTCCACTTTTTTACTAATATATACGGTCTTAAATTAATAACTTACATTTTACCTAAGAGTGATCCTTACCCCATTTCATAACGCTCCAGCTAATTGACCCATGAACTATAGGGGTTTGCGTGGTGGTTGTTGCTAAGTCATGAATAATTCCTAACCCCATGGACTGTAACCTCCCAAGCTCCTATGCCAGGGGTTGCCAGGCAAGAATACTGGAGTGGGAACGTCATATCCTCTCCAGGGATCTTCCCAACCCAGGAGGGGGGGGGGGGGGGGGGGGAATGCAGGCAGATTCTTTACTAACTGAGCTACCAGGGAAGTCCCCTTAAATTAGACGTCTGTAGGGAACAAAGTATAAGGGAGTCTGGGAAGACTCTTGCAAACAAGGCTCCCTGTCAGGGCTGAATACTCTTGCAAACGAGATCTTCAGCCAAGAATCCTTTGACCCCGTGGAAAAGAACATTTCTTGCATACAAGGATGTTTCTCTGATCCTTCAAAAGGAACAGACCCAGGGTCAAAATGGATTCTAAGTTGATAAGGAAGTTCCCCAAAACAAAAAGTCTTAGCTGCAGTAAATAAGTTAAGGTAAAGGTTATCTCGCCCGCGCCTGTGCACTGTATAGTCATTGAATCATAGTGTTTTGGCAACTTGCCCTGTAAATTGTTGTGGAAAAGATATAAAATAAGGCAGCTGCAAGAAGCAGCAGAATAAGAAGAATAAAGAAAAAGATTCAAACCACTCGGCCGTGTTGGTGTTTTATTCTGTTGCTAGCAGAGGTCCACTTCTCAACAGATACTTTTACTTGTAAACAATACAGTACACTGTCCTTAGTTGGGTGACAATATACAGCCTTGACATACTCTTTTTCCTATTTGGAACCAGTCTGTTGTTCCATGTCCAGTTCTAACTGTTGCTTCTTGACCTGCATACAGATTTCTCAAGAGGCTGGTTAGGTGGTCTGGTATTCCCATCTCTTTCAGAATTTTCCACAGTTTCTTGTGATCCACACAGTCAAAGGCTTTGGCATAGTCAATAAAGCAGAAATAGATGTTTTTCTGCAACTCTCTTGCTTTTTCCATGATCCAGTGGATGTTGGCAATTTGATCTCTGGTTCCTCTGCCTTTTCTTAAACCAGCTTGAACATCAGGGAGTTCACGGTTCACGTATTGTTGAAGCCTGGCTTGGAGAATTTTGAGCATTACTTTACTAGCATGTGAGATGAGTGCAATTCTGCGGTAGTTTGAGCATTTTTTGGCATTGCCCTTCTTTGGAATTGGAATGAAAACTGACCTTTTTCAGTCCTGTGGCCACTGCTGATTTTTCCAAACTTGCTGGCATATTGGGTGCAGTACTTTCACAGCATCATCTTTCAGGATTTGAAAGAGCTCCACTGGAATGCCATCACCTCCACTAACTTTGTCTGTAGTGATGCTTTCTAAGGCCCACTTATCTTCACATTCCAAGATGTCTGACTCTAGATTAGTGATCACATCATCATGATTATCTGGGTCATGAAGATCTTTTTGTACAGTTCTTCCATATATTCTTGCCACCTCTTCTTAATATCTTTTGCTTCTGTTAGGTCCATACCATTTCTGTCCTTTATCGAGCCCATCTTTGCATGAAATATTCCCTTGGTATCTCTAATTTTCTTGAAGAGATCTCTAGTCTTTCCCATTCTGTTGTTTTCCTCTGTTTCTTTGTATTGATTGCTGATGAAGGCTTTCTTATCTCTTCTTGCTATCTTGCTATTCTTTGGAACTCTGCATTCAGATGCTTATATCTTTCCTTTTCTCCTTTGCTTTTCACCTCTCTTCTTTTCACAGCTATTTGTAAGGCCTCCTGAGACAGCCATTTTGCTTTTTTGCATTTCTTTTCCATGGGGATGGTCTTGATCTCTGTCTCCTCTACAATGTCACGAACCTCATTCCATAGTTCATCAGGCACTCGGTCTATCAGATCTAGGCCCTTAAATCTATTTCTCACTTCCACTGTGTAATCATAAGGGATTTGATTTAGGTCATACCTGAATGGTCTAGTGCTTTTCCCTACTTTTTTCAATTTGAGTCTAAATTTGGCAATAAGGAGTTCATGATCTGAGCCACAGTCACCTCCTGGTCTTGTTTTTGTTGACTGTATAGAAATATTTTGAATATATAGAAATGCAATTACTTCTTCTGTGTTGATTTCATATCTTGCAATTTACTGAACTGTTGATTAGTTCCGAGTTTTACAGTTGAGTTTTTAGGATCTTTTATATGTAAGATTACAACATCTGAAAATAAATACATTTTTCCTTCTCCTTTTCTAATTTGGATGATTTTTATTTCTTTATCAGCCTGATTGCTCAAGGTAGAGGGCAGCCTTATCTTATTCCTGACCTTAGAATAAAAGTTTTAACTGTTGAGTATGATGTTAGCTATGGGTTTATTGTGCATATTTTTAAATAATTATATTAAGGTATATTTATTCTATACTCAATTTGTTAAGGGTTTTTACCTTGAAAGAGTATTGTACTTTGCCAAAGCATTTTCTACTACTATTGAGATGATCAAATTGCCTATATCTGCTGTATCATGGATAAAGCAAGCGTGTTCCAAAAAACATCTATTTCTGCTTTACTGACTATGCCAAAGCCTTTGACTGTGTGTATCACAATAAACTGCAGAGAAATCTGAAAAAGATGGGAATACCAGGCCATCTGACCCATCTCTTGAGAAATCTGTATGTAGGTCAGGAAGCAACAGCTAGAGCGGGACATTGAACAACAGACTGGTTCCAAATAGGAAAAGGAGTATGTCAAGGCTGTATATTGTCACCCTGCTTATTTAACTATATGCAGAATACATCATGAGAAATACTGGGCTGGCTGAAGCTCAAGCTGGAATCAAGATTGCTGGGAGAAATATCAATAACCTCAGACATGCAGATGACAGCACCCTTAAGGCAGAAAGTGAAGTAGAAGTAAAGAATCTCTTGATGACAGTGGTCTGGTATTCCCATCTCTTTCAGAATTTTCCACCATTTATTGTGATCCACACAGTCAAAGGCTTTGGCATAGTCAATAAAGCAGAAATAGATGTTTTTCTGAAACTCTCTTGCTTTTTCCATGATCCAGCAGATGTTGGCAATTTGATCTCTGGTTCCTCTGCCTTTTCTAAAACCAGCTTGAACATCAGGGAGTTCATGGTTCACGTATTGCTGAAGTCTGGCTTCGAGAGTTTTGAGCATTTCTTTACTAGTGTCTGAGATGAGTGCAATTGTGCAGTAGTTTGAGCATTCTTTGGCATTGCCTTTCTTTGGAA
Source organism: Nanger dama (assembly GCA_917880005.1). Classification (NCBI taxonomy): domain Eukaryota; kingdom Metazoa; phylum Chordata; class Mammalia; order Artiodactyla; family Bovidae; genus Nanger; species Nanger dama. The sequence goes on from CAKJTW010000037.1 coordinate 14,134,531, forward strand.
TTGGAATGAAAACTGACCTTTTCCAGTCCTGTGGCCACTGCTGAGTTTTCCAAATTTGCTGGCATTTGAGTGCAGCACCTTCACAGCATCATCTTTCAGGATTTGAAACAGTTCAACTGGAATGCTATTACCTCCACGAGCTTTGTTCATAGTGATGCTTTATAAGGCCCACTTGACTTCACATTCCAAGATGTCTGGCTCTAGATTAATGATCACATCATCATGATTATCTCGGTCATGAAGATCTTTTTGTACAGTTCTTCCATGTATTCTTGCCACTTCCTAATATCTTCTGCCTCTGTTAGGTCTATACCATTTCTGTCCTTTATCGAGCCCATCTTTGCATGAAATGTTGGTCTGGTCATGCAACAACAGACTCGTTCCAGATAGGAAAAGGAGTACGTCAAGGCTGTATATTGTCACCCTGCTTATTTAACTTACATGCAAAGTACATCATGAGAAACGCTGGGCTGGAAGAAACACAAGCTGGAATCAAGGTTGCCAGGAGAAATATCAATAACCTCAGATATGCAGATGACACCACACTTATGGCAGAAAGTGAAGAGGAACTAAAAAAGCCTCTTGATGAAAGAGGAGAGTGAAAAAGTTGGCTTAAAGCTCAACATTCAGAAAATGAAGATCATGGCGTCTGGTCCCATCACTTCATGGGAAATAGATGGGGAAACAGTGGAAACAGTGTCAGACTTTATTTTGGGGGCTCCAAAGTCACTGCAGATGGTGACTGCAGGCATGAAATTAGAAGACGCTTACTCCTTGGAGGAAAAGTTATGACCAACCTTTACAGTGTATTAAAAAGCAGAGACATTACCTTGCTAACTAAGGTCCGTCTAGTCAAGGCTATGGTTTTTCCTGTGGTCATGTATGGATGTGAGAGTTGGACTGTGAAGAAGGTTGAATGCCAAAGAACTGATGCTTTTGAACTATGGTGTTGGAGAAGACTCTTGAGAGTCCCTTGGACTGCAAGGAGATCCAACCAGTCCATTCTGAAGGAGATCAGCCCTGGGATTTCTTTGGAAGGCATAATGCTAAAGCTGAAGCTCCAGTACTATGGCCACCTCATGTGAAGATTTGGCTCATTGGAAAAGACTCTGATGCTGGGATGGACTGAGGGCAGGAGGAGAAGGGACGACCGAGGATGAGATGGCTGGATGGCATCACAGACTCGATGGACGTGAGTCTGAGTGAACTCCGAGAGATGGTAAAGAACAATTAATAAGTCAGTGATCATATATATTTTTATTTTTGCTTACATTTCTTCTGATTTTTCTTTATGTATTTTTCTTTTTGTTGAATTTATTTCATTATTATTTTTTAATTTATTTATTTTAATTGCAGGCTAATTACTTTACAATATTGTAGTGATTTTTGCCAGACCTTGACATGAATCAGCCATAGTTGTACATGTGTTCCCATTCCTGAACCTCCCTGCCAACTCCCTCCCCATCATATCCCTCAGGGTCATCCCAGTGCACCAGCCCTGAGCACCCTGTCTCATGTGTCAAACCTGGACTGGCGATCTGTTTCACATATGATAATATACATGTTTCAATGCTATTCTCTCGAATCATCCCACCCTTGCCTTCTTCCACAGAGTCCAAAAGTCTGTTCTTTACATCTGTGTCTCTTTTGCTATCTTGCATATAGGGTCATCATTACCATCTTTCTAAATTCCATATATATGTGTTAATATACTGGATGGTGTTTTTCTTTCTGACTTACTTCACTCTGTGTAATAGGCTCCAGTTTGATTCACCTCATTAGAATTGATTCAAATGCATTATTTTTTAATAGCTGAGTAATATTCCATTGTGTATATGCACCACAGCTTTCTTATCCATTCATCCATCTGCTGATGGACTTCTAGGATGCTTCCACACCCTGGCTATTGTAAACAGTGCTGTGATGAACACTGGGGTACATGTATCTCTTTCAGTTCTGGTTTCCTTGGTGTGTATGCCCAGCAGTGGGATTGCCGGGTTATAAAGCAGTTCTATTTCCAGTATTTTAGGGAATGTCCACACTGTTTTCCATAGTGGCTGTACTAGTTTGCATTCCCACCAACAGTGTAAAAGGGTTCCCTTTTCTCTACACACTCTCTAGCATTTATTGTTTGTAGACTTTTTGATAGCAGCCATTCTGACCGGCGTGAGATGGTACCTCGTGGTTTTGATTTGCATTTCTCTGATCATGAGCACCTGTTTATGTGTTTGTTAGCCATCTGTATGTCTTCTTTGGAGAAATGTCTGCTTAGTTCTTTGCCCCATTTTTTGATTGGGTCACTTATTTTTGGAATTGAGCTGCAGGAGCTGCTTGTATATTTTTGAGATTAATTCTTTGTCAGTTGCTTCATTTGCTATTATTTTCTCCCATTCTGAAGGCTGTCTTTTCACCTTGCTTATAGTTTCCTTTGTTGTGCAAAAGCTTTTAAGTTTAATTAGGTCCCATTTGTTTATTTGTGCTTTTATTTCCATTACACTGGTACTTGGGTCATAGAGGATCATGCTGTGATTTATGTCAGAGAGTATTTTGCCTATGTTCTCCTCTAGGAGTTTTATAGTTTCTGGTCTTACATTTAGATCTATAATCCATTTTGAGTTTATTTATGTGTATGGTGTCAGAAAGTGTTCTAGTTTCATTCTTTTACAAGTGGTTGACCAGTTTTCCCAGCACCACTTGTTAAAGAAATTGTCTTTTCTACATTGTATATTCTTGCCTCCTTTGTCAAAGAGAAGGCATAGATTGTGTCATGGATTTATTTCTGGGCTTTCTATTTTGTTCCATTGATCTATTTTTCTGTCTTTGTTTGTCAATGATTTATTAAAAATTTGGCACCAAAGGCACTAGTTACAGAAGCAAAAAAAAAAAAAGAAAAGAAAAAAAGAAAGAAAGAAAGCAAGTGAAACCTCATCAAACTAAAAAGTCTCTGCACAGCAAAAGAATCATCAGTAAAATGAAAAGACAACCTATGGAACAGGAGAAAAAATTTTCCAGTCACATATCGGATAAGAGGTTAATATCCAAAATAAATAAATAAATCATATAACTCAGTAACAACAGCAGCAAATAGGGGAAAATCCCTAGTTTAAGAAATAGACACAGAAACTAAATAGACATTATTTTTTCCCCAAAGAAGATATCTAAATGATCAAAAGGTACATGAAAAGATGTTAGACATCATTATCATGATGGAAAACCACAATGAGTTATCACCTTATACTTGTTACAATGGCTGTCATCAAAAAGAAGAGATAATAATTGTTGATGAGAATGTTGGAAAAAAAAAAAAGAACCTTTGAAAATGCACTGCTGGGATGAATGGAAGTTGGTGTAGCCACTATAAAAAATAGTATGGAGGTTCCTCAAAAACTTAAAATAGTATTACCATATGACGAATCAATCCCCATTCTAGGTATACATCCAAAGGAAATAAAATTGGATTATCAAAGAGATAACTATATCCCCATATTCACTGCAGCATTATTCATAATACCCAACCTAAGTGTCCATCAATGAATGAATGGATAAAAAGATATGGATACACATATATAATGATGTGTTATTTAACCAGGAGAAAGAAGAACGTTCTGCCATTTGTGACAGTATGGATGGAACTTGAGGGCATTATGCTGAGTGGGATAAGTCAGGGAATGACACATATTATATGATAAGACTTAGTTGTGAGATCTAAAAAAGCCAAATGTATAGGAAGACAGAGTAGAATGGTGCTTAACAGCAGGTAGGTAAATTGAGAAGATGTTGGTCAAAGGGGTCAAACTTGCAATGCGAAGATGAATAAGGTCTGAAGATCTAATACACAGCAAAGAGTTAACAACATTGTTTTATATACTTGAATTAAGGTGAGAGTAAATATTAATGTTTTCATTACAAAAAGGAAATGATAACTATGTGACATGATATAAGTGAATCTACATGTGACATAGAGAAGATGAATCGAGGATATCTATAGATGAATAGTGGGAAAAAGGCACTTATCTTGGATGGAGATTGATTAATCTATCAATAAAGCCTTCTGCTAATAACTTCACATATCATACTATGGCAAATTAAAGATGATAAAGCTGAGAAAGTCACCCCAAGTGAAGACACTTTAAAGGAAACTCATTTGGAATTTTTAGGAGAAATTATCATACTTATCTGTTATTTCGTTGGACAAGATCATGGAAACTTTTCTTGTCTAATGTCATCATTGGAGGTCTCTTTATTTTGAAACTTTATCCAGCATTTACATAAATGATTATATTCCCTTTCTCCAAAGGACCCTTATTATTCACTCTGAGAAAATGTTGGCAAACAGCACTTTAATGAAATCATAGAGCTCTGCTTCTTATTTCTTGGCCTTAAGTACACTTTGAAAAGACTTGCCATCTAAGTAGAGATTATTAGGTAATTAATCCTATTTTAAAAAAATCTCACTCAAATTACATTTACTTGCTTAATTACTTTAAAAAAAGATTCCTCACTGCCTACAGAACATTACTCATATTACTCAGAATTACTTAACATTATTTTTTAAAAGATAGCAAAAGCTACCTTATAGTTGCTATAGTATTTCTGTTTTCAGACAACTATCATATACCGTAATCATTCTGGACCATCATAGTTCCCTAAATACATTCATTTTCTGTCATACTTATATGACATTGATCATGTGATTATTATTTCTGAAAATTTATTTTCCTCTTTTCCATCTGAAAATACTGTATTTAGTGATCCTGGAAACACTTCTTTAAAGTCTTCAATAAAGTCTTTCTTAAACCATCAATTCTTACATTTCCCATTATAGAATTATTAATATTAAAAATAGATCACTCGGTTTGCATTTTCATATACTTTTTCTAGTCTACATATGAAATAGTTTAAGCCAGATAAAAGCCTACTTTAATTTAAAAGGAAAAAACAGTATCACAACATTAGTTTCAGGTATACAACACAGCCATTTTTATGGCAAGAAACCTATGATAAATAAAATTAAATATATCAATAGTTTTCAAGGATATGAAGTTGCTCAATTGCTCTTATCATATTTGAATTTGAAATTCTGAAAATCCTATAGGATAACGGTACTCTTGATAATCTAATTTCATTAAAAGAGTTACTCTTCAAAAGCACCGAGGTGTATTTTAAATAGTCTAACAAGTAAGTCACATTTTAAACATTTTATGGATATAAAACAATTTTAAATGCATATTTTAACAAGGTTAATGTCATATCATAAACTATGAAATGAGCTTTAGTCTTCTTTTCACATGTTCTACTTTATCAGTTCAGTTCAGTCGCTCAGTTGTGTCCGACTCTTTGCGACCCCATGAATTGCAGCACGCCAGGCCTCCCTGCCCATCACCATCTCCCTGAGTTCACTCAGACTCACGTTCATCAAGTCCGAGATGCCATCCAGCCATCTCATCCTCGGTCGACCCCTTCTCCTCCTGTCCCCAATCCCTCCCAGCATCAGAGTCTTTTCCAATGAGTCAACTCTTCCAACGAGGTGGCCAAAGCACTGGAGTTTCAGTTTTATCATCATTCCTTCTGAAGAAATCCCAGGGTTGATATCCTTCAGAATGAACTGGATGGATCTCCTTGCAGTCCAAGGGACTCTCAAGAGTCTTCTCCAACACCACAGTTCAAAAGCAATCAATTCTTCGGATCTCAGCCTTCTTCACAGTCCAACTCTCAGATCCATACATGACCACTGGAAAAACCATAGCCTTGACTAGACGGACCTTAGTCAGCAAAGCAATGTCTCTACTTTTGAATATACTATCTAGGTGGGTCATAACTTTTCTTCCAAGGAGCAAGCATCTTCCAATTTCATGGCTGCAGTCAGCATCTGCAGTGATTTTGGAGCCCCCAAAAATAAAGTCTAACACTGTTTCCACTGTTTCCCCATCTATTTCCCATGAAGTGATGGGACCAGATGCCATGATCTTCATTTTCTGAATGTTGACCTTTAAGCCAACTTTTTCACTCTCCTCTTTCACTTTCATCAAGAGGCTTTATAGTTCCTCTTCACTTTCTGCCATAAGGATGGTGTTATCTGCATATCTGAGGTTATTGATATTTCTCCCAGCAATCTTGAGTCCAGCTTGTGTTTCTTCCAGCCCAGCGTTTCTCATGATGTACTCTGCATATAAGTTCAATAAGCAGGATGACAATATACAGCCTTGACGTACTCCTTTTCCCATTTGGAACTAGTCTGTTGTTCCATGTCCAGTTCTAACTGTTGCTTCCTGACCTGCATACAGATTTCTCAAGAGGCAGGTTAGGTGGTCTGGTATTCCCATCTCTTTCAGAATTTCCCACAGTTTCTTGTGATCCACACAGTCAAAGGCTTTGGCATAGTCAATAAAGCAGAAATAGATGTTTTTCTGGAACTCCCTTGCTTTTTCCATGATCCAGCAGATGTTGGCAATTTGATCTCTGGTTCCTCTGCCTTTTCTAAAACCAGCTTGAACATCAGGGAGTTCATGGTTCACATATTAATGAAGCCTGGTTTGGAGAATTTTGAGCATTACTTTACTAGTGTCTGAGATGAGTGCAATTGTGCAGTAGTTTGAGCATTCTTTGGCATTGCCTTTCTTTGGAATTGGAATGAAAACTGACCTTTTCCAGTCCTGTGGCCACTGCTGAGTTTTCCAAACTTGCTGGCATATTGGGTGCAGCACTTTCACAGCATCATCTTTCAGGATTTGAAAGAGCTCCACTGGAATGCCATCGCCTCCACTAGCTTTGTTCATAGTGATGCTTTCTAAGGCCCACTTGACTTCACATTCCAAGATGTCTGGCTCTAGATTAGTGATCACATCATCATGATCATCAACATAATCACATGTTCTACTTTATAACCTAGTTAATTTCCTCTATTCAGTTTAACTGCTTTAATTGCCTGACTAGTGAAATCTTCCAACTACTCAAATGCAAGATTTATAAAAACAGAGGTCTTAGATATTCTAAAATACTGCAATAACATCTATTTATTGATGAAATTTAAGCTTACATTAATGGCTCTTTTAAGATTTTTTAATTAAAATTTACTTGGAATAACAAGTATGTTATCTAATGGACCAATTGCCTTAAAGATTAAAAAGACATAAAATCTAATTGTCAGGAGACCCCTTTTTAATATATTGTTTTGAAATAATTCATCATCTTTATTTATTTGTAAATTTTATTAGGCTTAGGAAAGTATTTCCCATTATTCTGATTAACTATGTGACAATTTCAGAGAGCTGAGCTCTTATAGAAACCAGAGAAAGCCACAATCTTCCCACCCCACACTCCCACCAAGCACAGAGTTTTCATCATTATTGGTGATACATTCTGGTCTCTATTCACTATAATAGGAATGGTAATCCTAAATTGCTCATAAAGCTTATATCTTAGCTTTATATTATGTAATTATGTGTCTTCTCTCATGAAAGAAACCTGAAAACCCTCTTTAGACATGTAAATCCCTTGGTGTCTAAAATTAAAAATTATTTTATTTTTATATATCTATCTGATTGTGTATAGTTTATAATTTCCAACATCACAATAACTAATAACTGCATTATGTTTGATTTAATGCATCAAATCTCGAGAAAATATGTTAATCATACTGTGAGCCCTTAATGAACTGATAGAGAAAAGAATAGTGAAATATACATAATTTTTCTAGGAACTTTGACAATCAATGGGGAGGGGGAATTATTAGTACTTACACAAAAAGGTAACAGATTATATTTTACCACATATATATATATATATATATATGTATGTCTTCAAATTTATATATTATATATATGTCTTCAAATACTCATAGATGTAGTGTAGCAATGAAACTGAAAGTTGCTCAGTCATGTCATATGCTCTTGCCTTAAGTGTATATAGTTCCGACTCTTTGCAACCCCGTGGACTGTAGCCCACCAGGCTCCTCCATCCATAGAATTCTCCAGGCATGAATAGTGGAGTGGGTTGCCATTTCCTTCTCCAGAGGATCTTCCTGACCCATGGATTGAACCCAGGTCTCCCACATTAGAGGCAGACGCTTTAACCTCTGAGCCGCCAGGGAAGCCAGGTTGCCAGTGTATATAGTAAGTGTGCTATATCATGACTTCATTCTTGTCCAAACTCTACTTATGAGCAGTTCTCATCCTTGATGATTTTTCTTCTGGAACAATTTATAATTGTCATAAGATTATTCATTTATCTCATGTTTATATTTTCAATATTGAGCCACTACAGAACTTCCCTGGTACCTCAGCTGGTAAAGAATCCACCTGCAGTGCAGGAGACCTGGGTTGGATCCCTGTGTTGGGAATATCCCCTGGAGAAGGGAATGGCTACCCACTCCAGTACTCTGGCCTGGAGAATTTGTATACATGATAAAAGTCATGTAAATGATACACTTAGGGCAAGAGTACAAGCAGGACAACTAGCTATAAGGTGAACAAAGGGTTATTGTACATATTTTTTTATATTGAGGTATATTCATTCTATACTCAATTTTTGAGGGTCTTTACTTTGCCAAAATATTTTCTACTCCTATTGAGGTGATCTTATGATTTTTTATCTTTCATTCTGTCACTGTGGTGAAGGGAAGTGAACGTTGCTCAGTCGTGTCCAACTTTTTGGAACCCATGGAATTCTCCAGGCCAGAATCTACTGGAATGGGTAGCCTTTCCCTTGTCCAGAGGATCTTCTCAATCCAGGGATCGAACTAAGATCTTCTGCACTGCAGGCAGATTCTTTACCAGCTGAGCCACAAGAGAAGCCCATTACTGTGGTGAGTTACATTTATTGATTTGTTATTTTGAGTCATCCTTGCATTCCAGGGATAAATCACTGGATTATTTTGTATGATCCATGTCATACATAACACACTAAAGTGTAAAAGATGTATAAAAATTGGGAAGTCATTATTTGGAGGTTTTTCTAGGTTGCCATGACAACACATGTTATTCACAGCTTTCCTTTTTTTTTTTTTTTACAAAAGCCTATGTTTTATTAAATGTTTATCCTGTTTTTATCTTGTTTTTTAATGTATTTCATAATTCATAATTTATCTCTATAGTAATACAGACACCTTTTTTTCTTCTTTTCAATCTCTTAAAGTTTCCCAGAGTACTATGCAAACAACCACATAATCAAAGATACCATTTTTCCCGTTGTCACGTAATGATAGGAGAGTTGGACCATGAAGAAGGGTAAGTGCTGAAGAACTGATGCTTTCAAACTGTGGTGCTGGAGAAAACTCTTGAGAGTCCCTTGGACTTCTAGGAGATCAGACCAGTCCTAAAGGAAATCAATCTTGAATATTCATTGGAAGGGCTGATGCTTAGATGCTGAAGCTAAAGCTCTAATAATTTGGACACCTGATGCAAACAGCTGACTCATTAGAAAAGACCTTAATGCTGGGAAAGATTGAGGACAAGAGGAGAAAGGGGGCAACAGAGTATAAGATGAATGGATGGCATCACCGATTCAATGGACATGAGTTTGAGTAAACTCTGGGAGATTGTGAAGTACAAAGAAGCCTGGCATGCTGCAATCTATGAGGTGGCAAAGAGTCAGACACAACTTAGCGATGGAACTACAATTACATGCAAAAATGCATGTAATTGCTGCTTAGTATAAATATTGTTATTTAGTTCAATATCTGGCAATAGGACCTAGTTTTCTACTAATCTCAAATTTTCTTATATTTTTCTCCATTATGGTAATGTTTACATTACTAATAATTCATACTAAAACATCAAACATAGTCTCAAAAGAGTTTTAGAAATCTGCCAAATTTAATGTGATTTGAACACATCTAAAAATTTTGTCTTTATATACAAATTTTATACTAATATTTTGAGCTATGTAGGAAAATTATACTGTATCGTTAGAGTTCTTAGAAATCAATTATTTATTTTAGTGATTTATATTTACTAATATTTTATGCTATCAATGAATAGAAATTAGCTTGACTAAGCTGAATATCCTGAAAGAAAAAGTTTCCTTTACTCCTTTACCATATCAACATATGACAATTAGTGACACTGGTTTACATTTCAAAAAATGGAAGTTTTATTAAATATTTATGGGGATTTGGGTCTAGACCATAAAATTTTGCAAAAGAATTTTGCTTTCAACTGTAAAAGAAGATCTGAGATAATTCAGAGTAACTGCATATACCAAGCAAATTTCCAGTATTCCAGGGATGCACTCATTGAAAGTTACTTTTATTCTGACAAACTGTGACTTATTACAATCACACCTCCATGATATTAAATGCCTTAGACTATGCAGTTTCTTCATCTCTCTGAGCTTTCACAAAATTGGAGAGATTTAAGGCCTTGTTCTGGATTAAACTTTGGTTTAAGGGAATGTTATAGCTGGTTCTATCTAGATCACTAAAACTTTTATCTATATCAGCAATTATGTTCATTCTCTATCTTAGCATTCTTGTGCTCACTGGAGTAGCACTTATCCTTTCCTTCAAGGACTTTCCTTTGCATTCACAGCTTGCATAGGTGTTTGGTGCAAGAGGCCTAGCTTTTAACCTATCTTTGTTTTTGATATGCCTTCCTCATTTCTAGCGTGTGTGTGTGTGTGTGTGTGTGTGTGTGTGTGTGTGTGTGTGTGTTGCTGACTTCCTACAATGTGTTTATTTGAAACATGGGTAGTATATGTGCCAAATCCAACAGAATTATCCGCAGTCTTCTAGTACGGTTTATCTAACCAATTAGTTTTTTTGAAAGACTAAGTGTTCTTTTTAGAGATTTAAAGGTGACCTTGGGAACTGGTTGGGAATTTATCCATAAAAGAAGGTTTTTTTTCCAAACCTGAGCCATTTAGGAAGAAGAGAAGTTATATAAAGAAGGGAATATATATTATAATCTCATGCATGCTTATGAGTCCCCAAAGTTCATTATTTCTAAGGGAATTGGTATGAGAATGAGAAGCACTCCCTTTAAAACTTCCTGCACGTGTGCTCAGTTGCTCAGCGTGTCTGACACTTTTCAACCACATGAGCTTTCAGCCTGCCAGGCTCCTCTATCCCTGGAGTTTTCCAGGCAAAAAAAAACTGGAGTGGGTTGCCATTTCCTACTCCAGGTGAGTTTCCCAACCAAGGAATCAAGCCTGCATCTCCTGCATCTCCAGCTTTGGCAGGCAGCCTCTTTACCATTGCATCACCTGGGAAGCCTTTTAAAACTTCTTAGATAACTAGAAAATAAACAGTTCCAGCTTTAAAATACTTCACTCTTTTCTAGCTTTTAATTCAACGTGAGAGACAAGAAACTCTTCCTTTAGCTTGAAAAGTTAGAGCTCACTGTAAGATTATTAGCCAAATTTCAATATTGCTGTGTCTTAGGAACAAAGAGGTCTGAGGAGAGGGAGAGACTTTAGACAATGGTGTGTGGGTGAAGCAGTCAGAAGACTCACAACAATTATGTATTAAGTTTGTTGTCTTATGTGGGTTCATGGCTTCTCAGAACAAGTATAATATTAACATCAAAAATCACTGATCAGACATCACCATGACACATATAACAATGATCAAGATGGCTGAAATACTGTGAAAATTACGAAAAGGTGAAGAAACACAAAAGGAGGAAATGCTGTTGGAAAAATGGCACCAATAGCCTTACTCAACCCAGGATTGCCTCAAACCTTTCATCTATAAAAAGCACAATATCTGTGAAGTGCAATAAAGAAAAGTGTAATCAAATGAGGTATGCCTGTATAATATAAGGTGACTTACAATAAAAGACAAAAACCCAGTTGATCACATGTAATGTATCATATAACTAAATGAAACCCAAATAAAAGGTGGTGTAAAGGAAATTTATGTAAATATATTATGCATAAAGTCTGCATGAAAATATCATAAAGGAAATACATTTATTAAAATGGTACTTCTAAGCCACATGAGTTAAGTGAGGAAAATGAAATATAGGAGTTGTTCTAAAATCTGTTTTCAAATCTCTATGGAGAATGTGAAAGTTATATTCCTGTGACTTGGTTATTCTTTTCCTTTCTTTCCATAATGTGCCCGGAAATCTACCACTGTTTTACCAAGAATTACAAATTTCTCAATTTTAGTCAGCAAAAAAAAAAAGAAAAGAAAAGAAACAGTTGTGAATTTGCAACAATACCATCTCTAATTTCAAACAATTATTTCTAAAGTTTCTAAAATTTATTTCTAAAATGTTTAAGACACCAGTCAGTGAATGTTTCATTTCCTCATGCATATATGGAAAACTAAGTTTTATACTGTTACTGCAATTCTCTTGATATGGTAATGTAAAGTTAATTGTATTCCTTTTCAGCTATTGAAAATATTAATATCATCCCCTGATAATGTTTTTGAGTGGGGAGAAGAATTAGCATAGTCACTAATTAGATTCTCTTTGCAGTTTTATTTTCAAGTACATCTTTATCTTTTACATTTTCAATGAGAGATTCTTATTCCTCTAATAACAATTTTGGCTGCAGAAGTGTGTTTGAATTTCTGAATCTTCTCTTTCATGGTAAGCGTAACGACTAACACATTGTTACCCCTATATTCCCATGAAATGCATAAGTTAGAGTCCTTTACATTTATTTGTTTTTAATAACTTCATTCTTTGCCACATATATAGAAATATTAATCTCTTGTTTCCTGAGGGCTCCATTTCCCTTCAATTACACATTCTGATAACTGTAAACTGTGAGGTGCTTCCTGAGGTTATCTACATATAAGTCAGCAATTGCACACTTTCAATGCTCAGAACAGGCACACACAGGAATGGGAACATGATCTGCAGTGTCTAATGCTACATGAAAATATGGGATACTATGTTCACAAATTATTATTAATTCCAAAATGGCAAAAACATAGCATTAAACCAGTAGCAGTACCCTTCTAAGCATGGCACCCTGTGTGACTGCATACTTCATAGGTCTGTGAAGGTGGTCCAGGCCTTACAATACAAATGGAGTCAATATAGAGTTGAGTATGGTCTGAGGGGTCACATACCTAGGTTTTAAGAACTCATGAATTTTCTAGCTATTTGTCCTTGGACAAGTTACTCTCTACTTCAGTGATTTATTTTTGTACAACGATGATAATAAAATGTAATTCATGTCTGTGTGTATCTACCTGTGTGTGTATTTAGGGATAAATCAATTAATGCAAGTAAAAGAACAAAGAGGAGTGTCTGATATAAGTAAGCCTTCAAAAATATTAGCTACTAGTCCCATGGACAGAAGAGCCTGGTGGGCTGCAGTCCATGGGGTCGCTGAAAGCCGGACACAACTGAGCGACTTCCCTTTCACTTTTCACTTTCATGCATTGGAGAAGGAAATGGCAACCCACTCCAGTGTTCTTGCCTGGAGAATCTCAGGGACGGGGAGCCTGGTGGGCTGCCACTTATGGGGTTGCACAGAGTCAGACATGACTGACTGAAGCAACAGCAGCAGCAGCAGCAGCATTATTTCTATAAGAAACAGCTATTAAAAAAAAATGCAACTTGTGGGTTACTCCTGTAGAAAATCTCCTTCAAAATGATTTCCATAAAATAGCAGCTTATAGGGACTTCCCATGTGTTTCAGTGGGTAAAGAATCTGTCTGAGATGCAGGAGACACAAGAGATGTGGGTTCAATCCCTGGGTTGGGAAGATTCCCTGGTGGAGGGCATGGTACCCATTCCAGAATTCTTGCCTGAAGAATCCCGTGCCAGAGGAGTCTGGCTGGCTGTAGTCCATAGGCTTCAAGAGTCAGACACAACTGAAATGACTGAGCATGCACGCATACATGGACATACATACAACAGATACACAATTTGGATTTCCTGAGCCAGTTTTGATCATCTAATCTTACTATTTTCAAAAAAAGGTAGAGGTATAATGTATGATATGCTGGGGTGTTCTTAGTCACTCAGTTGTATCCAACTCTTTGTGACCCCTTGGACTGTAGCCCACCAAGTTCCTCTGTCCATAGGGATTCTCCAAGCAAGAATACTGGAGTGGGTTGCCATGGCCTCCTCTAGGGGATATTCCCAACCCAGGAATCGAACTCAGGTCTGCTGCATTACAGGAGGATTCTTTACCATCTGAGCCACCAGGGATATCTGTACCTAAAAGATTTCAGAATTGACCATTTAAATAATAAATGTATATACAGTTGTGTTAATGTTCAGCTTTAGGGCATTCGGTCAATCTAATAAGGAATTTATTCTCCTGGTATGGTTATGGTAAACTAGGATTTCATTTGAAAGTCCACACTCCAGAAGTAACTTTCTAAAGTATGTCTACAATGTATATCTTGATTCAACATCAAGGAAATTTACTAATTAAAAATGGACCAGAATTGGTAAAACTAGTAGTTTTCAAGCTATATGTCTTGTTTGCAATAGTTTCTAGAATCTTGCATAGTCAGGACAAACACTCATTAAACTGATGAAGACCCTTTCCTTTCCCAATTTTATTCAGGTTTCTCCAAGCCCTAATTCCTACTAGGCCTCAGCCTTGCTTCCTACTCTTGCTGGGCCTGCATAGTTCAGTCATAGAAAGAATATCGCTAGGTCAGTTGAGCAGGATCCTTACCCTTAATATCTGATCATCCTTGATATCAGATCAAATTCCTCATCCCCTATTATCCCTAGATTATACCTGATCACTCTGATCACACTAGCCTGCAAGCAACAAGAATCCTGTTAAATATATTTAGCAAAACTCCCCCATCATTTTCTTTCCTCTTAATAATCTTCCTTCCACTGACCCAACCCACTTCCTAATCTGTTCCCTGGATTTAAAATCCCACTCCATATTATATTAGAAGTTGAACCTGATCTCGATCCCTCACTGTGATAATTCTGACACCTATCACAATAATGTTGAATAAAATCTTCTTTACCATTAAGTTGGTAAAGAATCTCCCTGCAATCCAGGAGACCTAGGTTCAATCCCTCAGGCAGGAAGGTCCTCTGGAGAAGGAAATGGCAACCTACTCCAATATTCTTGCCTGAAGAATCCCATGGACAGAGGAGCTTGGTGGGCTACCGTCCACGGGGTCACAAGAGTCAGACATGACTTAGCGACTAAACCAACCAAAAACCAACCAACCATTTTGACAAAGCTCAGAATACTTCTTCCTTTTTTTTTTTTTTTTCTTCAACAATAGTAAGGGGTAGTCCCCTGGACTTGACTCCTAAAAGGTTCTGAGCTAAACTACTTATACAGAGAGATCACCTGAGTCTGTGGAGTTGACTAATCTTATGTTTAGAGCCTTTTATCGAAGACCTCCGCTGAATTTTCAAGGATGCTGTTTTTGGAGCACCACAAAGAATAAACGAATGAGATTTTATTCCAAATGACAGAAGTGGGTATAAGAAAATAGCTGCCTGCTACTTATGAAAGACTGTAAAATGGCAGAATAGACTCTACCATATCTCTTGTGTTCTGCCTCAGATAAAACTTTTTTTTTTTTTTAATTACAAGCATCAGTGTAGAGGGTGAGGTATTTTCAGAGGTTCTGAGAAATGACAGGTAGGCAGGCTGTTTAACCCATAATTAAATCATGGGAGAAAAGAACTGAGTGCTCTTGCCAGTGGAATGAACTGTCTGGCAAACTACATAATTCTCAAAATCATTCTGAATTTTTTTTTCTTCATTTGAATGATTTAGTTGTTTATTCTACCCATTAATATATCTTTATGCATTATGTGTGATGTTGGGTATATGTGTAGCCCTTTATGTATTAAAAGAGAAATATCAGTGAATTATGAAAACAAGATTCCACCAACTACACAAAATGTAGTACTTAGGATCATTCTACTCAGGACATATCATAGTGGATCTTTTAAAAGTCCTTCTTAAATTTCTGTCAGTGTCATGGTGCCAGATGAATCTCATGGTTAGGATAACCAGCTACAGGTGCACATGAAAAAGTCTCTGTCATTAAGTCTTCCGCCATGTGGTTCAGACAATGAGTTTAGGTTAAAAAAGCAAACTCTGCTATAACTTTGACCAATATGAAAAAAATTGTGAAGCTTCTAGTTTTATTATTTGTGTTCTAGTTATTGATCGTTGAAGTGTTCTCTAATCTGTGATGCTTCTGCATATCATTTCTACTGTTAGCTAGTAACTTCCCTGGTGGCTCAGACAGTAAAGCATCTGTCTACAATGCGGGAGACCCGGGTTCGATCCCTGGGTTGGGAAGATCCCCTGGAGAAGGAAATGGCAATCCACTCCAGGACTATTGCCTGGAAAATCCCATGGACAGAGGAGCCTGGTAGGCTACAGTCCATGGGGTCGCAAAGAGTCGGCCACGACTGAGCGACTTCACGATGACATGATGATGATGATGGTAACTGTCATCTATAGATGACTGAGATGATTAAATTGCTTACTGTTCACAAATAAAGTGTGGATATAACACACTTAAGGATGATGGGGATTGAATTATCTGTAGCTGGATAGATTAAGGTATGGCTTGAAAGATGAGCAAAAACTCTAGCACTTCCAAAAGTCCTAAGGTCAAGTTGTGTCCCTGTTGGGTCTTAGACACTTTGCTGAGTACTTGAAATTTAGTGGTTGTGCACAGATTAGTTTGTTTGAAGGAAATGAAAATGACATTTATTATATATTTTGTTGTGGGAATAATGCACATATATTTTTATAATGTACAACTGTATATATCTGATTGTAGCTGTGGCATTTAAAGGACTTGGGGGTATAAGTAGTTAATTTCCGTTTTTAAAACAAGACAAAGCTGGAAAAAGTTAAAATCAATAAATTTCCTTTGACCAGACAGAGAAATGAATTTGTAGGTCAAATTGCCAGGCAGAAATCTAGAAAGAAAGATGAATCAAGAATTACAGAATAGATCTGCTTACTTGGAGCAGACGCCACTGCAGCCAGAAACTGGTAGGGAGATTTAAATGATAATTTTGGTAAAGCACTGGAGACTAAGTATGCACAAATACGACAGTGAGGAACTTGAGCAACCAAAGTTTTAAGGGGCCTGCATTTTTATAGTCTTTACAACCAGGAATCCTACTTGGCTTAAAAAAAAAAAAAAAAAAAAAAAACCCTATTGGCTGTGGCAAAGCAGAGAAGAATAATCATTGTAGAACACACCCCAAAACTCTTCATTAGCAAAATCTCCTCTATGGTAAAAAGACTTTGTCAGAGCCTGATCTCAGCTGGAGGAAGATAGTTCCTTCCCAACTTCACGTCCCACATCCTAGTATTCCTGACTCACCAAAAAGAGGAACATACAACACACAGAGTCAACAGGGAACAGTGCTTTGAGAAAATATACTAAGAATATTAAAACCAGGGAAGGGAGGAGAGGAAAAAGATGGTGGAGGAATAGGATGGGGAGAACACTCTCTCCCTCTCTACCTCATCAAAAGGACATTTCAACGCTGAGCAAATTCCACAAAATAACTTCTGACTGCTGGCAGAGGACATCAGGCATCCAGCAAAGCAGATCATTGGCTTCAAAGCCAGGTAGGAAATATTTTATTTTATTTTAAAGAAAAAAGTTATAGACAAAGGAGGTAGGGAGGGAACCCCGGCACGGGAAGGGAATCCCATCCCAGGAAGAGACTGTTAGAGAGAGAGGTTCCCTAAAATTGGGGAACTTTCTCACAGCTGTGCATGGGCGAGCCCTGGAAGCACAGAGGGCAACATAACAGGAAGGAAGAATAAATAAATAATTAAAACCAACAGATTACGAATTCAACAGTATAACCCCCAGCGGATAAGCAGCGCAAACGCCTGCGTCCGACAGCAGTGGGGGTTGGGCAGGGAGGAGCGCACCCGCGACAGTGCTTTCTAAGAATTGGGCCGCAGGAGACGTAGACTGCAGGGCTTTTCTCGAGAATCGGGGCGTAACAGGGCCAGAATCGGGTCCGCGTGTGGATAGAACGATTTATCCTGGACTAACAAACCAGACTGGGGGTAACTAACACGCAAAACGGCTCGAACATAAGACACTGACAGGCCCGCGCACAGAACAAAGGACAGATCGGAAATAGCCGGCTGCAGACCATCTCCCACCAGCGACGGGCAGCCAGAGCCTTAAGCGCTGGAAGAGGGCAGTCACAGCTCAAGAGAGTCATTACCTACCAAATTGCAAGCAAGCTTCTTTATTGAGACTTCTGCAACAATAGTCCGTGCCAAACTCCCTAGCCAATCGGACTTGGAACCAAACCCGGCACCCGGAGGGGGACTTCCTGAGCGCCAATCTTGAGCGGCTTAAACCGGGAATTGCATGAAACATAGGGCAGGCCCCTCACGGTTATCCCGCGGATTGGGAAGGGGCAAGCCCAGTGCAGAGCTCATCACCACCCTCCCTGTGGCAAGACAGAAATCAGACACGGAAGAGACCAGCAAACAGAGGAAGTCAAACAGAGGGAACTGCCTTGGTAGTGACCCCACACAGTCCTCAATGACAGAGAAAGCGCCAGATATGCCGTTTCTACTTTTATGATAAAAAAAAAAAAAAAAAAAATTTGGGGGGATGATGTGGAAGCGTGATTTTTTTTTTCTTTTTAAGAATTTTGTTTTCTTTCTTTAAAAATTATTTTTTTCTTTTTAAATTTGTTTATCCTTTTCTTTTTCATCCTTTTTTCCCCTAAAATTCCTTAAATTTTTAAGTCTTCTATATTTCTAGTTATTATTTTTAGAACCTAATATTACTTAAAAAAACAAAAACAAAACCCTATCGTTTAAGCAAACGCCGTATATAGTCTTATTGGTGAAGGAAGTTGTCTTTTAATAATTCTGGAGTCTTTTATTATATTTTACTTTTTTTTTCTTTTTCTTTTTTCCTCTATTTTTTTTTAAAATTTCTCTCTACTTCATCTTCTCTTCAATAATCTATCTTTGAAAATCCAATCTATACTCCAGATTTTTAATCTTGGCATTATGGTATTTGTTGCCAATTTTGTACTTTTAAAAACCTAATCCTCAGTACCCAGTTTTACATGAGTGCAAGACTACTGGCTTGACCACTCTCTCCACCTCTGGAATCTCCTTTTCGCCACCAGGTGGCTTTTGTCTCCCTCCCTCCCCCCTCCCCTCTCTACCCAACCCTATGAACCTCTGTGCGTTCCAGAAGGAGGAGAACTCTAAGGGAACTGGTCACTGACCAGATCTGTATCCCTCCTTCCCATCTCCCTCTTTTATCCTCCTGTCCACCTCTATCTACTTCCTTCCTCTCCTCTTCCATGTATAACTCTGTAACCACCTCTGAGTGGTCCAGACTTCGGAGCGCACACAAGAAAGTGGTTATGGGCTAACTTGCTGTTCCCTCTTATGATTCCACCTCATCCCATTCCACTCACCTCTAACTACTCCCTCCCTCTTCTCTCCTCCAAGTAACTCACCGATCCTCTAGGGACGACCCTCAAGGTGGAGAAACCTATCATCATTAACCTAGATGTTTTAACATTAGTGCTGAATAGATGGAGAAATCATTACGCTATTCTAAAAATAAATCTGAAAACCAGAATCAGGAGGCGTAATTCCAAATCCTGAGATCATCAAAGACTTCCTGAATACAGGGAACATTATCCAATTAAAGCTCATCAAACGCCTTCATACCTATACTGAAACTGAGCACTGCCCAAGGGCCAACAAGCTCCAGAGCAAGACATACCACGCAAATTCTCCAGCAACACAAGAACAAGCCCCTGAGCTTCAATACGCAGGCAACTCAAAATACTCCAAAACCACTGACGTCGCATAACCCATTACTTCACACGTCACAGCACTCCAGAGAGAGGAAATCCAGATCCACCCACCAGAACTCCACCACAAGCCTCCCTGATCAAGAAACTTTGGCAAGCCACTGATATAATCCCAAACACAGAGAGGAAACTCTATAATAAAGAGAACTCCAAAAATTCCCAGAATATAGAAAAACCACCCCAAACGCAGCAATATAACCAGGATGAAGAGACAGAGGAATTCCCAGCATGTAAAGGAACAGGAGACATGCCCACCAAACCAAAAAAAAGAGGAAGAGATAGGGAATCTACCTGAGAAAGAATTCCGAATACTGATAGTGAAAATGATCCAAAATCTTGAAATCAAAATGGAATCACAGATAAATAGCCTGGGGTCAAGGATTGAGAAGATGCAAGAAAGGTTTAACAAGGACCTAGAAGAAATAAAAAAGAGTCAACATATAATGAATAATGCAATAAATGAGATCAGAAACACTCTCGAGGCTACAAATAGTAGAATATCGGAGGCAGAAGATAGGATTAGTGAAATAGAAGATAGAATGGTAGAAATAAATGAATCAGCGAGGGAAAAAGAAAGACGAATTAAAAGAAATGAGGACAACCTCAGAGACCTCCAAGACAATATGAAATGCTCCAACATTCGAATTATAGGAGTCCCAGAAAAAGAAGACAAAAAGAAAGACCATGAGAAAATACTTGAGGAGATAATAGTTGAAAACTTCCCTAAAATGGGGAAGGAAATAATCACCCAAGTCCAAGAAACCCAGAGAGTGCCAAACAGGATAAACCCAAGGCGGAACACCCCAAGACATATTTTAATCAAACTAACAAAGACCAAACACAAAGAACAATTACTAAAAGCAGCAAGGGAAAAACAACAAATAACACACAAGGGGATCCCCATAAGAATAACTGCAGATCTTTCAATAGAAACTCTTCAGGCCAGGAGGGAATGGCAAGACATACTTAAAGTGATGAAAGATAATAACCTTCAGCCAAGACTACTGTACCCAGCAAGGATCTCATTCAAATATGAAGGAGAAATCAAAAGCTTTAAAGACAAGCAAAAGCTGAGAGAATTCAGCACCACCAAACCAGCTCTCCAACAAATACTAAAGGATAGACTTTTGAAAGGAAACACAAAAAGGACGTATAAACCCGAACCCAAAACAATAAAGTAAATGGCAACAGGAGCATACTTATCAATAATTACCTTAAATGTAAATGGGTTGAATGCCCCAAACAAAAGGCAAAGACTGGCTGAATGGATACAAAAACAAGATCCCTATATATGCTGCCTACAAGAGACCCACCTCAAAACAACGGACACATACAGACTAAAAGTGAAGGGCTGGAAAAAGATATTCCATGCAAATAAAGACCAAAAGAAAACAGGAGTAGCAATACTCATATCTGATAAAATAGACTTTAAAACAAAGGCTGTGAAAAGGGACAAAGAAGGCCACTACATAATGATTAAAGGATCAATCCAAGAAGAAGATATAACAATTATAAATATATATGCACCCAACATAGGAGCACCGCAATATGTAAGACAATTGCTAACAAGCATGAAAGGGGAAATTAACAATAACACAATAATAGTGGGAGACTTTAATACCCCACTCACACCTATGGACAGATCAACTAAGCAGAAAATTAACAAAGAAACGCAAACGTTAAACGATACAATTGACCGGTTAGACCTAATTGATATCTATAGGACATTTCACCCCAAAACAATGAATTTCACCTTTACTCAAGTGCACACAGAACCTTTTCCAGGATAGATCACATTCTGGGTCATAAATCTAACCTTGATAAATTCAAAAAATCGAAATTATTCCAAGCATCTTCTCTGACCATAATGCACTAAGGTTAGATCTCAATTATAGGAGAAAAACTATTAGAAATTCCAACATTTGGAGGCTGAACAACACCCTACTGAATAATCAACAAATCACAGAAGAAATCAAAAAGAAATCAAAATATGCATCAAAACGAATGAAAATGAAAACACAACAACACAGAACCTTTGGGACACTATAAAAGCAGTCCTAAGAGGAAAGTTCATAGCAATACAGGCATACCTCAAGAAACAAGAAAACAATCAAATAAATAACCTAACTCTACACCTAAAGCAACTAGAAAAGGAAGAAATAGAGAACCCCAGAGTTAGTAGAAGGAAAGAAATCCTAAAAATTAGGGCAGAAATAAATGCAAAAGAAACAAAAGAGACCATAGCAAAAATCAACAAAGCAAAAAGCTGGTTCTTTGAAAGGATAAATAAAATTGACAAACCACTAGCCAGACTCATCAAGAAACAAAGAGAAAAAAATCAAATCAACAAAATTAGAAGTGAAAATGGAGAGATCACGACAGACAACACAGAAATACAAAGAATCATAAGAGACTACTATCAGCAATTATATGCCAATAAAATGGACAACTTGGAAGAAATGGACAAATTCTTAGAAAAGTACAATTTTCCAAAACTGAACCAGGAAGAAATAGAAAATCTTAACAGACCCATCACAAGCACAGAAATTGAAACTGTAATCAGAAATCTTCCAGCAAACAAAAGCCCAGGTCCAGACGGCTTCACAGCTGAATTCTACCAAAAATTCCGAGAAGAGCTAACACCTATCTTACTGAAGCTATTCCAGAAAATTGCAGAGGAAGGTAAACTTCCAAACTCATTCTATGAGGCCACCATCACCCTAATACCAAAACCTGACAAAGACACCACAAAAAAAGAAAGCTAGAGGCCAATATCACTGATGAACATAGACGCAAAAATCCTCAACAAAATCCTAGCAATCAGAATCCAGCAACACATTAAAAAGAGCATACACCATGACCAAGTGGGCTTTATCCCAAGGATGCAAGGATTCTTCAATATCCGCAAGTCAATCAATGTAATTCATCACATTAACAAACTGAGAAATAAAAATCATATGATTATCTCAATAGATGCAGAAAAAGCCTTTGACAAAATTCAGCATCCATTTATGATAAAAACTCTCCAGAAAGCAGAAATAGAAGGAACATACCTCAACATAATAAAAGCTATATATGACAAACCCACAGCTAACATTATCCTCAATGGCGAAAAATTGAAACCATTTCCCTAAAGTCAGGAACAAGACAAGGGTGTCCACTTTCACCACTACTCTTCAACATTGTACTGGAAGTTTTGGCCACAGCAATCAGGGCAGAAAAAGAAATACAAGGAATCCAAATTGGAAAAGAAGAAGTAAAACTCTCACTGTTTGCAGATGACATGATCCTCTACATAGAAAATCCTAAAGACTCGACCAGAAAACTACTAGAGCTAATCAATGAATATAGTAAGGTTGCAGGATATAAAATCAACACTCAGAAATCCCTTGCATTCCTATACACTAACAATGAGAAAGTAGAAAAAGAAGTTAAGGAAACAATTCCATTCACCACTGCAACGAAAAGAATAAAATACTTAGGAATATTCCTACCTAAAGAAACTAAAGACCTATATATCGAAAAACTATAAAACACTGATGAAAGAAATAAAAGAGGACACTACTAGATGGAGGAATATACCATGCTCATGGGTAGGAAGAATCAATATAGTGAAAATGAGTATACTACCCAAAGCAATCTACAGATTCAATGCAATTCCCATCAAGCTACCAGCAATATTTTTC
The DNA here is from genome assembly GCA_917880005.1 of Nanger dama. Lineage (NCBI taxonomy): Eukaryota > Metazoa > Chordata > Mammalia > Artiodactyla > Bovidae > Nanger > Nanger dama. The sequence continues at coordinate 14,157,965 of CAKJTW010000037.1, forward strand.
ACAGAACTAGATCAAATAATCTCAAGATTTGTATGGAAATACAAAAAGCCTCGAATAGCCAAAGCAATCTTGAGAAAAAAAAAATGGAACTGGAGGAATCAACTTGGCTGACTTCAGGCTCTACTACAAAGCCACAGTCATTAAGACAGTATGGTACTGGCACAAAGACAGAAATATAGATCAATGGAACAAAATAGAAAGTCCTGAGATAAACCCACGCACCTATGGACACCTTATCTTCGACAAAGGAGGCAAGAATATACAATGGAGTAAAGACAGTCTCTTTAACAGGTGGTGCTGGGAAAACTGGTCAACCACTTGTAAAAGAATGAAACTAGACCCCTTTCTAACACCATACACAAAAATAAACTCAAAATGGATTAAAGATCTAAATGTAAGACCAGAAACTATAAAACTCCTAGAGGAGAACATAGGCAAAACACTCTCCGACATAAATCACAGCAGGATCCTCTATGATCCAACTCCCAGTATACTGGAAATAAAAGCAAAGATAAACAAATGGGATCTAATTAAAATTAAAAGCTTCTGCACAACAAAGGAAACTACAGGCAAGGTGAAAAGACAGCCTTCTGAATGGGAGAAAACAATAGCAAATGAAACAACTGACAAACAACTAATCTCAAAGATATATAAGCAACTTATGCAGCTCAACTCCAGAAAAATAAATGATCGAATAAAAAAATGGGCCAAAGAACTAAATAGGCATTTCCCCAAAGAAGACATACGGATGGCTAACAAACACATGAAAAGATGTTCAACACCACTCATTATCAGAGAAATGCAAATCAAGACCACAATGAGGTACCATTTCACACCAGTCAGAATAGCTGCGATCCAAAAGTCTACAAGCAATAAATGCTGGAGAGGATGTGGAGGAAAGGGAACCCTCTTACACTGCTGGTGGGAATGCAAACTAGTACAGCCATTATGGAAAACAGTGTGGAGATTCCTAAAAAATTGCAAATAGAACTGCCTTATGACCCAGCAATCCCACTGCTGGGCATACACACCGAGGAAACCAGAATTGAAAGAGACACATGTACCCCAATGTTCATTGCAGCGCTGTTTATAATAGCCAGGACATGGAAGCAACCTAGATGTCCATCAGCAGATGAATGGATAAGAAAGCTGTGGTTCATATACACTATGGAATACTACTCAGCCCTTAAAAAGAATAAATTTGACTCAGTTCTAATGAGATGGATGGAATTGGAACCGATTATACAGAGTGAAGTAAGCCAGAAAGAAAAACACCAATACAGTATACTGACACATATATATGGAATTTAGAAGACAGTAATGATGACCCTATATGTGAGACAACAAAGAAACACAGAGGTATAGAGTGGACTTTTGGACTGTGAGGGAGAGGGAAAGGGTGGGATGGTTTGGGAGAATGGCAATGAAACATGTATATTTTCGTGTAAGAAACGAAGCGCCAATCTATGTTCAATGTAGGATGCAGGATGCATGGGGCTGATGCACAGGATGATTCAAGTAGAGGATGTGGGGTGGGAGGTGGGAGGGGGCTTCGGCATTGGGAGATTGTGTTCACCTATGGCTGATTTGTGTCAATGTATGGCAAAACAAATACAGTATTGTAATTTAAAAAATAAATAAATAAATAAATTAATTAAAAATATATATATACCAAAAAAAAAAAAAACCACCAGGGAAGGATTACAGGGCTAGGGAAATCACCACTATTATAAGTTATAGTGGAGCCATTACTACCAATCTGATGGATATTAAAGTTATAACAAAGATAGTACAAAGAACTCTAAGCCATTAATATGCTGTCTTGGGTAATATGGGACAATTTTTTGTAAAACATATACCACCAAAACTGACACAGGGAGAAGAGGGTATACTGAATAGAGTTTACTAAAGAGGTTGAATACATAATTACATGTATTCTAAAAAGATACTACTAGAAACATTTTGTTTCACTGGGGAATTCTAATAAATGTTTATTAAAATAATACTGAATCTTCAAACTCTGTCCAGAAAATTAGAAGGAGAGGAAACAAATTTTAATGTATTTAATCAAACTAACAATGTGTCCAAGATCTCAATGCAAACACTGATGAAAAAAATCAAGGAAGATCTAAAGAAAGGGAGAATTATACCATATTCAATGAAAGAATGAATATCTAAAATATCAATTCCTTCCAATTTAATCCTTACATTCAATGCAACCTCAGTCAAAATCCTAGAAAACTATTATATAAATATCAATAAACAGATTTTAAAGTCTATATGGAAAGACAAAATACCTAGAATGATCTATATGGGATAGCTGGAGAAGATAATAAAGGACATATACATTCTGATTTCAAGTTTATATATTCATAATAATTAAGACAAAATATTATTGGCAAAAGAATATACTCACAGATAAATGAAACAAAATAGAGTTCCCCAAAATATATCAATACAGTTATAGTCAATTTATATTTTTAACATGAATAAAAATTACAACTCGGTGGAGAAAGGAGAGACTTTATATTAAAGCTATATGCTATACTATACTATACTATCAGAACAATGGAACATCTATATGCAAAAATTAAGCCTGGACTCAGCACTAACACATTATGTAATAACTGTCTCAAAATGGATCATGAACCTAAATGTAAGATACCAAATTATAAAACTTTTGGAGAGAAATTTTATGTCCTTGGTTTTGGTGATGAGTTTTTAGATACAACACCCAAAGTACAATCATGGGAGAAAAAAAAGAGGTAGATTGGTTTTATTAAAATTTAAAAACTATTTTTGAAAGACACTATAAAGAGAATGAAAAGATGACTGTCAGGAGCTCAGCTGAGCTGAGCTGCCATGTGTTAGAATAAGTGGTTAGATGATGAGAACATTAGGATGATCTACAGAGTTGGAGTCATAACAATCAACTAAACCAATAAAATAGCAATAAAAAATCAAAGGAGAAATATGTGATTAAAGGATGGAGGCAATAAATATATGAGAATCCCAGAGAAACTTTTAGTTCCAGACAGTTAAAAAGTACCCCCAAGCAAATGAACAAATCCACATGCAGTGATGGGAGTGTGTTTAAAGGATTTAGGAGGCAAGTTAAAGAGCTTCCAATGACCAAAAATGTAACGACTTGAACAAAATAAACAATGTTACAATGGATTATAGTCCAAATTAGAAAATAAATATCCTATGTCCATACTGATAAACAGTGGAAACAGTGACGGACTTCATTTATGGGGGGGGGACTCCAGAATCACTGCAGATAGTGATTGCAGCCATGAAATTAAAAGCTGCTTACTCCTTGGAAGAAAACTTATGACCAACCTAGACAGCATATTAAAAAGCAGAGACATTACTTTGCCAACAAAGGTCCATCTAGTCAAGGCTATGGTTTTTCCAGTAGTCATGTATGGATGTGAGAGTTGGATGATAAAGAAAGCTGAGCACCAAAGAATTGATGCTTTTGAAATGTGGTGTTGGAAAAGACTCTTGAGAGTCCCTTAGATTGCAAGGAGATCCAACCAGTCTTTGCAATCCCGTCAGTCATCAAAAACAAAAAATTTCCAAAGAAGTGTTATCATAGCCAAGAGGGGCCTAGGGGACATGACAGTTAAATATATGACATCCTAGGTAGGAAGGATAAATGATAGGAATATAAAAATGAGATTAGCTTAAAACTGAGGAATTATGAATATTTTATGGGCTTTAATCAATAATTATGCATCAGTATTTGTTTTTTAGTTATTATGTACCATACTAATTTAAGATTCTAATAACAGGGAAACAACTGCTAGACCATTCAGGTATGACCTAAATCACTTATGATTATACAGTGGAAGTGAGAAATAGATTTAAGGGCCTAGATCTGATAGATAGAGTGCCTGATGAACTATGGAATGAGGTTCATGACACTGTACAGGAGACAGGTTTCAAGACCATCCCCATGGAAAAGAAATGGAAAAAAGCAAAATGGCTGTCTGAGGAGGCCTTACAAATAGCTGAGAAAAGGAAAGATATAAGCATCTGAATGCAGAGTTCCAAAGAATGGCAAGAAGAGATAAGAAAGCCTTCTTCAGCGATCAATGCAAAGATATAGAGGAAAACAACAGAATGGGAAAGACTAGAGATCCCTTCAAGAAAATTAGAGATACCAAGGGAATATTTCATGCAAAGATAGGCTCGATAAGAAACAGAAATGGTACGGACCTAACAGGAGCAGAAGATATTAAGAAGAGGTGGCAAGAATACACAGAACTGTACAAAAAGAACTGCATGACCCAGATAATCATGATGATGTGATCACTAATCTAGAGTCAGACATCTTGGAATGTGAAGACAAGTGGGCCTTAGAAAGCATCACTATGGACAAAGCTAGTGGAAGTGATGGAATTCCAGTTAAGCTGCTTCAAATCCTGAAAGATGATGCTGTGAAAGTGCTGAACTCAATATGCCAGCAAATTTGGAAAACTCAGCAGTGGCCACAGGACTGGAAAAGGTCAGTTTTCATTCCAATCCCAAAGAAAGGCAATGCCAAAGAATTCTTAAACTACCACACAATTGCACTCATCTCACACGCTAGCAAAATAATGCTCAAAATTCTCCAGGCCAAGCTTCATCAATACATGAACCATGAACTCCCTGATGTTCAAGCTGGATTTAGAAAAGGCAGAGGAACCAGAGATCAAATTGCCAACATCCACAGGATCATGGAAAAAGCAAGGGAGTTCCAGAAAAACATCTATTTCTGCTTTATTGACTATACCAAAGCCTTTGACTGTGTGGATCACAATAAACTGTGGGAAATTCTGAAAGAGATGGGAATACCAGACCACCTAACTTGCCTCTTGAGAATTCTGTATGCAAGCCACTAAGCAACAGTTAGAACTGGACATGGAACAATAGACTGGTTCCAAATAGGAAAAGGAGTACGTCAAGGCTGTATATTGTCACCCTACTTATTTAATTTATATGCAGAATACATCATGAGAAATGCTGAACTGGAAGAAATACAAGCTGGAATCAAGATTGCCGGGAGAAATATCAATAACCTCAGATATGCAGATGACACCACCCTTATGGCAGAAAGTGAAGAGGAGCTAAAAAGCCTCTTGGTGAAAGTGAAAGAGGAGAGTGAAAAAGTTGGCTTAAAGCTCAACATTCAGAAAACAAAGATCATGGCATCTGGTCCTATCACTTCATGGGAAATAGATGGGGAAACAGTGGAAACAGTATTAGACTTTATTTTGGGGGGCTCCAAAATCACTGCAGATGGTGACTGCAGCCATGAAATTGGAAGACGCTTACTCCCTGGAAGAAAAGTTATGACCAACCTAGATAGTATATTCAAAAGCAGAGACGTTACTTTGCCAACTAAGGTCCGTCTAGTCAAGGCCATGGTTTTTCTGTGATCGTGTATGGATGTGACAGTTAGACTGTTAAGATGGCTGAGCGCCGAAGAATTGATGCTTTTGAACTGTGATGTTGGAGAAGACTCTTGAGAGTCCTTTGGACTTCAAGGAGATCCAACCAGTCCATTCTGAAGGAGATCAACCCTTGGATTTCTCTGGAAGGAATGATGCTAAAGCTGAAACTCCAGTACTTTGGCCACCTCATGCGAAGAGTTGACTCATTGGAAAAGACTTTGATGCTGGGAGGGATTGGGGGCAGGAGGAAAAGGGGATGACCGAGGATGAGATGGCTGGATGGCATCACAGACTCAATGGAAGTGAGTCCGAGTGAACTCTGAGAGACGGTGATGGACAGGGAGGCCTGGCGTGGTGCGATTCATGGGGTCGCAAAGAGTCAGACACGACTGAGCTACTGAGATGAACTGAACTGAAAGGTGTGGAGTATTGAAAAATCTATTTCTCAACTTTTCTAAATCTAAAATCATTCTAAAATGACATAGTAAATATTTAAAAACATCGGAAAAAAAAAAAAAACCTATGTGGTAGGTAAATGGAAAATCTAAATCTCAGAGACATTAACTGACTCCATTTCACTTTAGTGTGAAAGATAGCCTGGAGATTTCACTTTTCTGTGATTCTAAATATTTTATTTTTGGTTAAATACCAATATGACAAAATGTTTTCTATGTAAAAAGGTACTCTATATTCTCGTATACGATCTAGGCTCAAGTTCCTAAACCCTCAGAAAATGTAACATGCAAATAATAATTGAAATTTGCTTAGACAATTGTTGGTTTATTACTCTCAAAAGAGGAAGAATAAAGATGCATTTTGTGTGTTTTCCAGGGTCCCCTTTGGAATACAATAAAAGATGTACTTGAAGAAAGATGTTAAAACTTTCAATGACTTTTTCAAAGCAGCATATCTTGAAGTAACCACTCTGAGTGACAGCTGAACACAGACTTCTGACTGGTAGAAGAACAGTCATGTTCACAGTACATAAATATTCACAAAGATGGATCTTTAAATATAACTTGCAAATAATCTGACAGGTAAAATGTATTTTTATGTTTCCCAGAGGAATAAAATGAATTTTTCTTCTTTTCTTCTTTTTATTTTCTTTTGGTGAGTTTTAGCAAAGCTGTTTACAATTTCAGCATCTACTTTAAAATTTCAAATAAGTTTCTTGGCAGTTTCATTTGGTTGTATATTAATCTTTACTGGGTTACTGAATCTGTATATTTAAATTATAAGATTTTTATTTGCCTTTTACATCTCACATGTGCATATCTCTGTAAAATTTAGTAACATTGGTTAAATAGTAATATGTAAAAATATTCACTATAATGTTGTATGTGAAATACTAGTACATTATTGATATGGTAACATGGGACATAACAGTTTTACTCTGTCACATTACTCAGAAAGACAAGATTATGAAATACTTTTTGTTCAGTTGCTAAGTCATGTCCAACTCTGTGAACCACAGGAACTGCAGCACAGCAGGTTTTCCTGTCCTTCACTATCTCCAGGAGGTTGCTCAAACTCATGTTCATGGAGTCAGTGATGCCATCCATCTCATCCTAGTTATCTCCTTCTCCTTCTGCACAATCTTTACCAGGATAAGGGTCTTTCCCAATGAGTCAGCTCATTGCATCAGGTGGCAAAAGTATTAGAGCTTCAGCATCTGTCCTCCCAATGAGTGTTCAGGGTTAATTTTCTTTAGAATTGACTGATTTGATCTCCTTGTTGTCCAAGGGAATCTCAAGAGTCTTCTCCAGCACCACAATTTGAAAGCATCAGTTCTTCAGCGCTCAGACTTCTTTATGGTCCAACTCTGACATCCGTACAAGAGAACAGGAAAAACCATAGCTTTGACTATCCAGACCTTTGTGAGCAAAGTGATGTCTCCGCTTTTTAATATGCTGTCTAGGTTTGTTATAGTTTTTCTCCCAAGGAGCAAGCACCTTTTAATTTCATGGCTTTAGTCACTGTCTACAGTGATTTTGGAACCCAAGAAAATAAAGTCTATCACTGTTTTCACTTTCCACCCATCTATCTGCCATGAAGTGATGGGACCATATGTTATGATCCTAGTTTTTTGGATGTTGAGTTTTAGACCAGCTTTTTCACTCTCCTCAAAAGGAGGGCTTTTTCAGCTTTTTCACCCTTTTCAAGAGGCTCTTTAGTTCTTCATTTTCTGCTACTAGAGTGGTATCATCTGCATATCTGATGTTGATATTTCTCCTGGTAATCTTCAGGTCAATATAGAAAAAGAGGAATTATTTTTACCTTCCTAATTGAAAAAGCTAAATATCCAGTCAAAGTATTAAAAGTAATATATTTTAGTTAATTTTTACATGGTAAAAATAGTAGACAATGCAGGACACTGATTTCTGAGAAAGAGGAGGCAAAGAGAATTAGCCCTAATTTATTAGTTCAAGACAGAAAGCTGGAAAATCCAAGTTATAAAGAATTTCCAAAAACATATTAAGATATAAAAAGTTAAGAAAACAGAATGAGAGAGAAAAAACATCTCAAAATTTTAGCTAAGGAGTAATCAGCACCAGAGAGTTTAAAGTACTATACAAAGCCAGAAAAAAACAGTCACCAAAAATGAGCATAAGAAATAATCCAATGTTCTCATAAAAAGTTGAGAAGATGATTTCCTATTTCTATTACTTGAGAAACACCATAAATCACAGGGCATCAGATAGAGTACTCAGAAGGATATTGACTCAATAATGGCAAAAATGGGCAACAGACTGATAGCTACTTGGGTCCTATAAATCACAGCTTAAATCTAGCCTTGAAAGAAACAAACTGTCTACAAGATATTTAGTGTGTCTTAGAATAAAGCCCAGTAGCACTTTGGGAATACATAAATATCTAGCAGCTAACAGGGTAAAATTCACAATATCTGACTCCTAATCAAGATTAATGAGGTATTCAAGAAGCAGAGAAATATAAACTCTGATGAGGAGAAAAATCAATAGGCTCATGCCAAGAAAAACATGATAGACAATAGACAAAGACATTCAAATATTTATTATAATTAAAAATTTATGTTTAATAAGTTAGATGAAAGATTGAGCATATTAATAAATATTTAAAACATGGAAACTGCCAAAAAAATTAAATTTTCAGAGATGAAAATGATAAGATCTAAGAACTTCACTATATGAAATAAATAAACTAGAAACTGCAAGAAACAAACAAAAAAATAGCAAGATGAGTGAGCTGAGGCCAAAGCAATAGGTGCATCTAAAATAAAATAATAGAAAAAAAAAGAGGATAAGAATGTATTAGCAGACTATCAGTGAGCTATGGGACAGCTCTAAATGATCAAATATGAATAATTTAAATTTAAAAGAGAGAATTAGAAAAGTTAAAATATTTGAAGAATTAGCAGTAGGCATCTTTCCAAATTTCATTAAAATAGAATAGCCAAAGTTAACAAAATCCAAGTATAAGAAATACAAAGAAAATTATAGTATATCTCATAGAGTTAAAGGTAGTGATAAATAGATAATGGAAAGCAAGTAGAGGAAAAAGAAATATTGCAAAACTGAACAAAATAATTACAGGAAATTTATTTTACAATGAATTATAAAACAGAAGACCATTGATTACACACTTCAATTCCTAAAGAATAAAGCTGTTCAACTAGATGGCCATAATCAGTAAATGTATCTTTTAAAATTAGCAGAACAATTTCTTCAGATATATAAAGGCTGAAATAAATAATAAATTGTAGACCAATACTACATAAAATTATTTATCAAAAACACATAAAATAATATGGAAATCTCTATCTATTCAAACAAATGGATATCAGTGAAAACTGTAAAGATGTATACAACCCTAAAATATATTATCACTTTAAGGTGACTAAAGGTAACTGATGCATAAATATTTATACTACACTATACAATATATTCTATATATATGAATAAAAATTATGATGGCAATTGTACAAAGCTTGGAAGTAATTTAAGATAATTCAGTTGGAAGATCATCATCTTACTATGAAGTGGTAAAATATTCAGTTCAGTTCAGTCGCTCAGTCGTGTCTGACTCTTTGTGACCCCATTAATCACAGCACCCCAGGCCTCCCTGTCCATCAACAACTACCGGAGTTCAATCAAACTCATGTCCAGTGAGTCGGTGATGCCATCCAGCCATCTTATTCTCTGTCGTCCCCTTCTCCTCATGCCCCTAATCCCTCCCAGCATCAGGGTCTTTTCCAATGAGTCAACTCTTCACGTGAGGTGGCCAAAGTATTGGAGTTTCAGCTTCAGCATTAGTCCTTCCAATGAACACCCAGGACTGATCTCCTTTAGGATGGACTGGTTGGATCTCCTTGCCATCCAAGGGACTTTCAAGAGTCATCTCCAACACCACAGTTCAAAAGCATCAATTCTTTGGCACTCAGCTTTCTTCACAGTCCAACTCTCACATCCATACATGACCACTGGAAAAACCATAGTCTTGACTAGATGGACCTTTATTGGCAAAGTAATATCTCTGTTTTTTAATATGCCTTGTAGGTTAAAATGCACTTATTAAACATTAGCATGAACACTGAAAAACATTATAGTTATTGCTAAAAAAAGGAAAAAATATTAACAATGGCCAATGCAATCTAAAATGACACATAAAAGGAATATAATGAAAGAATGGAAAACAGAGTAAAATGGTGGTAGCTAGGGGCTGAGGACCATGGTGGGGGAAATGAGTAGTGAAAGAGTACAAACTTTCAGTTTTGAGTAAGTAGTGGATATTCAAATATGTTTTAAAAGACCAAACTGGAATTGAGTTAGATGAGCACTAAATTAGATTAAAATTAAATGAAATTCATAATAGATATTTTGACAAAGCATAAATATTGTAAAAAATTAATATGCTTAATAAATCATGAATCTAAAAGAATACACAACTAAGTTTTTAAAAATTGAACTGATACTTCATGTATGTTCAGTCAGTTTAGTTACTCAGTCATGTCTGAGTCTTTGCAACCCCCAAAGATCGTAGGATCCAGGCTTCCCTGTCCATCACCAACTCCAGGAGCATAATGAAACTCATGTCCATTGCTTCAGTGTTGCGATCCAACCATTTCAACCGATGTCATCCCATTTTCCTCCCACCTTCAATCTTTCCCAGCATCAGGGTCTTTTCAAATGAATCACTTCTTCTCATCAGGTGGAAAAACTATTGGAGTTTCAGTTTCAGATCAGTCCTTTCAATGAATATTCATGACTGATCTCCTTTAGGATTGAATGGTTGGATCTCCTTGCAGTCCAAGGGACTCTCAAGAGTCTCCTCCAACACTACAGTTCAAAAGCATCGATTCTTTGGCAGTCAGCTTTATCATCCAACTCTCACATCCATACATGACTACTGGAAAAACCATAGTTTTGAATAGATAGATTTTGTTGGTAAAGTAATGTCTCTGCTGTTTAAGATGCTGTGTAGGTTGGTCATAGCTTTCCTTCCAAGGAGTAAGCGTCTTTTAATTTCATGGCTGAACTCACAATCTGCAGTGATTTTGGAATCACCCCCTCCCCCCCAAAATAAAGTCTGTCACTGTTTCCATTGTTTACCCAGGAAGTGATGGGACCAGATGCCATGATCATAGTTTCCTGAATGTCAAGTTTTAAGCCAAATTTTCATTCTCTTCTTTCACTTTCATCAAGAGGTTCTTAATTCCTCTTCACTTTCAGCCATAAGGGTGGTGTCATCTGAATATCTGAGATTATTAATACTTCTCCTGGAAATCTCGATTCCAGCTTGTGCTTCATCCAGCCTGGCATTTCACATGATGTATTCTGCATATAAGTTAAATAAGCAGGGTGACAATATGGAGCCTTGACATACTCCTTTCTCTATTTGGAACCAGTCTATTGCTCCATGTCCAATTCTAATTGTTGCTTCCTGACTGCATACAGATTTCTCAAGAGTTAGGTCAGTTGATCTCATATTCCCATCTGTTTAAGATTTTCACAGCTTGTTGTGATCCACATAGTCAAAGTCTTTGGAATAGTCAATAAAGCAAAAGTAGATGTTTTTATAAAAGACGTAAAATCTTTTTTTTCCCTCTTTTTAGGGTCTTCCCTTGTGGCTCAGATGGTAAAAGAATCTGCCTGCAGTGCAGGAGACTGCAATGCAGGAGGCTTCAGTTTCAATCCCAAGGTCAGGAAGATCCCCTGGAGAAGGCAATGACTACCCACTCCAGTATTCTTGCCTGGAGAATCCCATGGATAGAGGAATATGGCAGGCTACTGTCCATGGGATAACAAAGAGTTGGACATAACTTGAGCAATGAACAGTTTCATGTTCCCATGCAGGATTTAATTCCCTGGCAGATATTGAATCCTACCCCATGCAGTGGAAGCATGGAGTCTTAACCACTGGACAAAAAGGGAAGTCCCCAGAAGATGCAAAATGTGACAACACAAAATGTGTTTGAAGGAGAAATATTAAACTTTAGAATAGGGTTCAATGTAAGTTGATATCAACTTAAATTAGACTATTACAGATATAACTTATTTTAAATAAGCCTATAACACAGAGACTGAAAATAAAAGGTTGGAAAAAGATATTCTCTGCTAATAGAAGTGAAAAAATAGCTGGAAGATCTATACTTAAATAAACAAAAAGAACAGACCTTAACACAAAGTCTGTAATAAGAGACAAAGAAAGATGTTACATAATGTTAAAGGTTCAGCACTATGTGAACCATGAACTTACAGATGCTCAAGCTTGTTTTAGAAAAGGCAGAGGAACCAGAAATCAAATTGCCAACATCTGCTGGATCATTGAAAAAGCAAGAGAGTTCCAGAAAAACATCTATTTCTGCTTTATTGACTATGCCAAAGCCCTTGACTGTGTGGATCACAATAAACTGTGGGAAAGTCTTCAAGAGATGGGAATACCAGACCACCTAGCCTGCCTCTTGAGAAATCTGTATGCAGGTCAGGAAGCAACAGTCAGAACTGGACATGTAACAACAGACTGGTTCCAAATTGGAAAAGTACTATTCCAAATAGGAATATTTGGAATATTCCTATTCCAAATAGGAATAGTACGTCAAGGCTGTATATTGTCACCCTGCTTATTTCACTTCTATGCAGAGTACATCATGAGAAACCCTGGGCTAGATGAAGCACAAACTAGAATCAAGATTGCCAGGAGAAATATCAATAACCTCAGATATGCAGATGACAGCAACCTTATGGCAGAAAGTGAAGAAGAACTAAAGAGCCTCTTGATGAAAGTGAAAAATGAGAGTGACAAAGTTGGCTTAAAGCTCAACATTCAAAAACTAAGATCACGGCATCCAGTCCCATCACATCAAGGGAAATAGATGAGTAAACAGTGGCTGACTTTATTTTTCTGGACTCCAAAATCACTGCAAACGGTGAGTGCAGCCATGAAATCAAAAGAGACTTACTCCTTGGAAGGAAAGTTATGACCAACCTAGACAGCATATTAAAAAGCAGAGATATTACTTTGCCAAAAAGGTCCATCTAGTCAAGGCTATGGTTTTTCCAGTGGTCATGTATGGATGTGAGAGTTAGACACTAAGGAAAGCTAAGCACAGAAGAATTGATACTTTTGAACTGAGTGTTGGAGAAGATTCTTGAAAGTCCCTTGGATGGCAAGGAGATACAACCAGTCCATCCTAAAGGAAATCAGTCCTGGGTGTTTATTGGAAGAATTGATGTTGAGGCTGAAACTCCAATACTTTGGCCACCTGATGTGAAGAGCTGACTCATTTGAAAAGATCCTGATGCTGAGAAAGGCTGGGGGCAGGAGGTGAAGAGGACGACAGAGGATGAGATGGTTGGATGACATCTCTGACTCAATGGACATCGGTCTGGGTGGACTCTGAGAGTTGGTGATGGACAGGTGGTGTGCTGTGGTTCATGGGGTCACAAAGAGTTGAGCACAACTGAACAACTTAACTGAACCTAACTGAATGTTAAAGTAGTCAATCCAACAAGAGTATAAAATATGTATATATATTTATGCACTAGCATAAAAGCATCTAAATATATGAATCAAACAGTAACATACCTAAAGGGAGAAATAAACAGCAACAAATTAATAGAAGGGGACTTTAATACACCACTTACATCTATGATTAGATCATCTAGACAGAACTATCTGCCTCATAAGACATGCTAGACCAGATGGACTTAGCATATTTACAAAGCATTCCATCCAAAAGCAACAGGATACACATTCTTCTCAAACACACATGGATCATTTTCCAAACTAGGTCATGTGTTAGACCTCAAATCAACTCATAATAAATGTAAGAGTATTGAAATCATATCAAGCATCTTTCCCTTCCCACAATGGTATGAATTAGAAATAAATTATAATAAAAAAAAACTGTAAAATTGACCAACATGTGGATATTATGTGACAGGCTATTAAATGACCAACAGGCAAAGGAATAAGTCAAAAGAGAGATCAAAATTACCTGGTGACAAATGAAAATGGAAACACAAAAATCCAATATCTATGGATGCAAGAAAGTTGAGCACTGAAGAATTGATGCTGTTGAATTATGGTGTTGGAGAAGACTCTTGAGAGTCCCATAGACTGCAAAGAGATCAAACCAGTCCATACTAAAGGGAATCAGTCCTGAATATTTATTGGAAGGACTGATGCTGAAGCTTCAGTACTTTGGTCACCTGATGCAAATAGCTGACTCATTGGAAAGACCTGAATGCTGGGAAAGATTGAAGGCAGGACAAGAAGGGTGCCACAGGATGAGATGGTTGGATGGAATCACCAACTCAAGGGACATGAGTTTGAGCAAGCTCTGGAAGTTGGTGATAGACAGGGAGGCCTGGCATGCTGCAGTCCATGGGGTCACAAAGAGTCAGACAGGACTGAGTGACTGAACTGAACTGACTGATGGGATGCCACAAACCAGTTCTATGAGAAAAGTTCATAGCAGTCCAAGCCTACCTCAGGAAAGAAAAAAAAAAAAAAAAAACAAACCTCAAATAAACGATTTAAACTGATAGCTCAAGAGACTAGAAAAAGAAAGAACAAGTGAAACCAAAGTTAGAAGAAAGGAAAGAAAAATTAGAGCAAAAATAAATGAAATGGCGGCTAAATAGACATTAGAGAAGATCAATAAAACTAACAGCTGGTTCTTCAAAAATGTAAAGAAAACTGACAAATCCTTAACTAGAATCAACAAGGAAAAAAATCTCAAATAAATGAGAAATTAAAGAGGAAATATTATTGTCAAAACCACAGAAAAACAAAGGATCATCAAAGACTACTAGGAATAATTATAAACCAAAAAATTGGACCACCTCAAAGAAACTGATAAATTCCTAGAAACATAGCAACAATCAATATTGAATCATGATAAATAGAAAATATGATTATTAATTAGGGATTGAATCAGTAATCATAAACTCCCCAAAACAAAAGTCCAGGACCAGACTGCTTCACATGTGAATTCTACCGAACATTTAAGAGTTTATGCCTAATCTTCTCAAACTTCAAAAATTAAAGAAGAAACATGTTTCAACTCCTATGAGGGTGGTGTTACTGTAGGACCAAAACCAGATAGGCATCACCAAACTGTAAATCATAGACTAATATCACTGATGAATATAGATGCAAAACTCCTAAACAAAATATTAGCAAATCAGATTCAACAATACACTAAAAGGATCTATACATACATCCTTGACATCCTACATAGTGTCTAGATCAGGTGGAATTTATCTGAGAGATGAAAGGAGAATTTGGTATTTGAAAATCAATAAATGTGATATACTACATTAACAAATTGAAAAATAAAAATCAGATGAAAATCTCAATAGATGCAGAAAAGCTCTTGACAAAACTCAGCATCTATTTATGATAAAAAATTTTAACAAAGTGGGTATACATGAAACGTACTTCAATATAATAAAAGCCATTTATGACAAACCTACAGCCAACATCATACTCAATGGTAAAGTGTTGAAAGCATTTCTTCTAAGATCAGGAACAAGATAAGGCTGCTTCACAACCTATATGTAATATAATATTAGAAGTCCCAGTGGCAAAATTCAGACAATAAAAAATATTGAAAAAATCCAAACTGGAAAGGAGGAAGGAAACTGTCACTGATGATGTGATACTATTTATAGAAAATTCTAACAACACCAAAAAGCTATAAAACTTATCAAAGAATTTAGTAGAGTTACAAAATACAGAAGTTTGTAGTCAGAAGTCAGTTGCATTTCTACATATTAACTGCAGATTACCAGAAAGAAAAATAAGAAAACAATCCCACCTACCATCACATCAGAAAGAATAAATCTAACTAGGGATAAATTCTAACTAAGGAGATGAAGGACCTATATTTGGAAAACTAAAAGATGCTGATGAAAGAAACTGAAGGCAACACAAACGGAAAAATATCCCTTGCTCAGGGATTGGAAGAATCCAATCTATAGGGAATCTACAGATTTAATGTAATTGCTATCAAAATACCAGTAGCATTTCCCACAGAACTAGAACAAATAGTTCTAAAACTTGTATAGAATCAAAAAATACCCAAATAGCCAAAACAATCTTGAGAAAGATTGGAGGCCTACTGCTTCCTGATTTCAGACTATATTACAAAATTATAGTAGTTAAAATAGTGTGTCAGCAAAAAAACAGACCCTATATCAATGGTGTATAATAGAGAGCACAGAAGCAAACCTAAACATATATATGGTCAACTAATTATGACAAAGAAGCCAGGAATATGCAATAGGAAAGGAAAGTCTTTTTATAAATGGGAAATTTGGACAGCAACATGAAAATGAAAAAAAAATCTGGACCACTATCTTATATCATATACAGAAACTAATTTGAAATGGACTAAAGAATTGGACATAAGGTGTGAAACCATAAAACAAACAAAAAATGCAGGCAGTAAGTTTCTTGACATAGGTCTTGGAGATCATTTTTAAACTGACACCAACTGGATTATATCAAACTAAAAAGCTTCTGCACAGCAAAAGAAACCACCAAAAGCTGAAAAGGCAAACTACTGAAGGTGAGAAAATATTTGCAAATCATATGTCTGATAAAGGGCTAGTAGCTAAAATAAAGAAAGATCATAATTCAAAAGTACAAAACACCAAGTAATTAAAAAAATGGGTATCCACGCATGCTAAGTCACTTGTCATGTTTGACTCTCTGTGATCCTATGGACTGTAGCCCATCAGCCTCTTCTATCCATGGACAGATGATATTAATAGACATACAGAAAGTCAACAGTTATAACAAAATATGTTCTACATTATTAAACACTGGGAAATACAAATCAAAATCACAATGAGATATCACCTCATATCTGTTAAAATGACTAGACTAGAAATAACAAGTATTGATGAGGATTTGGAAAAAGAGAATCTGTGCACTATGTGTGAGAATGTAAATTAGTATAACCATTGTGGAAAAGAGTAGGGAAGATCCTTAAAACTGAAAAACAGGACTACTATATCATCCACCAATTTCACTCCCAGGTATTTATCCCAGGAAAACAGAAACACTAACAACAGCAAAAAAATACATGCTCCTGCATGTTCATTGCAGCATTATTTACAGCAGCCATGGCATGAAAATAACCTGAGTGTCCATCAATGGATGAACAGATAAAGACATAGTGATAAATGTATGGGAGTGTAATGAAACATCATTTAGCCAAAGGAAAAAGGAATATTGCCCTTTGTGATCACATGGATAACCTCAAGGGCACCATAGTAAGTGAAATAAATCAGAGAAAGACAATTACCATATGATCTCTTATATATATATATATATGAAATCTACAAACAAACCAACATCATAAATAAAGACAACAGATTGTGCTTGCCAGAGACAGAGGGGGTGGGGTAGGTGAGGATTTAGTGAACTTTTTGTGTGCTTGTTTGGCTTTGGTTTAAATTGAAAAAAAAAAGGGGAAGCCAAAATAGCTTAAAATAGAAAAAAAAAAGAAAAAGATTTTCTCTGACTTCAATACTTATTATGAAATTGCAGTAATCAAGAGGTATAGCATTGCCATAAGGACAGAATAGTACATAATGTAACAAGATAGAGCATACAGAAATAGACTGATATATATATATATATATATATATATATATATATATATATACACACACATATATATATTCAGTTAGCTTTCAACAAACAAGCAAAGAATTTCAGTGGAGAAAGGATCATCCACCTGTGCTGGAATGATTAGATATCTATATGCCAAAAAATAAACTTTGGTCCATACCTAATGTCATATTCAAGGTTGATTCCAAATACTCACAGTCCTTAAATGTAAAAGTTGTATCTCTTAAACTATTGGAAGGAGGAAATCTTTATGAAGTTGTTCTAAGAAAATCTTTTTATATGTGACATCAATGAATGATCCATACAAAAAATTGATATTTTGGACTTCATTAAAATTAACCATTTTTCCTGTATTAGGATTTTTCAGAGAATGAAAATAATTAGGAGCTTATGTTTGAAAATTTTATAGCTAATACAAAATGAGTATCTATAAGATAGATGTTTCACAATCACATTTGAATAACTAATTTTAAAATATATGACCACAGATTCAAATGTCACTTGACTAGATTGCATGCAAAAATGGTAAACTAGCACATATAAACACACTCAACATTGGTAGTTACTAAGGAATTAGAAATAAAAATGTATTGAGATACCACTACACATCCAGTAGAATATTTACATTTAGAGTGACCAGTGGAACTCTTATATACTGCCATTGACAATTTAAGCACACACAAATATTTTGTAAATCAGCCTTGCAGGTTTTTCCAAAAGTGGAAAATACATTTAACATGTGATCCACTCATTCAACTTCCAAATATTTATGCAAGAGAAATGAAGCATATGTTTTTACAAATACTTGTACGTGGATGCTCAAAACAACTCTATTTGTAAAAGCTTCAAAATTCCCACCCATTTATGCATATACCTTCTCCCAGATACTCTATTAATCATTAATAGAGGTGTTGTGGTAGTGACTGAAATGTAATTAAGGTCCCAATTCAAGTTACCTTAAAATTATTCAGTTAAGCCTGACATAATCACATGAATAGGAATCTGAATATGGACTTTAGGACTAGGGAAGTCAGAGACGGGTAGCATATGAAGGATTTGACATCCTGTTGATGTTTATAAAGTAAGTAGGATATCTATCAATGCTGGTAGCATGCGCATTGTACAAAGAAATCAGAGAAGTGGAAGCATCAGCATGAAGCAAAACTTAAATTTCTTTTACTGTGTGTGTGTATGTGTGTATTCATGTATAAGTTTGTGCCTACACTCACATTGTTTACTACATGGAATAACATAATAACAGGTTAAACGCAAATTATAAGAGGTTGTTAATACTATATAACATTAAAATATGTGCTATCAAAATTAACTGACTAAAACAGAGAAGTAAATAGATTGAATATTGGTACAAAAAAACTGGATGTAATTATAGAGGGAATATACTCATAATTTTTTTGCATTATACACACATACCCATAGATTCAGATGACTATATTAATAAAAATACAAATCACAAGAAGGAAATATATAACATATAGATAGCATTTATCACTGTGGTTATATGTCAGTGCTTTTTATAGGTCAGAATTTTTGTTTCTCAACATTTCTGTATTTTATTTTTCTATTCAATGTAATAAATGAGTACTTTTGAATAAAATAATGAATAAAAAATGTATACTACCCAGGAAATACAAGGATGTTTCTCAGGTCACTTTATCCAATGACTTAGCAACACAGCAACTGTTCTACCCCTCTGAATTCACTTTATCTTTCTAGGATGAAAGCTCATCTGTCTCCAGCTATTATGAGCTGCTTGCTGTTTGTTCAAAAATCTAGGCCACACACAAGGCTTCCTCTTGGCCTTTGCTCACTTTCTTCTTTGCTTATTACATTCTTTCTCCATGTACCTACATGGATCACTTCCTCATTCCCTTTAAGTCTCTGCTCAAATGTCACCTTACAGAGAGATTACTCCTAGACCTTATTAAAATAGCAGGTCCCTACCCTGACATTCAAAATCCACAGCATCCTCTTTCCCTTTTGTCATACCATTTATCACTATATTTTAACATTATTTGTTTAATTCTTTAACTGGAATATAGTCCATAAATGCAAGACAAGAAATTTATGTTTTAATTTTTATATTATTTTAATACCCAGACAGTGCCAAGCATACCCTCAGGGCCTGATAAATAACTGTTGATATTGTTTTGAGAAGAAAAAAAATAAGGAAGGTCATACTCGTATTTTCCCTAAAACTGAATGCCTTAACAAGCAATATTCATTTTCATATCCATTTAAAATACTTCCATGATAAATATTTTTCAGGTAAATACTAATAAATTATGTCCTACTTGGGATATACACTAAAGCAAGAAGAGTTTTTATTCAAGAATTCCTTCTGAACTAGCATAAGTACAACACTACTCCAGAAGCCAGAACAAGCTGCATTGATCTGCTACCTGTGTGCAAGAATGGGTCTTCACTTTACAAGAGACTCAAGTATGTTAAGTTCAACTGTCAACTATGAAGAAACTTAAAGTATAACCTCGGTCTTTCTTAGAAGTGAGGATTATGCCATTAATTTATGTATCCCATATAGGAGGAAATTTAGGATGCAATATTTGAAGGAACAGTTAACCTTCCAACATGACTTAGCTTGGTTGTTTCCTATAAAGATATATTTGCATCTTTATTTTATTTTCTCTTTTCCTTTATGCTAGGATTTTCATGAAGACAAAATTTTATTTTGGAATTTGCACTAAAATTATAGCAATTACCTAAAAGACTTGGAAATATTTAGGGGCCAAGAATTTAAAAAAGAAAGAAAGTGAAGTCACTCAGTCGTGTCTGACTCTTTGCGACCCCATGGATAGTAGGCTGCACCAGGCTCCTCCATCCATGGGATTTTTAAAGCAAGAGTACTGGAGTGGGTCGCCAATTCCTTCTCCAGGGGATCGTCCCAACTCAGGGATCAAACCCAGGTCTCTCACATTGTAGACAGACGCTTTACCGTCTGAGCCACCAGGAAGTCCAAAGGTATATTCTAAATGATGGTAATCATTAACGTTTGTAGAACTTTATTGTTATATATATATATATTACATATATACATATTCATATAATCTATGAAAATTCATATTGTGTATATATATGTTTTTCTTTTTATTCTTATAACATCTGAAAATTCAGAAAGGCAGTGTGTTAGTATACTCATTTTCCAACTGTGAGAAGAAATTGTCTCAATGAGAATGAGCAGTTTAAATTTATCATATAGCATAACTGGAAAAGGCAAAGCAAGAAATGTTCTTTCAGTTCAGTTCAGTCACTCATGTCGGATGCTTTGCGACCCCATGAATCGCAGAACGCCAGGCCTCCCTGTCCATCACCAACTCCCGGAGTTCACTCAGGCTCACTTGAAATTCATTACACAGTGGTATCAAAACTACCCACACTTTCAAAAGTTGTTTCTCATGGTATATGACCAGTGAGGGCCAGTGATACAGAAGAGAAGAGTTGTGTTCATCCTACTACTCAGAGACAAGCAACTGGAGGCTTCAGCTCACCATGTGATTCCACAGTAACTTGAGGAATGTATTTGCCAATAGACGGGCTTCCCAGGTGGCTCAGTGATAAAGAATCCACTTGCAAATGCAGGCAATGCACAAGATACAGGTTCAATCTCTGGGTTGGGACGATCCCCTGGAGTAGGTTATGGCAATCCCTCCAGTTTTTTTTTTTTTTTTTGCTTGGAAAACCCCTGGACAGAGGAGTCTGGTGGGTTACAGATTGGAGTAACAAAGAATTAGACACAATCTAGTGACTGAGCACCAGGACAACACAAGAACAATAGGTAATAGACTTTTTAATGCTCTGAGGATTTATGGATGCATAAAAATTTGCCCTGCCCTCATACCCTTCACTTTCAGTAAGTAGAGGCATGTAATGTAGACTACATGAGTAAATTAATATAACACAATAGTGTAATTTTTTTTTAATAAAGTGAAATAGAGTTATGAGTAGAGACTGGCTGTGGGGTAGGATAAGTACTCTTTGGTTGGATGGAGAGGAAATTGACTTCTGTTGAGGTGACACTTGATAAGAGACTTAGTAAAGCCGTCTCACTTTGCCAAAGACTGATAGGTTTCCTAGAAGACCAGGAAACTGGGTAAGTTGGGGGCAAACCAGAATGAGTTTGCTTTTGATCTGAATGAGAAGAAGAGTCTACAGGCAAGAATTGTAGGCAGAGGTAACAACAAGAATAAAGGCAATAGTCAACTGTCTAGAGACCAAATACTACAAAAGTGAATGCCAAGGCTATGCTAAATGGGATTATTGGTAAAGAGAAAATTACAGTTTCTTCTAAAACTGTTAAGCAAGACAAAATTAAGAGAAATGGAAACAAATCTGCTACTTACAAATCTCGTTTTAAACAAAGCTTCAGGATGAGCCGACCTAATTTTGTTTTAGTCCTTTGTACCACCTTTTTAAATTATGCAATCTAATTAACAAGCAGATTTAGATGGATATATGCCTGCACATGCCTTGCTATGGTAAAAGATTAAATATATTGCAGGACATTCTGATCCTGCATCTTCCTGGGAATGTTTAAAAATATTTTAGAAAACCACTTATTTTTCCTTCACAACCCTCATATATAACCCTATTCAAGATGAGAACTCTCACATTTTCTCTGAATTGTCATTTCCTGTGGGATCAGTATGTAATGCTGTACCCTGGAACTGTAGTCAATTTTACTTATTATTAGCTTCTCATATGCAAAATGGTACAGACAGGACTGATCTCACACATGGCTATTATCAGTATAGGTGAAGTGAGTTATATGGAATGAGGATGCTAAGGCTTTCTGTCTTAATTTTAAACACAGAAATTATACAAGATAAAAAGAAAAACCTACTCATATACAATCATATGACATATTTATACACACTGTATAATCTCAGTTTGAGCTATGTGGCAGGCAGGATTCCACAGGCACCTCAAAGCCAATGAAACTCATCCTTGTATAATTCTCTCTCCTTGAGTATAGAAAACCTTTCAGTATTACTCTTGTGATTATGTTATTAAATGTTAAGTCACTCAGTCATGTCTGACTCTTTGCAAAACAATGGTCTGTAACCCGCCAGGCTCCTCTGTCCATGGGATTCTCCAGGGAAGATTATTAGAGAAGGTTTCCAGCCCCTTCTCCAGGGATTGCTCCTAACCCAGGGATCAGACCCAGGTCATCTAAATTGCAGGCAAATTCTTTACTGCCTGAGGCACCAGGGAACCCACCTGATGAGTATCTTATTCAGTTCAGTTCAGTTCAGTCACTCAATCATGTCCGACTCTTCCAGACCCCATGGACTGCAGCACGCCAGGCTTCCCTGTCAATCATCAACTCCCAAAATGTGTTCAAACTCATGTCCATTGAGTCGGTGATGCAATACAACCATCTCATCCTTTGTTGTCCCATTCTCCTCCTGCTTTTAATCATTCCTAGCATCAGGGTCTTTTCCAAGGAGTCAGTTCTTTCCATCAGGTGGTCAAATTATTGGAGTTTCACCTTCAGCATCAGTACTCCCAATGAACATTCAGGACTGATCTCCTTTAAGATTGACTGGTTGGATCTCCTTGCAATCCAAGGGACTCTCAAGAGTCTTTTCCAACGCCAACAGTTCAAAAGCATCAATTCTTTGGCACTCAGCTTTCTTTATAGTCCAACTCTCATATACATACATGTCTCTTGGAAAAGCCATAGCTTTGACTAAATGGACCTTTAATGGCAAAGTAATGTCTCTGCTTTTAAATACATTATCTAGGTTGGTCATAGCTTTTCTTCCAAGGAGCAAATGTCTTTTAATTTCATGGCTGCAGTCACCATTGCAGTGATTTTGGAGCCCTCAATGTAAAGTTTGTCACTGTTTCCCAGTCTATTTGCTGTCAAGTAATGGGACTGGATGCCATGATTTTAGTTTTTGAATGTTGAGTTTTAAGCCAGCTTTTTAAATCTCCTCTTTAACTTTCATCAAGAGGCTTTTTAGTTCCTCTTCATTTTCTGCCATAAGGGTGGTATCATCTGCATATCTGAGGTTATTGATATTTCTGCCAGCAATCTTGATTCCACCTTGTGCTTCATCCAGCCAAGCATTTCTCATGATGTACTCTGCATATAAGTTAAGTAAGCAGGGTGGCAATATACAGCCTTGATATACTCTTTTCCTGATTTGGAACCAGTCTCTTGTTCCATGTCTGGTTCTAATTGCTGCTTCTTGACCTGCATACAGATTTCTCAGGAGGCAGGTCAAGTGGTCTGCTATTCCCAACTCTTTAAGAATTTTAAACAGTTTGTTGTGATCCATACAGTGAAAGTCTTTGGTATAGTCAATAAAGCAGAAATCGATGTTTTTCTGGAACTCTCTTGCTTTTTCAATGATCCAAGAGATGTTGGCACGTTGATCTCTGGTTCTTCTGCCTTTTCTAAAACCAGCTTGAACATCTGGAAGTTCATGGTTCACATACTGTTGAAGCCTGGCTTAGAGAATTTTGAGCATTACTTTACTAGCGTGTGAAATGAGTACAATTGTGCAGTAGTTTGAATATTCTTTGGTATTGCCCTTCTTTGGAAATGGAATGAAAACTGACCTTTTCCAGTTCTGTGGCCACTGCTGAGTTTTCCAAATTTGCTGGCATACTAAGTGCAGCACTTCAACTGCACTGAGTTAGGATTAGAAATATCTCAGCTGAAATTCTATCACCAAACACTAGTTTTGTTTATAGTGATGGTTTCTAAGGTCCACTTGACTTCACATTCCAGGATCTTAGGCTCTAGGTGAGTGATCACACCATCATAGTTATCTGGGTAATTATGTTATTGGGCCAACCCAATAAATAACAGAAAGAATACTACAAATATAATTTACATTATTAACAAATTGACCTGAGCTAACAAAAAGTGAGATTATACAGGTTGGCTTGGTGGTCTCACTATCTCTTCAAATTTCAACTAGAAGTCAGAAATACAGGAAGAAAATACTATTCAAAACAGATGATGGCTATGACTTCCCACTGCTGATTATGAAGAAGGAAGGGCATGGGACAGCTGGTAGCTTCCAGGAAAGACAGACTCCCAGCAAAGGGGATTCTTACAGCAACCCAAATGTGCTTGAAATTGGTTCTTCTCTAGAGTCCTCAGATGACTGCCCCATTCCATTGCTATCCGGAGCATGAAACGTTCAGCAGAGAATCCAACTGAACCATTCCTGGACTTGTGACAAGCAGAAATGTGAGATCATGAATGGATGTTGGATTAGGTCACTAAAATCACTGCAGATGGTGACTGCAGCTATGAAATTAAAAGACGCTTACTCCTTGGAAGAAAAGTTTTGACCAAGCTAGATAGCATATTCAAAAGCAGAGACATTACTTTGCAGACTAAAGTCTGTCTAGTCAAGGCTATGGTTTTTCCTGTGGTCATGTATGGATGTGAGAGTTGGACTGTGAAGAAGGCTGAGCTCCGAAGAACTGATTGCTTTTGAACTGTGGTGCTGGAGAAGACTCTTGAGAGTCCCTTGGACTGCAAGGAGATCCAACCAGTCTATTCTGAAGGAGATCAGCCCTGGGATTTCTTTGGAAGGAATGATGCTAAAGCTGAAACTCCAGTCCTTTGGCCACCTCATGCAAAGACTTGACTCATTGGAAAAAACTTTGATGCTAAGAGGGATTGGGGACATGAGGAGAAGGGGATGACAGAGGATGAGGTGGCTGGATGGCATCACTGACTTGATGGGTGTGAGTCTGAGTGAACTCCGAGAGTTGGTGATGGACAGGGAGGCCTGGCTTGCTGCGATTCATGGCGTAGCAAAGAGTCGGGCATGACTGAGCAACTGAACTGAACTGAACTGAACTGACTGTAATATTTTGCTATGTAGCAAAACAAAACTGATATAAGCAGGATACTGAGTGCCAAATGGCTAAGCCCTATGATACAAGTAGGAAGAACAATAATCACATATAACTCAAAGTGTTACTGTGAAATATCTGTGACAGTGTTGTACAAATGAGTAAAATATGAATATAGATTCAAGCCATATAAGCAACTTTAAATTTCCTAATAATAAAATTTTAAGTATGGAGAAGAAACAAGTATAATTAATTATAACAATATGTTTTGTTTAGCCTAATATATCCAAAATACTAGGGCTTCTCAGGTGGATCATTGGTAAAGAGCCTGCCTGTAAAGCAGGAGAGACAAGTTTGATCCCTTGTTCAAGAAGATCCTGTGGAAGAGATAATGGCAATCTACTCTAGTATTCTTGCCTGGAAAATTCAAGGAGCCTGGTGGGCTATAGTCCATGGGGTTGGAAAGAAACACAACTGAGCACACATGCATGTGTGAACACACACACACACATACACACACTGAAAATATTACAACCTCAAAATGCAATAAACATAAAGTATGAATGAGCTACTGCACTTTCTGTTTATTTTTGGTTGTCTTCAATATGAAGTGCTCAGAAAAATTAGGGGCTTGGGATTAACACAGATATGCTACTATATAGAAAATAGATTACCAACAAGGACCTACTATATAGAACAAGGGACTATACTCAATATTTTGCAATAGCCTAAAGGAGAAAGAATGAAAAAAAATATATATGTATGCACAACTGAAAGTAATGAAATATTGCAAATCAGTAGATGAGATAGATATTATTTGGGAATGTTTAATGTGTTTCTTTTAGAGACAAGTTATATAAGATTAATTTGGTGAGAAAAGAGTCATAACTCATGTAATTATGAAGTTGAGATGTTTGCTTGTGACATTTTTTTTTCATTTATTTTACCAGTGATTTTGACAAGAATGAAATGAGAAATTGAGGGAAAATATATTGCTTCCAGTATTATACATTGATCAATGATATGGAATTTTTAAGATAGAAAGATGTTGGACAGATAGATGGATAAATAGGTAGATAGATACTGGATGCCATGTTAGCACAAGGGGTTAAATTGTTAAGTCATAACACAAATTACAAATGCCATAAACTTCCCTAAAGACTCAAAGCTTACAGGCAAGCACAAGTCATACAGGATATATTATTTTCTAGAAGTATTTAAATTCATCAGATGCAGTTTTTAATAAAAACATCTCTGTTTATTCCTCTCTTTGGTTTATATTTAATAAAACTACAGTAATGTTTTCTTTTTTGAGTATGTAACATATGTTTCATGTATATGGTTGTGAATCCTCAGAATAAACACAAAAGGCTCAGAGCCGTTTATAAAATGGTCAGGGTCACTGAAAAACACTGATAGAGAAACTGGGATCCAGGTCATCTGCCAACAAACCAGTTTATTAAATAGAGCAATTTCAGCTTGAGAACTGTTTCACTTTATATACACTGTTAATAACCAAATAGAATATACTTGTGTGGCTACTACCTCTCAAACATATAAATTCGAGTTCATTTACAATAATCAATTCAATCTGAGCAGGAAGAACGTATTAAATTATTGTGTAGCTAGGGGCCCCCGTTTTCCACTAGTAAATGACATTAACTTGTTTATTTGTTTGAAGACAATTGCATGGAGGTCTTATTGAGGTCATTTACTCATCTAGCCATCCTCCTAGATAGGGCTGGAGTGATTGATTGTTAATTTATTAATTCATTCATGCTTAGATTTTATACTCCAACATTTTTGGCAAAAATTAATATACTGTTGTGCAGTTTAAATATATGTCTATAAATTATAGAGCCACTGAACAATTTTTTTTAATATTGAAATAAGCAACATCCAAAAAGAATGAAAAACTTTGATTATATATAATAATTCTTATATAATTTATAATTTAGACATTTATGTAATACGGCATTGAGTCTAAGTACTGTACACTCATTGGAGAAGGAAATGGCAACTGACTTCAGTATTCTTGCCTGGAAAATACATGGACAGAGGAGCTGGGCAGGCTACAGTCCACTGGTCACAAAGAGTAAGATGAGGAAGCGTGCACGCACGTGCGCGCACGCACACACACACACACACACACACACACACACACACACACGGACACTTACAGATATTTCCTCATTAGATGTTTGCAGCAAATGTATAAGATGAGTTTTTATCATTAGTTCATAAGTGAGGGAAATGAGTCTCAGAGTTATTAAATAACTTGGCCACAGCCTCAAAAAGAGTGAATAACATAACTAGTATCTAAGTTGACTTTTATCTCACTCTAGTATTATTTCCACTTTATGTGTATATCTGAGAGAGGCACACACAGGAAAGAATAGAATAACAGAAGTGAGAGGCAGAAAATAAAAAAATAGACAAAAGCTCATTAACTAACCAGCAGCAAACAACTGCTTGAAATATCAGTTATATCATTTTGTAAGTAAGCTGCATGTAACTATTAGCTTCTATAAAACGTGTTGTGTTTTGTTCACCCCAGGGAGAATAAATCAAAATAATGCCATTTACTTTCTTACTGAATGAATGTTAATATGTATGACAATCATGTGAGAAGAGTCAGGTGGCAGAAATGAGCAGGAGATTCTAATGGTATTAGAGAAAACTGAAATGGGATGTGAAAGTTGGACTGTGAAGAAAAATGAGCACCGAAGAATTGATGCTTTTGACCTGTGATGTTGGAGAAGACTCTTGAGAGTCCCTTGGACTGCAAGGAGATCCAACTAGTCCATTCTGAAGAAGATCAGCCCTGGGATTTCTTTGGAAGAAATGATGCTAAAGCTGAAACTCCAGTACTTTGGCCACCTCATGCGAAGAGTTGACTCACTGGAAAAGACTCTGATGCTGGGAGTGGTTGGAGGCAGAAGGAGAAGGGGACGACAGAGGATGAGATGGCTGGATGGCATCACGGACTCAATGGATGTGAGTCTGAGTGAATTCCGGGAGTTGGTGATGGACAGGGAGACCTGGCTTGCTGCGATTCATGGGGTCGCAAAGAATCAGACACGAATGAGCGACTGAACTGAACTGAACTGATCTGAACTGAAACCTTTGCTTTACTTATTTATAATATCAGAATAAGATTTTTTTGAAAAATGAAAAATGGTCAGGCTCTGTATTCCATTATTGTGACCTGCTTAAGATGTAGGGAGTAAAAGGTTTTGGCTCAAAAATGTGTGGTTGATTAAATTCTAAAATAGAGTTTTATAAGATTTTGCAGTGGAGGGAGTTATATAAAGTAAGTCTGAATGCAGAATAAGATCTTATCCATTGTTTTATTTGGGTGATTCTATGTACGTAATGCAGGATTCCCAGATGGCTCAGTCAGTAAAGAGTCTGCCTGCAGTGAAGGAGACACAGGTTCAATCCCTGGTTTGGGAAGATCCCTGGAGAAGGAAATGACAACCCACACCGATATTCTTACCTGGAGAACTCCATGGACAGAGGTGCCTGGAGGGCTATAGTCCATGGGGTCACAAAGAGTTGGACTCAACTGAGTGGCTAATACTTTCACTTTTCACTTCCATTTAAGTAAAGATCTGAAGCCTAAATATTTGCTAAATTTGATTTATAAAAAGGGACAAGGAGGAAGACATATCAAATCATCTGGCTATTTGTCTAGGAAAAAAATGTGCATGTTTATTGACTAAAGGGAAGCTTTACTTACACTGGAAATTGCTTGAGCATATAACTGAATACTCCCCATGTACCCATCTCATTTATTTCAAAGAAAGCAAATGTGCAGATGTATTACTGATGTGGAGATATCTGCATCAAAATTGAAAAACAATTATATTGCAAAAGTTATAAATTTGCAATAAATCACATTGGTAATATAGATTGTTGAATGTAAAAATATATATTTATAGAAAAAAGGGTAAATTTATTTTCTATGAAAGCAGAATATTTTCTAATAAAATATTAAATAGAAAACTAATTTATGACAGAACATGAGTTTCTTTGGTTATATACTGTGATAAACACAGGACCTAAAGGATATGACAAATCCAGCAAAATACGCCTCCCTAGGCATGAATAAAAAACTTTTAATTCTGATTGATTCATGCAAATTTTCTCTGTATTTATTCAAATTAGCTTTCATACTGGCAAGGAATTTAAAAATGTCTCTTTGATTCACTACATTAAAAATATAGCTTAGAAATGTCATGGGTAAAATAATATCCCTAAGATTTTTAGGGGTATTTTATTCCCCCTTTTAAAAATTAAATCACATAAATGTTAAGCATGAAACATGTTACCATGAATCCTAGTACTGAATTCTTAAAATTGACCTCAACACATAATACCTGGTAAGAGGTTAAAGAAAAACAACACAGTGTTGAGATTTACATTTCTGTGCTGATCGGGCACTTGTTGGTTAAAAGTTATGATCGGACCATGTGAGGTAAGAATCCATCTCTGTATTTAACAGCTCTGTAATTACAGACACCTTACTTCACTTTGTTCTGTCTCAATGGGTTTGTTGTTAGAACTGAATGATATCGTGTAGAGCACTTAGGAAATTACTTGGCATATCACATATTGGCTTTTATAGTCTTTTTACCTATGCACATTATCTTTCTTAAAGCTCACACCATTTTCAGACAAAATTGAAAAATTATATTGGTCGAATTCAAATAAAAAAAGAGAAGAAAAGTTAAAAAATAGTGAAAGGGAATAAATGTAATGGATAATAAATGACAAACATTGTGATGGAAACTGTGTATTAAGTGAGTCACATTTAGTTTTCATAAGAAAACTTCTGAGATGAAGTTTTTCTTTATTTTCCATGATATATGAAGGCTTAATGAGTAAATAAATTAGTCAAGGTCACACAACTAACTATTGCTGACAAAATTTCACCTTGAGCAATAGAAGGAATGAGGCAATTATGAGGAAATGAGAATTAACAAATATATGAATATATGCAGAGAACACAATGAGAAATGCTGGACTGGATGAAGCACAAGCTGGAATCAAGATTTCTGGGAGAAATACCAATAACCTCAGATATGCAGATGACACCACCCTTATGGCAGAAAGTGGAGGAACTAAAGAGCCTCTTGATGAACGTGAAAAAGGATAATGAAAGAGTTGGCTTAAAACTCAACATTCAGAAAACTAAAATTATGGCATCTGGTCCCATCACTTCATGACAAATAGATAAACAGTGGAAACAGTGGCAGACTTTATCTTTGGGGGCTCCAAAATCACTGCAGATGGTCATTGCAGCCATGAACTTAAAAGACGCTTACTCCTTGGAAGGAAAGTTATGACCAACCTAGATGGCATATTAAAAAGCAGAGACATTAGTTTGCCAACAAAGGTCCGTCTAGTCAAAGCTGTGTTTTTTCCAGTAGTCATGTATGGATGTGAGAGTTGGACTGTGAAGAAAGAAAGCTGAGTGCCAAAGAATTGATGCTTTTGGACTGTGGTGCTGGAGAAGACTCTTGAGAGTCCCTTGACTGCAAGGAGATCCAACAATTCTATCCTAAAATAAATCAGTCCTGAATATTCATTGGAAGGACTGAGGCTAAAGCTGAAACTCCAATACTCTGGTTACATGATGTGCGAACTGACTCACTGGAACAGACCCTGATGCTGGGAAAGACTGAAGGCGGGAGGAGAAGGAGACGATGGAGGATGAGATGCTGGGATGACATCATGGACTCAATGGACATGAGTTTGAGTAAACTCTGGGAGTTGGTGATGGACAGGGAGGCCTGGCGTGCTGCAGTCCATGGGATTGCAAAGAGTCAGACATGACTAGGTGACTGAACTGAACTGAATGGATGAATTTTTATTTATTAATCTTGACTTATAAAGCATCAGCAGCACATGCTATATATTCAGTTCTCAGTAATATTAGTGTTTTCCTCATGGCTCTTATGTCAGTTCCTTTAACTATTTCCTCCCTCACCCTGCAACCTTCCATCTACTCCTTATTTTCAGCTATCACCAAGAAATTCCACACATTCATTTAATAAGCTACTATGTCAGACAACATAGGCACTAAAACGGAGTAATAAACAGAGTGGAATAATACTATATTTTGGCCTATATAGTTACTTTGGTATTTTGGAGGATATACATTTCTGAATATATAGATGTTTCATTGTCATATTGATGACACTTCAAACAAATACAGAGGATGTAGAGATGATAATGATGATGACAAAGACTTCTGCCACTGCAGAGTGGAGGCTATGGAAATTATTCCTATAAGTTTTAGTTACAACCCTGAGTAGAACTTGAAAAAAAATCATCACTCTCATTTCAGTCCTTAGTCTATATATTTGCTGATTTAAGTGCATTTTATTCAAGGAAAGTAAAATGTTCCTTTATTTTAAGGTACAGAAGATCATGGATCAAATAAAATGTGTATAAAGTGGAAATCAATAATACTCTGGGGCAAAAGGAATGTACAGTTTTCTGACACAGTAAATGAAATGAAACTGAACTATGGAGGAACCTGTAAATACTTGCCAAACAGACTGTAACAACAATAACAATACTAACAGTTAACTTTTATTAAGAATTTTTCATGCTAGGCACTATAATGATTTTACATGTATTATCTCACTAATTTTTTGTAGTCTATATATGAGTAAAAGAGTTTTAGAAAAGTTATTTGCATTATATTAAGTAGCTTTTCTATCATTGATTAAAAGTAACAGTGGCAGGAGACTGCCTCTCTTTGAGAAATCCGTTACAATGACAGAGACTGTAGCATGCTGAGAGAAACCAAATTAATTAGAATATGCAGGAAGAGTAAAGCTTTCATCTAGACATTTGATTCACAAGATATAGAGGAGTCAGCAGTTTTCTTTTTCTTTTTTTTTTTCAAGTTATTAGATGGAAAAATAGTGTGGTTTGCAGAATAATGTCTTCCCAAAGATTTTCACTCCAGTCCTTTTAATCTGTGAATATGTTACTTCCAGGACAAAAGGAACTTCACATGTATGGTTAAATTAAGACTTTTGAGGTGGGGAGATTATCTCAGATTATCCAGATGTAATCATGTGTTCTTTTAACTGAAAAAGGGAGTTAAAATGATCAGAATCAGAGAGAAATTTGAAGATGCTACACTGTAAGTTTGTAGATGGAGAACTGGATCCATAGGTCAAGGAATATAAATGGTTTCTAGAAGACAGAAAATGTAAGGAAATAGATTTCCCTATCCTAGGAATTCCAGAAAGCAAAGCAACCATGCTAAAACACTGATGTGAGCTCAATAAATCCAGTCTTGGACATCTGCCCTCCAGAACTCAGATAATAAATGTATGTCCTTTTAAGACATTAAATGTGTGATTATTTATTATAACTAACAGTACTGTCTCTGTAAAGATTACAATATGAAATAATATTGAGCATTTGAAGGGGCAGACTTTAGGGCAAATACTAATGAGCAAATAACACACAATTTAAGTGAACATATACTATGTGCACGACAGTTATGCTAATATCAACTTACTGATGAATATAAGTGGTTTCTAGAAGACAGAAAATGTAAGGAAATAGCTTCTCCTCTCCTAGGGATTCCAGAAAGTAAAGCAACCGTGCTAAAACATTAATGTGAACTCAATTAATTTCATTTTTTAGAAACTAGAAGAGTTTCAGGAACTTAAATGCATGTATACTCAAGGGATAGAGAGTAAATGGGGACAGAGAAACATCAGAAGAGAAATTCAGAAGCATGATGTCATTTACTTAAAGAATATTTATTATTCATTAAAAAAAAAAAAAACTTTCAGTTACTACTACAACAATAAATGTGACCTACCCAAATAGGAAAGATTCCATGGCTAATAACTGATGAAAAACCTATACAGAATGCTCTATTATCAACTTGCCTGTGATACATACAACATCATTCATTATTAGAAAAATGCAAATCAAAACCACAATGAGATACCATTTCACACCAATCAGAATGGCTGCGATCCAAAAGTCTTCAAGCAATAAATGCTGGAGCAGGTGTGGAGAAAAGGGAATCCTCTTACATTGTTGGTGGGAATGCAAACTAGTACAGCCACTATGGAGAACAGGGTGGAGATTCCTTCAAAAACTGGAAATAGAACTGCCTTATGACCCAGCAATCCCACTGCTGGGCATACACACTGAGGAAACCAGAATTGAAAGAGACATGTGTACCCCAATGTTCATCGCAGCACTGTTTATAATAGCCAGGACACGGAAGCAACCTAGATGTCCATCAGCAGATGAATGGATAAGAAAGGTGTGGTACATATACACAATGGAGTATTACTCAGCCATTAAAAAGAATACATTTGAATCCATTCTAATGAGGTGAATGAAACTGGAGCTGATTATACAGAGTGAAGTAAGCCAGAAAGAAAAACACCAATACCATATACTAACACATATATATATGGAATTTAGAAAGATGGTAATGATAACCCTGTATGCGAGACAGCAAAAGAGACACAGATGTATAGAACAGACTTTTGGAGTCTGTGGGAGACGGAGAGGGTGGGATGATTAGGGAGAATGGCATTGAAACATGTATACTATCATTTAAGAAACAAATCGCCAGTCGAGGTACGATACAGGATACAGGATGCTTGGGGCTGGTGCACTGGAATGACCCAGAGAGATGATATGCGGAGGGTAGTGGGAGAGGGGTTCAGGACTGGGAGCTCATGTACACCCGTGGTGGATTCATGTCAATGTATGGCAAAACCAATACAGTATTGTAAAGTAAAATAAATAAATAAAAATAATTTAAAAATAATAAAATAAAATTTTAAACAAAAAAATAAATTATCAAAGTATAAACACAAAGTTTTAAAAATGTAAGTGATCAAGGTCTTAATTAAATTTACTGAAATTTCTAGTAAAATGCTATCCTCTGTAGCAGTTCAAAATTTAAAATGCCTTTGAACTTAAAAGAAATAATGCTTAATATTTTTGACTTATATTTATTATATCACAGCAGAATTTTTCTCTGGATTAGCTTTAAGCCAATAGTTTATATTAGGGAGGGTTCAATTTTTTCCGGGTTGGGAATAAAAATAGCTGTATAGCCTAAAAATATGTTAGCATATAGATTGATAGCTTTCATAAACTAATGAGCCAAACTATTCTCTAAAGAATTATAATCAACAAATTATTTTAGTCACATACATTCCCTCATGGCTCAGATATTAAAAGCATCTGTTGGCAATGCAGGAGACCCAGGTTTGATCCCTGGGTAGTGAAGATCCTCTTGAGAATGAAATGGCAACCCACTCCAGTACTCTTGCCTGGAAAATTCTATGGATGGAGGAGCCTTGTAGGCTACGGTTCATGGGGTCACAAAGAGTCAGACACGACTGAGTGACTTCACTTCACAGCTTCTTCACAAGTCTAGAAATATGCTTGAAAAGTCACAGAAGGATGTGGAATCAAAAATTTAAATCTTTTCTTTGTGGAAACACTACTAAGAAAAAATTAAGGGATTTGGATCCCAATAGTTAGATAACTGATGTTATGTTTAGTAGATAAAGTTGATACAGTATACACTGGAGGGAAATGCTTAAGAAAAGATGAAGTAACAAGCTTTTATAATAGTGAAAGCAAGGCATACTGACAACTGTTACAGAAAGAGGATGCATGAAATAAAAGAAGGTCCTGAAATGTATGAGATGTGTGAAAGGAATACCTCCATGAATGTGGGGTTTGAGGTAGAATTAAAAATTAAAGGTTATGATAATAATGTGTGATTATGTGATTGTTAGGATTGTGTTAATGGTAATAAAAATAGGGAAACCATCAATCATTTCAACATCATCAAGTTCACTGAATTCCAGTTTGCCATATTTAACTTGACACTTACACAGCCTTGCTCATTTTCATGAAATCTGTTCTCATAATTTATATTTTGAGTTGTGTTTCCTTCTCCAGAAAGGGTTCTTATTTGATTTCTAATTTTTACTTTAAACATATAACATTACATATATATTAATATACATTCATTACATAACATACGATATAGGGAGTATAAACATATACAATTGACAATAATATAATTGATATCCATGTACCCAACACCCCGCATTCACACCCTTGACTTATACACAATATTATTTCATGCTATCCCTAACGTTCCTTGCCTGTATTTTTTTTTAAAGAAAATCCCAATATGTCATGTATCAGATATCACTTCCTCAGTGTGCTTCTTTGAAAGATAAATGTACTTTGAAAGTAAAATCCAATGACAAAATCATTCAGATGCCTATAAAATTAATAATAGTTATTTAATAGTATTTTCAGTCTCTAGTCAAGGTTATAGTTGCCTTACAAATATCATTTAAACAATTACAAATATTTACTTGAAGCTAAATCCAGACACAGCTCATAGCTTGTGATGCATTACTGTGTCTTTGTTGGTTTTTAATCTCCAGACTCTCTGCTTCACATCTCTCTTTCACCATTCCAACTCTGACAATTAATTTGAAGAAATAATTGAGGAAATTGCCCTTAAGTTTCCCATAGCCTGAAAATTTCTGATAGCATTATCTCACAGCTGTTTTTCCTACAAATTGGTGGTTAAATCTAGAGACATGGTCAAACTTAGATTAGACTCTGACCAAATTACTTCTAAGGTTTGGGCTACTTCTTTCTGGAATTCTATTGATGTCTTTCTATTTCTTTTATAATACTAGAACCCATGAACCTCCATTTCACTTCTCACTGATGCTATGTGAAATCTGTGTTCAACCTTGCCTGGAGTATAGCTGTAATAACAATGCCAACTACACGTTGACAAGCCAAAATCTCTGTTAATGTATCGGATCACTGTCTTGAATAAAAGACCTGAACACACAGCTGTATACAACAGGCTATGCTTTGTATCACAGATGCATCACAAAATTACTACATATAAAACTAAGTAATTAGTGTTTCCTTGAAAAGATGTTTCTTCTTATATACCTTATTTTAATAAGAATTTCATATATTAAGAATATGATCTTTGGGATTATACACATTCTAATCAATGTTCTGTCAGTTCCTTTCTAAACAAGTTTCATCAGTCAAATAATGTAAAGAATTAATTTCAAAAATTGAGATACTTATAATTGTAAGTATTTGAATGTTCACTGTTATCTCTATGTCCTTCTAAGTGATTTACAAGCATTTTATCAACTAAATCTTACTTCAGCCTTTGGAAGAGGGTAAAATTACTCTCGCTTTTACAGTTGAGGTAACTCAGGCACAATGAGGTTAAGTAAATGTGTCCAGGCAGTCTGTTTTCAGAGTTTAAAGTCTTAGCCTACATCCTCTAATAATTTTGAAAAAATGAATAAATAACATGGGTAAAAAACTTAAAATAACATCTGACACAGAATACCTATATATTAACTGGCATTGATTATTATATTTAAGTTTCCCAGTAAGGCACATAAGATCTTTTACAGAAAGAAAATAAGACCCTTTCTATTCTCTCTAGCCTCACCTTTATCTCATCCTGCTCTGTGTTGGTCCTTTTCTACTAAAATTTCTCAATGATATCTTGTGTTCCATGTACTCTAGAATGCCTCATTGATCACTCTTGTCATCTTGAAAGCATAATAGGTACTTTAAGACTGAGATCACAGGCTGAGCCCCTCTTTTATAAAAACAAGGCCCAAAGCCAAGTTTGAGGTTCATCCTTGACTGTTTGCTGAGAATTTTATCAAAGACAACTTCAAAGCCAAGTTCCTAAAAGAGCACATTTCTTCTTTGTCTCTGTATTGTCCCATCCACTCACTCCACAACTGGACAAATTCTGATGGTGTGCTTACCAATTCTCCTTAGCAATCCTCCTCAAAGTCACACATAATACTCTACTTGTTAAAGTTAAAGCTGATGGATACACTTAATTTTTAAAAAATCTCAATAGCTAGCTAAACATATATAGAGATTTGCTTTTTCTGGTGACCTTCTTCTTTTCTGTACTTTGATGTGCCTCTTCAGTTTTTCATATTATTCTCTATCAGTTCATTTTAAAGTCCATTATGCTCTTTACTTTCCCTACATGGAAATGTTGCTATTCTCCAGAATTTTGGCTTCAGATCTTTTCTATTTATGTCCTAAATGTTCTCTCCAATTATCTCTGATTTTTTTTACCATTTGTTTTTAACATAATTGCATTTCAAGGAGGTAGAAATGTCTACTGACAATTCTGAAACTTGGGATTGAAGCTTTAAAATGACATCAGAGATTTAGAGCAAAAAAAAAAAAAAAGACTCAAGTCTCAGAATTGATGGTTGAAACAATAGAAATATATGAGACAGTATTAAAGAGTTATCTCTTTTTTCCCTAAGAGCAGAATGAGAGGCTGACATAACTATACAAGCCTTTGACTGTGTGGTCACAATAAACTGTGGAAAATTCTTCAGGAGATGGGAATACCAGACCACCTAACCCGCCTCTTGAGAAATCTGTATGCAGGTCAAGAAGCAACAGTTAGAACTGGACATAGCTATACAAGACCACAAATATAATCCCAACTATGTCCAGAGATGTCCCATTTGGGAGATCAGAAACAGAATGCATGCCAGGGATACACAGAAGATATAGTTAGAGATGCAGAATAAATCTATTTATCTATCATCATGCTATCCAAAGCAGGAAAGATTAAGGAGGTAGTCACTGAAATTAAAGGGTGTAAAATTCAACTGTAATGACTCCATTTAATTTTGGGGTCTTTAAAATCATCGGTAAGACTTATTTTTAATAGTTTCCAAACTGTGGGTTGAAGATGCTTGACAAGGTAAGACAAAGAAATAATAAAAGAGAGTCTCATTTTCCTAAAATTTGTTTATAATTTATATAAATAATGCTTTATACACATATAATAATTTCATATATATTCATTTTTAGACACATATATACATAGGTACATTCACATGCAGGTTTTAGTAACTGAGAAACTGTTGAATATAAATTAATTCCTTCAGTGTAGAATACTCCTCTCTATGGTCCAATAATCTCTTTCGTCTTCACCACTAATCCCTATTCAAATTTCAAAACTCAATTTAAGTTTGATTTCCTGTTGGTCCAATTGTTCCCATTTTCAACATTTCTTCTATAAACTCTTACACTTGCAATTACGTAGTAGGTGCATTCATTTAATCAATATTCATTTCCATACTCTGCATACTGACACTAGCTTACTCTGGGATAAAGTAGTGATCCAGGTAAACAATGTCCCTATACTTATGAAGTTTAATGTCTAGTAAAGTTGACTCTCCTTATACGTCCTATGAAAAGTAGTAAGAGGCCCAGAGTTTTACTTAGGCTTACAAATTGAAAAACTTATTTACTTTGAAAAGAGGGGGAAAAAATAGAGGATTATTTTATAATGTAAAGTTTCTCCAATAATTCAAATACTTCCAAGCAAGAATGGAAAGGTATCTATGGGCTTATAATTCAAGTTATAATGTTAAATTGTAGTGTTAAGCTTTGTTCAGTATCCCTTTCCCATATCCCTCCATATGGTATCTTTATTTTTTGATAAAATTTGCTTCTGTACAATAGATGAGCTAAAAGAACATGATTATGGAGAGATTGTCTCAATCTCATTCTTAATTTTACTTAATATTATTTTTACATTTCACTCTATGAGTCATTATGTTTCCATGACTTTGTAATACAGCGTGGAATAGCCCTCAGATCAAATTATTTGAAGATTAAGGAAGAAAGGAGGAAAAAGAAAACCATTGCAGCACATTCATATGAATCAATGCAGTAGCCAATTTTGAACTAAGGTTTGCTGGATTCAAGGCTGCTTTATGAAATTCAGATGCAGATGTCCTCAGCATGAGATCTGGGCTTGCTATGACTTTCACCAAAAAGCTAATGACTTTAAAAGATGAGAATGGTTATATTTTAAGAGATTTCTGAGTCCTTTGCCAACTACTGAACCAGAACCGTTTAAAAATACAGTACCAGAAAGACTTTTCAGAGAGCTGTCAGATTGTAACATTGCAGAGTTACATAATCATTGCATTCTATAATGGATGCCAGGAAAGAATAGCTGGGAATTAGTGAGTGGATCCAATTGTTTAGTTTTTCTGGTTGTGAGTATCTCTGCCAAGTTTAGGCTATGCCCTTCCTATCCATTCATCAGTAAAATAAGACTTCTCTACATTTCATCTATCATATGCTCATTTGAACATCTTTTTTGTACTATAGTGTTGTAAACAAAAGTATTTCTCTCAGCTTATCTCTTAGTACTGTTACTTCCATCCAGTTTTGTGTAATCATTGTTTCCCAAGCATGCCGCCTGCACACCTGCTTCCTTTATTTTGTCATGCTATTTTACTCTTTGGAACACTTTTATACATGTTTTCTGAACTTTTTTTTTTCAGTAGTACCCAGCCTCCATGGTCCAGTTCAAGCTACTCTACTAAGTACTTTATGGTACTCTCTTCCTACATTTCTTCTAAAAAACAATAGATATGTTTTTGTAGATAGATAACTTCTATATATGTGTATATAGTTCTTTCTGTCATTGCCACTGAACAGTTGTAAAAAAAAAAAAAAAAAACCACTGTGGATGGATGCTTACTCAGTCATATCCAACTCTTTTTGCAATATAAAATATCAAATATGTGTATATCAAACATATGTGTGAGTTTCAGATATAAGATTTAACATGAAAAATATAAACAGGGTATAAAAAGTACTATAATCATTCAAAGATAGATTTTACTTCATTCTGAATCATATGGCATAATAAATAGCAAACAGTAGCCTAATTAGATAATTAAATTTATGCCTATTTTTGTTCTATTTATTCAGTTATTTTCTTCCTGATAGAAGGGGGCAAAGTACTATATACTTTCTATCTCTGGTGACTCAGCAGTAAGGAATCTACCTCCCAATGCAGGCAATGTGGATTCAAACCCTGGGTCAGGAAGATCCCTTGGAGAAAGCAATAGCAATCTACTCCAGTATTCTTGCCAGGAAAATCCCACCAACAGAGGAATCTGGTGGACTACAGTTCATGGGGTCACAAAGAGTCGGACATGAAAGTTTTCTACAGATTCATTCAAAGCTTATTGTTGTTATTCAGTCATTGTCCAACTCTTTGCAACCCCATGGACTGTAGCAGGCCAGGTCTCCCTGTCCCTCACCATCTCCCAGAGTTTGCCCAAGTTCACATTCATTGCATCAGTGATGCCATCCAGCCATCTCATCCTCTGATACCCTCTTCTTCTGCCCTCAATCCTTCTCAGTATCAGGAACTTTTCCACTGAGTCATCTGTTTGCATCAGATGACCAAAATACTGGAGCTTCAGCTCCAGCATCTGTCTTTTCAGTGAATACTCAGGGTTGATCTCCCTTAAGATTGACTCGTTTGATCTCCTTGCTGTCCAAGGGACTTTCAGGAATCTTCTCCAGTGCCACAGTTTGAAGGCATCAATTCTTTGGTGTTCTGCCTTTACAGTCCAGCTCCCACATGATCACTGGGAAGACCACAGCTTTGACTATATGGACCTTTGTTGGCAGAGTCTCTGTTTTTCAACATACTATGTTTGTCATCGCTTGCTTGCCAAGAAGCAATTGTCTTCTGATTTCATGACTGCAGTCACCATCCACAGGGATTTTGGACCCAAGGAAGAGGAAATCTGTCACTACTTCCACCTTTTCCCCTTTCATTTGCCATGCAGCAATGGGGCTGGATGCCATGATTTTAGTTTTTTTTTTAATATTTAGCCTTAAGTTGGCTCTTTCATTCTCCTCCTTTACACTCATCGAGAGACTTTAATTCTTCGCTTTCTGCCATCAGTGTAGTATCATCTGCATATCTGAGGTTGTTGATGTGTTTCCCTCCTACCTTGATTCCAGCTTGTAACTCATCCAGCCCAGCATTTCTCATGATGTGCTTGGCTGGCCTATAGGTTAAACAAACAAGATGACAAGCAGACAGCCCTGTCTTGCTCCTTTCTTGATTTTGAATCAATCATTTGTTCCATACAGGTTTCTAACTGTTGCTACTTGACCCCCATAATGTTTCTCAGGAGACAGATATGATGGTCTGGTATTCTCATCTCTCTAAGAGCTTTCCACAGTTTGTCACGGTACACATAGTCACATGCTTAAGCATATTGAAGAAACAGAGGTATATGTTTTCTGAAATCCCCTTTCTTTCTCTATAATCCAGAGAATGTTGGCATTAGATCTTTAGTTCACCTTCATGGTTCACTGCCTTGTCCTGGCAAATGGGCTTAAATAACTCAGTGAAGCTATGAGCCATGTCATGTAAGGCCACCTACGAAAAAGGGTCATAGCAGAGAGTTCTGACAAAACGTGATCCACTGGAGGAGGGAATGGTAAACCACCCCAGTATACTTGTCATGAAGACCTCATGAATTGTGTAAAAGGCCAAAGCTTATTATATCCCTAATATGAACAAAGCACTATTCTGGGCTAATAGACATTATTTTATTTTTACCTTTACATAATTAATAAATTGTTGATTACAATAAAGGTCAACACAATTGATTAATTGTATACTGCTTTTCATATTCCAATGCAGAGTCTCAGTTTGATGTTGCCATTTCATGATATATAACATTAAATATATTATCCTTGGTAAGACAATAGTTCAAGGTTGCTATTACTTTAAATTGGTTTGTTTTCAAATATTTAGAATATCGCTTACCTATACAAGTAAATATATTGAACTCGGACTGTGAATCATAGAACTGAATAGTAATAAAATTCTGAAGTAAAGACAAATTCATGAAATTTATATTAAAAACTTCAGAGAAGTTTGTGGAAAATTATCAACATGAATTTAGATCCAAAATAGACTTTAGCCATTATTTTCTTATCCACTATACAATTTACTTTCAGTGGAAAAGAAAAAAGTAGATATAGTAAAATTCTAAATTAGCAGACACTTGATCCACTCCAAACTGTCCTTAATATTTGGCCATATTAGATCCTGTCCAAAATGTCCATAGAGACATTTGGTCCATATGAAAAGTTCCTTGAAATTGAGTCCTGTCAAAAATCATGTGGCATGGAACAAATGTGCTCATAGATATTTTACTTATTTTCTTAGTTTTTTTTTTTTTTTAATGTGGGCTATTTTACAATTCTTTATTGAATTTATTTCAATATTGCCTCTGTTTTTATGTTTTAGTTTCTCTGGCCAAGAGGGACGTGGGATCTTAATGCCCTGACCAGTGTTCAAACCTGAACCTCCTACATTGGAAGGTGAAGTCTTAACAACTAAACAGCCAGGGAAATTAGTCATGGACATTTGAGATAGGACTAAATTTCAAGGACATTTTGTTGTAATCCAAATGTCTTATTAACATTTTGGACAGGGCCAAACATCCCTCAAGGCAAATTTTTAAAAAATAGAATAGGAATTTTAACAGTTTATTGCACAAAGACTTTCACATTTTCACTCTCTATTTTCTCTCATAGAGAGCACTCTAAGATTACCTTTGCATTATTGCCTTATGTTTTTGCAAACATTAAATCTGACTAAAACATTATAATCTCAATATTTTCATATACAGATCACTAATACTTTCATTTTCTCCTTCAGCCTTTGTACTGAAAATAATAAACTATTTTTCTATTAATATAGAGACTTTATGTCTTCTGTAACATATATGTGTATTCATTATTTATTGGGCTACTCTAAAGTGGCATATACACTCAAAATGTGCATATTTTTCTGTGAAGAATTTTTGACAGGAGTTAATTTTAAAGGATATTATTACATGTATTATTGTTTAAAATACATTGAAAGGGAAAGGGAAATCGATCAGTCGTGTCCTACTCTTAGCGACCCCATGGACGGCAGCCTACGAGGCTCCTCCATCCATGGGATTTTCCATTCTTAAATGTGTTTTTTTTTTTTTTTAATTAAATTTATTTATTTTTTATACTCTGTTAAAATGTGTTTTAAACAATAATACATGTAATAATATCCTTTAAAATTAACTCCTGTCAAAAATTTTTCACAGAAAAATATGCACATTGTGAGTATATGTGTCACATAATAAATTCAGAAGAAGAATCAAGACAAAAATGGAGTTGAATTTTAAAATTGCTAATTAATCCAACTAAAATGCCTAATCACATTAAGCTTCTCAATTTCTATTAGAGTGGTTCTGCGTTGTTTTAAACTT
Organism: Nanger dama; assembly: GCA_917880005.1. Classification (NCBI taxonomy): domain Eukaryota; kingdom Metazoa; phylum Chordata; class Mammalia; order Artiodactyla; family Bovidae; genus Nanger; species Nanger dama. Next base: position 14,201,613 of record CAKJTW010000037.1, read on the forward strand.
TAATCATTTAATTTTAGATTATTAAAACTTCCCAAGTTTCTTTCATATTAGGATGTATAACTTGTTAAAAATTTTATAACTCAATAATGACTTAAGTATTAGTCCCATGGACGGGGAGCCTGGTGGGCTGTAGTCCATGGGGTTGCTAAGGGTAAGACACAACTGACTTCACTTTCACTTTTCACTTTCATGCATTGGAGAAGGAAATGGCAACCCACTCCATGTTCTTGCCTTGAGAAACCCAGGGATGGGGGAGCCTGGTGGGCTGCCATCTGTGGGGTTGCACAGAGTTGGACACATCTGAAGTGACTTAGCAGCATTAGTGTGAATAATTATAATATGATGAATATTATAAAATCTAAAGTTACACCTATGTGAAAGAGACACATGTACCCCAATGTTCATTGCAGCGCTGTTTATAATAGCCAGGACATGGAAGCAACCTAGATGTCCATCAGCAGATGAATGGATAAGAAAGCTGTGGTTCATATACACTATGGAATACTACTCAGCCCTTAAAAGGAATAAATTTGACTCAGTTCTAATGAGATGGATGGAATTGGAACCGATTATACAGAGTGAAGTAAGCCAGAAAGAAAAACACCAATACAGTATACTGACACATATATATGGAATTTAGAAAACAGTAATGATGACCCTATATGTGAGACAACAAGAGACACAGAAGTATAGAGTGGACTTTTGGACTCTGAGGGAGAGGGAAAGGGTGGGATGGTTTGGGAGAATGGCAGTGAAGCATCTGTATTTTCCTGTAAGAAACGAAGCGCTAATCTGTGTTTGGTGTAGGATGCAGGATGCATGGGGCTGATGCACAGGATGATTCAGGTAGAGGATGTGGGGTGGGAGGTGGGAGGGGGCTTCGGCATTGGGCGATTATGTTCACCTATGGCTGATTCGTGTCAATGTATGGCAAAACAAATACAGTATTGTAATTAAAAAAAAAAATAAATTTAATTTAAAAAAAAAGAAATATATAGGCCCAAAATAGTTAAAATAAAGATGAGCATGTAAGACTTTTAAAAAAATAAATAAATAAAGAGAAAAGTAATTTCTATAAAAGAAAAAAAAATAAATCTAAATGCAAAAAAAAAATTAAAAAAATAAAGTTACACCTACAAATTGTAATACATAGTTAGTTCTAAACAAGAAGAAAACTCTTGAAGTATGTTAGATTTAAATTTTACTTTTCTGAAATATTTTACTTCCTAGAAGTTATACGCCATAAAATATCTTGCAGTAGAAAAAAAAATTATTGGCTCTCATCAGTAATAGAAATTTTTGACTTTTGAGTGACCCAGTTACTAAAGATAAAAATAGTATCTCTTCTTATTTACTGTAAGACAGTAGTGTTCTAATTCATTTATTTATTTCAGAAAGCCCCACTGGTACATTTTGGAGCCCCTAGTAATCTGGTCATTTAGTCCAGATGATTGGAAGAGCTGAAGACTCTACTGCCTCAACAAGCTATCACTATCCTCTTTTTATAAATAATCATACCATGGATTATTAATTTTTTCAGTAGTCTATCTCTGTGAGAATTCACACATCTTCAAAACTAATAACCAAAATCCAGAGAGTTATCTAACATAGGTAAGTATTTACATAAACTTGACTACCACATTTAGGTATATCTATGTTTTCTTTAATCTTTGGAAGTCGTCAAATATTTAATGCCCAATGTAGCTAATGATTCATATAGAATTTTATTTTATATGACATTGATTCTAATTTTAAATAAATTTATATCCATAGAAATGTATGCATAACACAGCTTGCAGCAAAATCTGATGATGATAGTCCAAGACAGTCCTTCTAACATTTGTAAAATGTTTACATAAACTAAAAAGCCTCTTGATGAAAGTGAAAGAGGAGGATGAAAAAGTTGGCTTAAAGCTCAACATTCAGAAAACAAAGATCATGGCATCTGGTCCCATCACTTCATGGGAAATAGATAGGGAAACAGTGGAAACAGTGTCAGACTTTATTTTTGGGGCTCCAAAATTACTGCAGATGTTGACTGCAGCCATGAAATTAAAAGATGCTTACTCCTTTGGAAGAAAAGTTATGACCAACCTAGATAGTATATTCAAAAGCAGAGACATTACTTTGCCAACAAAGGTCCGTCTAGTCAAGGCTATGTTTTTTCCAGTGGTCATGTATGGATGTGAGAGTTGGACTATGAAGAAAGCTGAGCACCGAAGAACTGATGCCTTTGAACTGTGGTGTTGAATAAGACTCTTGCGAGTCCCTTGGACTGCAGGGAGATTCAACCAGTCCATTTAAAAGGAGATCAGCCCTGGGTGTTCTTTGGAGGGAATGATGCTAAAGCTGAAGCCCCAGTACTTTGGCCACCTCATGTGAAGAGTTGACTCATTGGAAAAGACTTTGACGCTGGGAGGGATTGGGGGCAGGAGGAAAAGCAGACGACAGAGGATGAGGATGGCTAGATGGCATCTCCAACGCGATGGACATGAGTTTGAGTGAACTCCAGGAGTTGGTGATGGACAGGGAGGCCTGGCCCCTGTGATTCTTGGGGTTGCATAGAGTCAGACATGACTGAGCGACTGAACTGAACTGAACTGAAATATGATACATTTAGGAATATTTTTATAGTAGAGTAGGACAGACAGAGATTATAACTAATCCCATGGACAGAGGAGCCTGGTAGGCTGCAGTCCATGGGGTCGCTAAGAGTCGGACACAACTAAGCGACTTCACTTTGACTTTTCACTTTCATGCACTGAAGAAGGAAATGACGATCCAATCCAGTGTTCTTGCCTGAAGAATCCCAGGGATGGAGGAGCCTGGTGCACCGCTGTCTATGGGGTCGCACAGAGTCAGACACGACTGAAGCGACTTAGCAGCAGCAGCAGTAGAGACACATTGACCAAGGATTCTGGCTAGCTAGGGATGAAATCATCAATATATTTGCACATTTTAACATAACTGTGATATACCTATAAACTGCCAGATAGTGTTCGTGAAACTCTGGTTTAAGATCTTAAACATCAGTATTCATAGCATTCAATATAAACTCAAGTTGTGTTAATCTATTGATCGTTAGAAAAACTCTGCTTTGTTTTTCTGTTTAACTCTGTATATACAAGCACTATTTAATAGAACTTATGGTTTATTTGGGTTCAAACAAAAGTAGATCATTGAAACAGGATTAATATGCAAATTCAGAAGTAATTTCAGAAAAAAACTCATGAAGAGTGGGAGGGTAAAACAAGAAAGATGCCAATGGGATATTATCTCAAATAAGTGTCTACTCTGAGAACTGGGACCTTATCCCAGTGGGGAGTGATAGGAAATGGTATGGAACACACATCCAGAGGTAAAAGAGCTAAAAAAATTTCTAAGTTATCTGCTTTGTCATTGGGTGAGGACAGCTCTGGGGAATAGGAATGCTCATTTGTATTCCTGCTATGTGAGGGCAAAGTTGGCCCTGGAAGCCAGGGGAAAGCCTCAGGTGAGGGGAGGTACAGGTGGCATTAAGAAATCCAGCAGCATGCATTCAAGTGCTCAGCCTTTAGGAGATGTGGACAGGGCATACCTAGGATCTCCTGATTTTTTCAGTTAGACCTTCTGCAAAAGTCTGTCATTTTCTAGTCTAAGAATAAGGCAATAAATTTTATGCTCCTAAATCAGGAATCAGAAAAATACTGTGGATAGAGTATTCTTAAAACTTGAGATTCAAGTTTTAAGAAATTAATTCAAAGCTATAAAATATGGGAAACTAAGATATCCAAATTAAATGCTACAATTAATGCCTCAACAATTATTTTTCATTTTAAAGCTTCTCTTCCAAGGACGGTCCATGCCACCAAATAGCCAGGCACTCCCCACAAACTTCCTGATTTGTCAGGAGTATGGATTTTCCTTTGTATTTAATTATTTTGCATTTTTATTTTAAAACATACTTGAAGTAAAATACAGGGAACCAAAAATGAATGTGTTGATGAAAAAGATAAATGTATTAAATAATGAACAATATCTATGTATTTGGCATGTTTTTTAATGTTTTGAACAGATTTACTTTAAGTTTAATTGGGAAATCTATATTGAATGGTCTAACTGCCTATTTGGTATCATTTAAAACCACTTAATAGGATAAGTATATATAACATATATATCCATTATTTTAAATGTTATTAACAAAATATGAAATATTAAATGGAGCATCCCATCTAGATTCCTTAGTTTTATTTATTTTTATAATAGTACTAAGTTTATTCATATTACTGTTTACTTGGAAAATTCTTTAGAATTGGTTTTACTTCCTAAAAATTATCTGCTGGTAAGTACATTTACAGTTAATTCAAATTTTACTTTTATTTTAGTATGCTAGAGTGTAGTGAGAAACACACAATGTTTAAGAAAAGTTAGATAGTGTCAATGAAATCATTATCTTCCTCAGGGACCTTGAGAGTATCCTAAATTACCCTTCTTGATGGTGAATGTCAACAGGTATAAAAGTGATAATTGTGCCTGATGGTCCATTTTTAGAGTAGGTTCAATGAGAATATGCAATAAGGGTCTAAGATCTTTTTACTACTCCAAGTGAAAACAATAAACAAATTCATCCTTTTTCTTTGCATCTTCACTCATTTTCAGAATTAGTCTACACTTGAAAAAATGTTTACCCATGTAAAGTATGATTTTAAAAAAATAACATTTGAAAACTGTTAAATATACTGCCTTGTATATATTAGATACTTCATAAATACATTTTCCTTTCTGTTTTATTCCTTCTACTAATGAGCAAAGAGATTTTAATGGATTATGTATACAACATATCTCTGAGAAAGCATATGGTTATCCACAGCATGTGTAATATAAAATCCCTGTAGACTCTGACAATTAAGTGTTAGATGTTCATAACTCTCTGTGGAACCTGTTAGTGAACTTAGCTGGAACTGACATACAGGTTAGAAATAAAAGACATATAGGAAATACTTTATATCATTTCTGTTTTCTTCTTTTTATAATCATGTACAGCTTTTTTTTTTTTTTAACGTGATATGCTGTTTAATTCTGAATTGATGCATCATTTAGGATTCATGCAGGAAACAAACTGTTATTCACTCAGGTGTCTGACTCTTTGCGACCCATGGACTGTAGACATGGGTGGACCTAGAGATTATCATACTGAGTGAATTAAATCAGACACAGACACATGATATCATTTATATGTGGAATCTAAAAAAGAAGAGAGGGTACAAATGAACTTATTTACAAAACAGAAGTAGAATCATGGCTATAGAATACAACCTCATCATTACCTGGAGATAAGTAAAGTGAAAGTCGTTCAGTTGTGTCCAACTCTTTGCGACCCCATGGACCATAGACCATCAAGCTTCTCTGTCCATGGAATTCTCCAGGCAAGAATCCTGGAGTGGTAGCCATTCCCTTCTCCAAGGGATCTGCGTGACCCAGGGATTGAACCCAAGTCTTTTGCACTGCAGGCAGATTCTTCACCATCTGAGCCACCAGGGAAGAAAATTCACAGTCAAAAATAGAGACTGAGAAAAATGTACTAAACTACAGTCTTGTAAATGTGTAGGCATGGTTAATGAAATTACTAACCAAAGTTTAATACCCCATATCTAGTCACAACTGAGAGGCATTAACGCTACTATGCCAGAATTTACAAGAAAAGGGTGGTTACTAGTAGCTAGAAAAAGCCATTTGAAGAAGACAATCTAGTAAGAGCTGTTACCTCTTTTGTTAATGGACTTGAGAGATGGATAGACCTAGGACTGTCACTCTGACTGACAGGGTGAAGTAAGAAAGAGAAAAAAATATATCATATATTAAGACGTACATGTGGACTCTAGAAACATGGTATAGGTGATCTTATTAGTGAAACAAATAGAGACACAGACATATAAAACAAATAAATGGACACCAAGACAAGAAAAGGCAGAGATGGGATAATTGGGATTTGGGGGTTGACATATACATATACTGTTGATACTATGTCTTAAACAAATAACTCATGAGAACTTACTGTTTAGCTCAGGGAACTAGGTGCTCTGTGGTAGCCTAAATGGGGAGGAAATTAAAAAAAAAAAAAAAAGATTCACTTTGCAGTACAGTATAGACTAACACAATGTGGAAGTGTGCTCAGTCGTGTCCAACTCTTTGCGACCCCATGGACTTTAGCCTATCAGGCTCCTCTGCCCATGGGGTTTTCCAGGCAACAGAACAGTACTGGAGTGGTTTGCCATTTCCTTTTCCAGGAGATCTTCCCGACCCAGGGATTGAACCCAGGTCTCCCACATTGTAGACAGACGCTTTACCACCTGAGCCACCAGGGAAGCATGGTGTTAGGCAACTATGTGCCAATAAAAATTAATTTTAAGAAAAGACCTGTTGCCTCTTACAGGGAAGACAGCCACACTAGAGGAACTGGGAAGGAACTGAGCAGGAAAAAGATAACCTTAGTCTCTTCCAACTCCTTTTCTTTTTATGGTGTTTCCTATTGACTGAACCAAACTGGAATTTAAGAGAGCAAAAGAATCAATTGATACATTTCTTCCAAGTAAGGCTTCTGAGGCCAATACAGGGTGAAAAGGAATAGATCTTCAGGTGCAAAAAGAAAGCATTTAACACAATGTATTTTTGGTAATAAATGAAGTGATAAATAAGATTATATATATATATATATATATTTATATATATATGGAATATTATTTATTCAAAGGAAAAAAGGAAGACCCTGCCATTTGTTACAACATGAATGGACTTTAGAACATTATTCTAAATGACTTAAGTTGGGGAGTGAAAGACAAATATGAAGGACAAATACTGTATGATATCATTCATATATGGAATTTTAAAAAGTCAAATTTGTAAAAACAGAAACTAAAGTGTTTACCAGGGTTTGGGGTGGAGGGGGGTGGTTTAGGAGAGATGTTGCTTAAAGATACAAATTTATAACTGGTAGAAAAGTTTTGGAGATTAACATACAGTATAGTGAATATAAACAATATATTCTTATATATATTAACAATATAACAATATAAACTATGTCATGATCATCCAAGTTACTAAGAGAGTAGATCTTAATTATTTCAACCACAAAAAGAGAAATTTCAGCTACGTGATATGAAAAAAAGTGAAAATGAAAGTGTCAGTTTCCCAGTCATGTCTGACTCTTTGCAACTCCATGGACTTCAGCCCAGCAGGCTCCTACATCTATGGAATTCTCCAGGCAAGAATAATAGACTGGATTGTGATATCCTTCTCCAGGGTATCTTCCCAATCCAGGGATCAAAACCAGGTCTCCCGCATTGCAAGCAGATAGATTTTTTACCTTTTGAGCTACTCAGGAAGCCCGAAATGAAGTTAAAGAGATGCTAAACAATTTCCACAATGGTGATTATATTACAGTATATAAATGTATCAAATCAAAATGATATACACATTAAAATTACACGTGCTAAATACATTTCAATAAAAAGACAAAGTAAATGAGAAATGCCAAATTAAACATCAAAGTGATGATAAATCACTTCTAAAGCTATAATTGCTATTTTATTGTTGTTTAGTCGTTAAGTCATATCTGACTCTTTGTGACCCCATGGATTGTAGCCAGACTCCTTTGTCCACGGAATTTCCCAGACATGAATACTGGAGTTGGTCACCATTTCCTTCTCCAGAGTATCTTCCCAACCCAGGGATCAAACTCACGACTTCTCTTTGGCTGGCAGATTCTTTACCACTGAGTGCATAATTGCTATTTAAGTACATATCGATTTAGACTTCCCTGGTAGCTTAACTGGTAAAGAATCTGCCTGCAATGTGAGAGACTCCAGTTTGTTTCCTGGGTTGGGAAGATTTCCCTGGAGGAGAGCATGCCAACCCACTCCAGTATTGTGCCTGGAGAATCCCATGGACAGAGGAGTCTGGCAGGCTATAGTCCATGGGGTCACAGAGTCAGCCGTGACTAAGCAACTAAGAACAGCATAGCATGTTTCATTTTATTTGCACTTCTGACAGTTATTTTTTAATGAATTTTGTTATTGAGATAATTTTATACCAATGAGGTTCTTAAAATATTATGTTTTCAATCTTTTTATTTCATTATAACTAAAAAGAGTATGACATCTTAAGAATATCTTGGCTTAGTATCGGAATGAGATGATGAGTCAATTTTTATCTAACAAGCAAAAGACAATTATTCGTATTTAATTTTTTTAAGTTGACATAATTTTTCATGAATTTTATTTTTTCTATATATTGGATGCCCATCCCTGTAAGAGTGTTACTCTTCTATGCTTATTGGTATCGGCGTTTGCCATGTGACTATTTGTTAGGGGTTTTCCTTGTAGTTCAGGCAGTGTACAATCTGTCTGCAATGCAGGAGACCCAGGTTTAATCCCTGGGTCCATCCCTGGGTTGGGTGATATCCTGGAGAAGGGAATGGCAACCCACTCCAGCATTCTTGCCTGGAGAATCCTATGGACAGAGGAGCCTGATGGGTTGCATAAAGTCAGATGTGAATGAGCAGCTGACCACTAGCTTTGTCTAGTAAAACATGAGCTGAAATGTTGTGTGTCACTTCTGAACAGAAGTTTAACACCACTTATATGTTTATGACTTCCCTGGTGGCTCCAGATGGAAAGCATCTGCCTACAATGTGGGAGACCTGGGTTCGATCCCTGGTTCAGGAAGATCTCCTGGAGAAGGAAGTGGCAACCCATTCCAGTACCCTTGCCTGAAAAATCCTATGGACAGAGGAACCTGGTAGGCTACAGTCCATGGGGTCACAAAAAGTAGGAAACAACTGACTTCACTTTCATATGTTTATGCAATTTTGCTTCCCCTCTGCTGTGGGAACATTTACCCACTCTCAGATTTGAGAAGACACATAAAAAGGCATCCTTGAAGCCAATATGTAATGTCAATGAGAAAAAAGCTTGATGGGTATAATTTACTAACATTTGGGGTTTCCTTATCACTATAGCACATAGTGAAAGCTGAGTAATAAACTTTACTCAGCTTTGATATTTTATATTATGACTTACAACAAGCCCTTCAGATAATGAAGACTCGGGTAAGACTAGATAACTTCTTCCATATTTTAGCAAATTCTACAAAATTGCCAAAGGAAGTGTGATGTTTGTTTTTATGACACTGTGGTTGGATGATTAGAATCTTAGTAATGGAGGACACTTTGTTATTAGGTCTGTGGATATAGACAGTGATTTCCAAGTGGCAATATGTGTTTTGATTTATTAAGACTATCGTATGAACTATTACAGTTTGTGGCTGTTTTGGCAGAGGTGGATAATCAGGTTGAAGTATTTTTAGAAATATTATCATGAAATTTTATGTTCCAAAACTTGCATGCTGTTGCTTATGAATTATTATTGTGTCATTTTTATAGCAAAGGTGGAAATAAATATGACTAAAATGCTTCATGCTAATAATTCACTCCACGTCAGATATTTGTTTTGAGTGATAAATCTAGAAGTTTATGGAAATAATTAATGAGGACTAACTGGTTAGATATTTAGCTTTTCATCAGACATGAGAAAAATTACAACATAAAACTAATACGGCATATTGACTTTAAGAGTAGATCTACATTATTAATAATTTTAAATATGTTTGATTCTATAACTTTCAAAGTTTATCACATGTATCAACAGAATTTTATTTTATATTCTCAGTAACAGATTAGTGTGTCAGTTGCCTTTTTAATTTTTATAGCCTTTTGTGAGGTAATATTTGTATCTTCTGAATTTATAATGTAAATCATCATTATAGGATGTGAATGCAGAACTAAAAGGGAAATAAACAAAAGTGCCATTTTTTGCCATGTATTTTATTTATTTAAGAGTTGTTAAAAGTAACTTGACAGTTTGCTTTTTGAGGTATGAAATAGGAAAATTGATCCTACACAATTTATATGCACTGAAAAAAATAAAAGTATTGAAAGTATAACCTAAATTAGGACATGAATGCTGAGACAGGCTAAAAGGAAAGAAATAACAAAATATGAGAAGGATAAAAATGCAGACTGTTTAAACTACACATGACTTAATCATCCACATATGATGAATATGAAAATTTATAGGTAATGTGACTTAAATATATATTGCAATGAGCAGGTAAAACATTCTGCAGGCAGCCTTAAAGGAATAAAATGTCAGATCACTTTTTTGGCAGTGAAAATTAAATATATTTTACATGCATCTTATAAAAGTCAGTAGATGGCATATTTATTAATATTGTGGCATTATTGGTGAAGCAATTGATTTGGTAATGACCTAAGAAATTTTGGTATCAGTGGTAGAATCTTTGATGAGGGTCATGAACTGCTGTCATGTAAGAAAAAAAAATTATAATTGATATAATTTAAGGAAATAATTTTTGATAGCAAAAGATTCCACTGGAACCATTCAAGAGATAGAATAGTGGTTGGGTGGGTGAATGGATGGATGGCTGGATGATACACAGGTAGATAGATATTCACCACATTCAATGAATGCTGTAGGAAATGTATTTAATAGTATTTATGCAATTAAATTTTTACATACTGAGGTATGGCTTATACATCATTTAGGCTGAATTTTATGTTAACTAGGACAGTCTGTTTATACCTTTTTTTTTTTTTAAATCATGCATTGCACATTTGCTTTAATCATTAAGGAAATAGGGCTTCCACGATGACTGAGCAAGTAAAGAATCGCCTGCAACACAGGAGATGCAGGCAGACCTGGGTTCAATCCCTGGGTCAGGAAGATCCCCAGGAGGAGGAATTGGCAACCCACTCCAGTAATCTTGCCTGGGAAATCCCATGGACAGAGAAGCTTGGCGGGTTATAGTCCATGTATCGCAAAAGAGTAGGCCACCGCATTTTCCAGAAGTAAAGAACATCCACTTTGAAATAGGGATAAATGTGCCCCCCACTCCTCCCTGGGATGCCCATGCTAGCATTCCTCTAAAGATAAGGTTTCCTTCCCAGACACCAAGATCAAGACGATTCTTCTTCTTTGTATGTGCGAATCTGTCTCTTTCGAAAGCTTGAAGGAATGTTTGTTCTTTGTTCTAACAAGATATAAAACTGTGCTGAAAACCATGCTTCTTCAAAAACTTCTTTCTTTGGTGAAGAGTGTACTCCTAGGCTAAAGTCCACAGTGTGGCTTAAATAAAACTCTATTCTATTCCTATAAAAATTTGTATTGATTATTTGGATATATATATATGATCTATGATATATATGCACACTTCAATATATGTGCATATAACATATACACACATACCATATTCATAATTTTAAATTATTTGAGACAGTTTTTCATATCACAGTCAAATAAAATAAACTTAAATGACATATAGATCAAGAATAAAAATAACACTGATATCTCAAATGTCTGTTGCTGGTGAGTATAAATGGTACAGTCAAAAATTACATAGAAAGTAACACGCTAAGGACTCATGAAATTTGAAAATTATATAATTTACCATAGTTATAGTCAAGTAACTTTAAAAATAGTTATATGCGTAAACCCATATGCAAACATTTTAAGTATTCAGAGAAAGATATATCTTCTTATGCATCTAAAACTAAGTGATTTGAGATCAGAACAGTCTATTACAATATAGCCTGCAAAGTCAAACCAAAAAATATTATGGATATTGCCATTGATATTTAGGCAAACACTTGAAACCTATAATTTACAATGTATTTTGCAAAATGTTTTGATTATGTAGGAAGGTCTTCTTCTGACAAGTGAGGGTTGAGTAGAGAGCTGAATGAAATAGTGTTACATACCTAAATCTAGAGGAAGAAACTTCCAGAAAGATGGAGCATTAAACACAAAGATCCAGGGGCAGAATATTAGTTAATTTTTTAAATAAATAAATCCAAACTTCCTGATTATGATGAAATTGTAAGGCTGGACCCTGGGGGCCATGATGGGCCACCCCTCCTCTCCCTCCAGCAGGGGAAGTCCCTAACAGAAGGAGCCTCTCAGATCCCGGGGACCAATGACAGCACACTTCACCAGCCAAAGCCACCCCCACCCCAGCCACGTAGAAGGACCTGTCAGCCCATGACGCCTCGGCCTGGCCACCATCCAAACCCCCATCCATCTAGCTTGACCATCCCTCACAACGAACGTATAAAAACCATCCCCAACATTATCCGGGCACGGACTTTCTCAACCTGCCTTGTTCGGGTCCGGGAAGCCTGCCCGGCAGCATTTCGCCATTAAAAACCCTGCTAGACACTCTTTTGGTGTCCTGGTCTTTTATCTAACAGAAATAACTAGCAAAAGAATAATTTTATGCTGATATTCTTATAAGGATACCTGTCAGCTGCATTTTTTGAGTGATATTCAGTGTTCATGTTGTTCCTTAGTCTTAATTTATCATTCTTACAATACTTCCCCCTTTCTGATGTAACTTCTTCCCTTTGCCCTTAACCATATCTCTGTTATAACCTTTATTGACCACACCTCTATCACAGTCCTTTATCCACCCTTATCATAATCACTGGTTAAAAAAAAAAAAGTGACAGTCAAAATTTTAAAATTATTTTAAAATTCATTGCTTCTCAGAATTGTGTCTCACTTTGACAGTGTACAAAATACTTCCTATATTATTTTCAAAAAGACCATAAAACCACACCTTGCATTTAATATCCACCTCTATTATTTTGTTAGGGACAAATTGCACAAGTGAACTAGGGAACAAGGTACTAGATTTATTAACATAATAAAAAATCTGGATGAAGAAAGTTCCCTTGACAGTCACTTTAAACAGAAGCTGTTTTCGATTATTAAAAAACAAAAAACTTATTTTACTCCCCATCCAGGTGTCTTAATTCTTCCTCTGTTGCTTCTTTTTCTAATTTCATACCCTAAAAGATCCTTTGTTTACAGAAATTATTCTGGTTGGTTGCTCTATCCACCAAGCCCTTTAATATTTATGTCTAATCATAGCAAAACTTGAATATAAGAAAGAATAAGAAAATGTAGTGTGTTGCATCCCACCATTCATCATGGAATTTTGCTTTTATATACTTCAAGACAATACTGAAGAAAGGTTTTAAAAATATTCCTCCTCAGTGTTTTGTTTTGCATTCTTTCTTTTCTTTCCATTAAATCAGCGTTTACCTAATTTTTAAATTCCCATACTATAGAAACCATAAAATGGCTGTTTTTTCCTTTCACTGAGCCAAACAAACTATAAGGAAAAGACAATCCAATAGTTCATCATTTCATTATACTTTTCTCAAATACTAAAAATTAGTTTACAAATATAAGACATTTTATATTATTTTTAGAAGTTGTATACAAGCTATTTCTTGGGGTCTGTCTTCTATACATGTGTGTCTAAATGCTGTGATTACACATAAATAGGAGGTAGTCCATATCATTAGTAAGTGCAGTAATTGCATAGGGAGAAATATTAGTGGCTAATTAAAATAACAAGCAGTAGTAACAATGGTAAAGATAAGTAAACATTATTATGTGGACTCAAAGTAAAGGCAGAATAAATTTTTGAGAAAATTATTTCTACCCAAGTTAGGCACATAGAAGCATCTAACCTTCTCATGGTATACATTTTTGAATGATTTTCTGGCTCATTTTTTGGAAAACAAATCTTTAACATCATGAGACAGGATCCTGGAATTTCAGATTAATCAGTTAACTTTAAAACAAAGTATTTTAATTACAATTTAAATAGGGCATGCATTAACAGAGACTTTGTCACAGCAGGATTTACACTGTTTAAACATCAACTGTCATTGTTACAAACTTTGTAGAGCAAAACCCTTTGTTTTTATTCAAGTTGTTCATAGAGATCTCTTATTGCTACTTTGATACTTCCCTAAATAATGAAAAACTTGGCAGAGCTCATGAAGGCTATTATAAAACTGTATGACCTGCACTTTTAATAAAGCTGATTAATTTAAAAAGGCAAAAACAATCAGTTCATAATATGTTATTGCTTCACAAATATAGGATACTTCATATTACTTTTAGGGGGAATAGCTTCAGGATTTTTCTTGAGTTCACTCTTTTGATTCCTGTTATTCTTTTTTTTTTTTTTAATAATTAAATTTATTTATTTTTTTAAATTACAATACTGTATTTGTTTTGCCATACATTGACATGAATCAGCCATAGGTGAACACAATCTCCCAATGCCGAATCCCCCTCCCACCTCCCACCCCCCATCCTCTACTTGAATCATCCTGTGCATCAGCCCCATGCCTCCTGCATCCTACATTGAACATAGATTAGCGTTTCGTTTCTTACAGGAAAATATACATGTTTCATTGCCATTCTCCCATACCATCCCACGCTTTCCCTCTCCCTCAGAGTCCAAAAGTCCACTCTATACCTCTGTGTCTCTTGTTGTCTCACATATAGGGTCATCATTACTGTCTTCTAAATTCCATATATATGTGTCAGTATACTGTATTGGTGTTTTTCTTTCTGGCTTACTTCACTCTGTATAATCGGTTCCAATTCCATCCATCTCATTAGAACTGAGTCAAATTTATTCTTTTTAAGGGCTGAGTAGTATTCCATAGTGTATATGAACCACAGCTTTCTTATCCATTCATCTGCTGATGGACATCTAGGTTGCTTCCATGTCCTGGCTATTATAAACAGCGCTGCAATGAACATTGGGGTACATGTGTCTCTTTCACTTCTGGTTTCCTCAGTGTGTATGCCCAGCAGTGGGATTGCTGGGTCATAAGGCAGTTCTATTTGCAATTTTTTAAGGAATCTCCACACTGTTTTCCATAATGGCTGTACTAGTTTGCATTCCCACCAGTTATTCTTGTATTTATTCGTCCAGCAAATAAATATTCAGTACAAATAAATATCCAGCACTGGCCTAATATTAGAACCATAAATATTAAGATACTCTCTACACCATATATAATAATGAGAAGAGCATGAGGAGACAGTTAAATATATAATTAGAATGCAAAGCAACAATAGCAATGCCTGAGGTATAAAATATTATGTGAGTGAACCATAAAAACATATATTTTAGAATGATTTCCTGATACATTTATGCCTGAAAAATTATAGGTTCCAAAGTGGTTTGTGTGTGTGTTCATCAAATCTTAGTTCTGTTGTAGAATGTAAGAGAAAGAAAAACTTGGTCAAGAATAAGTTGTTTGTAATGATATAAAGCACATTAATGTCCGTAAGAGGAAACCACAATAAGCATACATCTATCTATCTAACAGACAGATTTACAGTTATCTAAAAAGCCTTTTCAATATTCTAGACACAGATTTTCTCCTGTGTGATACATACTATCTGTAAATTCTATGCATCTATGCATCTCCCTACCTACCTACCTACTCATCTTACTGTTATCTACCTTGTACCTTCTACAAAGTTTGATTTTGTAGAGGAAATATGAGTATTACACCTTTAAAAGGATTGTTATTTTAATATAGAATTAATTGTAATTGATTCTACATTTCTGGGCAAAGGCTTAGTTCATATAATTGGAGAAATAAAATCCTATAAATAAAACTCAAAGATTTGCAAATTGCCTTCCTTCTAATGCTCCAATTGCCATAAACCTTGATTTTAAAGAAATTTATAACACACTGATCTCACTACCTTTTTTCAAATGTTCCCAAACTTTTTATGTTCTCACATCTTATCTTTGTAAGCCTAATTTCTGTAATAATTCATCATAATTATTTAAAGGTATTTACCCTCAAGAATTTGAACATTCTCTTATGTTGTTGTGCTTTTTAAACAAACAAACTTAAAACTTCCAAATTCAGCTTTCTGTTTATCTTGCCTGCACAAGGATAATACAACAGGGCTTACATAAAACCCTCACAACACTGACTGGTCATTTCTTCCTACTTCAGTTAGCCAAGATCCCACTTTGTATTGGATACAATTCAAGAAATTACTTCAATTAATTCTGCCTTTTATATCCATGTCAAATTTTCCCTCTCTTCTGGATGATTGCTATCAGTAGAGCATCATGCTATATATTTTTGTGATACCAAAAGAAAAAAAGAGATGAAGAAAGAAACATCTTAAATCTATTTATGTTTCCAGCTACTTATCTGAACCCTTTTCCTTCTGACAACATTTTCTTGAAATAATGGTGTGAATGCATTGTTTTCAGTTTCTTTCCCACTGTTCTCTATTGAACATGTTCTTAGGTTCCATCCCATTATTCCATTGAAACTTTCCTTAGGAAGGACACTTTTAACCTCCACATTGCTAAATTAAATTATCATACTTAAATTCTTATCTGTTTTGACATAGAAATAACATTTGAAAAAGTGCATCATTTTCTTATCTGTGAGACTGTTCACTTGCAAAATATGATAAGATTATACTATTGGACAGGACAACCAAATCTATAAGGTGTTGGTTGACAGTATATTGTGAAAAAGTGAAAATGTTAGTCTCTCAGTTGGTCCAACTCTATGTGACTCCATGGACTTTACCCCATCAGGGTCCTCTGTCCATGGAATTATCTAGACAAGAATACTGGAGTGGATAGCCATTCCCTTCTCCAGTGGACCCTCCCTTCTCCAGTGGATTGAAACTAGGTCTCCTGCATTGCAGGCAGATCCCTTACCATCTGAGCCACTATTGTAAAATGTTAATTTTCCTCAAATTAATTAAGAATTAACCTATAAATTCAAAATAAATCCAAGTAAAAATTTAACTTCTTTTATTTCTTTTGTTATATCTATAAACTGTATTTAGGCTAACAGAAAAGTTACACAAATAGTATGAAGAGTTTTCTTAACATTTTTACCCCACTCACACAACTATGAAATAATTATCAAGAAAAGAAAATGATCATGATTAAGCATGCTTCACAGTAATAAATGCTGTTGACAAGACCCATCACTGGATGCTAAAATTAGTGGCTGGAAGTATGAGGAGAAAGAACAATCATATACTCTTCAAAGTGTAACCCAGGGGGACTCTATGGACCTTTCCTGGATCAGACCTTTCCTCCATATCCTCTGCTTTAGTTCCTCTCTGAAGTACAGAGATAATAGAATCCGATGCACATTTTCAGTTGTTTTATCGATGCTAAACCCATCACCAATGGAAGAAATTAACTGTTTGATGATCCAGTAGCACCTCACACCTACTGAAGCCTAAGGACTGATCATGTTAAACCCTGTGACACAGTGCTGTTACCTCACCGTCCAACCAAGGAGAGGATTGTGCAAGACCTGATCAAGTACCATGGGACTGCACCTCCCTCATTTTGCCTTTAAAAATGCATCACATAAACCCATCAGACGGTTGGGGCTCTCTGAGCACTAGCTGTATTGAGCTCCTTGCCTGGTGCCCTGAAGTGAGGGCTGCACTTACCTTCACCACAACCTGGTGTCAGTAGATGGGCTTTACTGCAACCGGGCTAGCAGTTTGGTTCAGTTACAAAAAAAGTATCTCCCACAAGATACTAAGTATCATTTGCAAATGAAATTAAAAGTGAAAGTTGCTCAGTCATGTCCGACTAGAGACCCTACAGTCCATGAGATTCTCCAGGCCAGAATACTGGAGTAGGCAGCCATTCCCTTCTCCAGGGGATCTTCCAAACCCAGGTCTCCCACACTGCCCGGCAGATTCCTTACCAGCTGAACCACCAGGGAAACCCATCAATTGCAAAAAGAAAGATAATTAATTTGCAGTGGAGAAATTTGACAGACAATAACTTAACCAAATGATCAAGATAAATATCACCGGTAACCTTCAGAAGATTCGATATCATAACCTGCTAGCATTATACACTGGAAAGACTACATCATCTATGTGGTATTCTTGACAAAAAAAAACAAATCTAGCACGGATCATGAGAAAACAGTTGAAAATCCCAATTTAAGTAACTTTTATAAAATAACTGATCAGTATTCTTTGGAAGATTGTTAAGCTTATAAAAGATAAGCCAAAGCAAGAGTAATTAATAATGTTTGAGAAATTCTATAAACTCACTTTAAAATTATATGAAGACTTCTAGGTTTAAAATAGCCATGCCCATCTTAAAAAATTAGATGAAGATAAAAATTATGCTCCATGAGATGTTAAGATACAGAACAAATTATTGCATAATTAATATGGAATAAGAGCAAAAGAATATAATTGAACTGTGAAAATTTTGAAAGCTAAAAAGTAAATTCATAAAATTTCAGAAATCTTATATATAATAAAACACAATATAAAGAAAAAACTTTTATAATTGTATAATGAATAAAGAATAAATGACATATAATATAGAGAAAAATAAATATGGATTCTTCCCTAAAATGCCATCTTATTTAAGGAACTTGAGTGTCTTAGAACCAGTTGTTCATGGATACCCAGGGATGACATATTTTTGATAGATTAAATAAACAAACATTATTTGAGATATTATATAGGTAAGAAAAATATAGAATAATATTTTTGTGATGTGCAGATGGGGAAATACTTCATGTAAAAACCTGAATAGAATACAATAAGGCAAATATATTATCTTTGAATACAGCAAAGTTACAAATTTCTATGCAATAGACACCTGGGACAAAGTTAGTCTATAAAAAACAGAATGGGGAAGATATTTTCTATCTGAAACATTACCAGTGTTTTAGTCTAGAAGGCAAAAGAACTACAAATTTATCAATAGGTTGATCACAAAGTAATCCCAATGGAAAAGATCATGGGCAAACAGCATGACAGATAATTTATAGAAGAGAAAACACAGGAAGCTACAAGAACTCAGATATCAAAAGATACTGATTACCATTAGTATTTAGAGAAATACAAAGTAAAACAGACAATGAGCTGTCACTTTTAACTGTTAGAAAACACAATAAGCTAGGTAATGGACAAGGTTAGGACATGAAGCTGAAGGACTTATGCACTGCTGGTGGGTGGGAACATCAATCATGTATGTTTATCACATCATTATTTGTGGAAGCAATCTACTGCTTATCTCTGAAAAAAATTCGTAATTAAAATGTGGTAGTTGCTGATGGAGACAGCCTTAACTTTTGCCTTTGTTTGCCTTTGTTTAACTAAACTTTAGAGACTTCTTCCTGACTCTAGGCTCCTTATCACCTTTCTTTTTCTTATTTACATTTAAAAACTTGGAATTGTAAATTCTCTTCTCTTATGACATGTAAATCTCCTCTCTTGCTTACTCAGAAGGACCTGGGGAGCCATCCTTGTGAAATGTAATCATTAAAGGATATAGTACCCTGATGCCCCAGTCTCTGGAGGAGGATAGGAGCCTAATTTAGACAAGGGGTAATTAGCAAACGCAGATGACCTAATCACATAGATCAATTTCCCCTTTAATATACACAAGCCCTTTCCCACTAGCTCACTGCAGAGCTTAGAAACTCTCCTGCCTATTGTTTCAGGGAAGTTGACTTTAATCTCTGCTCTAGTACAATAGCTTTCACTTCTGTTGCAATAATCTTGAATAAGGTTTGCCTGGCCTTTTAAAACCTGTCCACCTAATTTTTATTTTTCAATGCACACTTTGGAGTATGACACAACAGTTAGGAACAATGGGAAAGACATACAATTAAAGACCAGGTTTTCAGAGCACAAAGCTTATTGAAAAAAAAAAAAAAAGAATGTTATGCCCAAGTTGCGAAATCACCCAATGACCACCAGGAAGCCAATATCCAATGCAAAAGCAAGAGAGTTTTTATTACCAAGCTCGAGCTGGGGCTCCCACCGTTACCGATGCAGTGGCTATAGGGAGGAGTCCCGGGTTTGGGGTTACATTGCTTATATAGGGAGTGTTCATGAAAAAAAGAATTTCTAGGTAGGGGACATCTGATTGGTCACTTTCTTTCAAAGGGTTGTGTGTTGGGTTTTGATTGGTCCCTATTTCCTAGGTAGACCACAAGTTCCTGAACGTTAAGTCAGGGGATTCTGGTCTGGGGTCTGATTGGCTCATGGGTGGTGGGGTGAGGTCAGGGGATTTCCAAAGGTTCTTTTCCCAGAACCTTACAAAATGGAGTTTTTCTGCTAACAAAATGGAGTAGCTTAGATTCTTCACTGAGAGACTGAATATTTAATTCTTCATTTATATGATATTTTTATGTTGAAAACCCAGTACAGGAAGTCCCCTACTTAGGAACTTTCAAAGATGTGAATGTGCATTTGCATGTCCAGTCCCATAAGTTCGTTCACATGTCTGGCATACATTGTCACTTGTGTGAATCCTTACAAGTGGTTGTGCTTTGGGGTACTTTACAGTACTGTGTAGATTTCAGTAGTACAGTATCTTTATTTCTAGCCTAAGATGTTTGGAAGTAATCACAAAAGCAGTGGTGATGTAGCCAGTACTGCTTAGAAACACCAAGAGAGATAAGAGGAAGAAGTAGCTGAAGAACCAAAAGGATTCATGATGCAGGATGCCAAAATGATTTTCTTTATTTGAGGAAGCACTATTAGAGGCAAAGGATCCAAATGTAAAATAGTACATGAAGACTGAAGCATCCATTCAGAATGCATTCCAGTGCTATTGTATAATCTATGATGAGAAAAAAAAGAGATACTACCCAAACAACACGAGATCATTTTTCAAACAGGGATGATAGAATTAAATCCAGCAAGGTATCAGAACCTGTTCCATCAATGGTAAGCAAGTATAAAATTGCAGCTTTCTGTCTCCTACTGCTGATGATCCTTCAGCTCTACCATCTCTCACCTTGTCTCCCTCCTCCAGTCAGTAACTCTTCTTGCCTTTTCACTCAATGCCAGCCTGTGCATGCCAGCATTGTACTATATACTACTGTATTTCTCATGGTACTGTTCAGTTCAGTTCAGTAACTCAGTCATGTCCGACACTTTGTGACCCCATGAACAGCAGCATGTCAATCCTTCCTGTCCATCACCAACTCCCGGAGTCTACCCAAACCCATGTCAACTGAGTCAGTGTCGCCATCCAACAATCTCATCCTCTGTCATTCTCTTGTCCTCCCGCCCCCAATCCCTTCTAGCATCAGAGTCTTTTCCAATGAGTCAGCTCTTTGCATCAGGTGGCCAAAGTACTGGAGTTTCATCTTCAGCATCAGTCCTTCCAATGAACACCTAGGACTGGTTTCTTTAGGATGCACTGGTTGGATCTGTTTGCAGTCCAAGGAACTCTCAAGAGTCTTCTCCAACACCATAGTTCAAAGGCATCAGTTCCTCTGTAATCAGTTTCTTTATAGTCCAAATCTCACATCCATACATGACCACAGGAAAAACCATAGCCTTGACTAGACAGACCTTTGTTGGCAAAGTAATGTCTCAGCTTTTGAATATGTTGTCTAGGTTGGTCATAACTTGCTTTGCAAGGAGTAAGCATCTTTTAATTTCAGAGCTGCAGTCACCATCTGCAGTGATTCTGGAGCCCAGAAAATAAAGTCAGCCACTGTTTCCTCATTCATTTGCCATGAAGTGATGGGACTGGATGCCATGATCTTAGTTTTCTGAATGTTGAGCTTTAAGCCAATTTTTCCACTCTCCCCTTTCACTTTCATCAAGAGGCTTTTTAGTTCCTCTTCACTTTCTGCCATAAGGGTGGTGACATCTGCATATCTGAGGTTATTGATGTTTATCTCAGCAATCTTGATTCCAGCTTGTGCTTCATCCAGCCAGGGGTTTCTCATGAGGTACTCTGCTTATAAGTTAAATAAGCAGGGTGACAATTTACAGCCTTGATGTACTCCTTCTGAGAGAGATGGGAATACCTGACCACGTGACTTGCCTCTTGAGAAATCTGTATGCAGGCCAGGAAGCAACAGTTTGAACTTGACATAGAACAACAGACTGGTTTCAAATAGGAAAAGGAGTACGTCAAGGCTGTATATTGTCACCCTGCTTATTTAACTTCTATGCAGAGTACATCATGAGAAACGCTGGACTGGAAGAAACACAAGCTGGAATCAAGATTGCTAGGAGAAATATCAATAACCTCAGATATGCAGATGACACCACCCTTATGGCAGAAAGTGAAGAAGAACTAAAAAGTGTCTTGATAAAGTAAAAGAGGAGAGTGAAAAGTTGGCTTAAAGTTCAACATTCAGAAAATGAAGATCATGGCATCTGGTCCCATCACTTCATGGGAAATAGATGAGGAAACAGTGGAAACAGTGTCAGACTTTATGTTTTGGGGTTCCAAAATCACTGCAGATGGTGACTGCAGCCATGAAATTAAAAGACACTTACTCCTTGGAAGAAAAGTTATGACCAACCTAGATAGCATATTCAAAAGCAGAGACATTACTTTTCTGACTAAGGTCCGTCTAGTCAAGGCTATGGTTTTTCCTGTTGTCATGTATGGATGTGAGAGTTGGACTGCGAAGAAGGCTGAGCACCGAAGAATTGATGCTTTTAAACTGTGGTGTTGAAGAAGACTCTTGAGAGTCCCTTGGACTGCAAGGAGATCCAACCAGTCCATTATGAAGGGGATTAGCCCTGGGATTTCTTTGGAAGGAATGATGCTACAGCTGAAATTCCAGGACTTTGGCCACCTCATGCGAAGAGTTGACTCATTGGAAAAGACTCTGATGCTGGGAGGGATTAGGGGCAGGAGGAGAAGGGGATGACAGAGGATGAGATGGCTGGACGGCATCACTGACTCGATGGATGTGAGTCTGAGTGAACTCTGGGAGTTGGTGATAGACAGGGAGTCCTGGCGTGCTCTGATTCATAGGGTCGCAAAGAGTTGGACACTAACTGAGCGACTGAACTGAACTGAGCTGAAACACTGGAGAGTTTCAAAACTTAGTCCTCAGACCTTTTGTCTGCTCTACCTACTTGCACTCCTAGGTGACTTCAACCTCATGGCATTCCACACAATCTAGTGATGAATGTTTCACAAATTCACCTTTTCCAGACCTCCAAAAATGAACTTAATATCCCTCTACCTACTAGCTCTCTTTTTGGGTATCTAAAGGACTTTGAACACTTAACATGTTCACAAAATAGTTGCCAACCTTTCCCTTGCCCACAAAATGTAAAAATAAAACCCACCTATTTTGCAGTCTTCTATTTCTCAGTAATTTGCACATACCTGAATGCATCCACTTGTGTTGGTCTACATCCTTGAAGTTTAACCAGTCTCTTCTTTGACAACTTCATCCAACTGGATAGCCAATAATGTGTACTACCTACAGCATACATGGAGATCCAAATGAACTTACGGTTGCTGGGGGAGGGGACAGTCAGGGTCTTTGGGTTGGTCATGTACACACTACTATATTTAAAATGGATAACCAACCAGGACCTACTTTATAGCACAGGGAACTCTGCTCAATGTTGTGTAGCACACGACGGAATGGGGCTTGGGGAAGAATACATGTAAATGTATGGCTTAGTCGCTTTACTGTTCACCTGATACTACAACAATATTATTATCACCTATACCCCAATATAAAATTAAAAAGTTTAAAGTTTGGGAAGATATTAAATAAAAACGATAAACTTAAAAAAAAAAAAAAAGTGGAGATCTTGACAACTTCTCACCACCTCTACTTCATCACCCAATTTCAACCACCATCACCCTTTGCCTGAATTAGCATCAGTTCAGTCACTCAGTCGTGCCCAACTCTTTGCAACCCCATGAATCGCAGCACACCAGGCCTCCCTGTCCATCACCAACTCCCAGAGTTCACTCAGACTCACGTCCATCGAGTCAGTGATGCCATCCAGCCATCTCATCCTCTGTCATCCCCTTCTCCTCCTGCCCCTAATCCCTCCCAGCATCAGAGTCTTTTCCAATGAATCAACTCTTCGCATGAGGTGGCCAAAGTCCTGGAATTTCAGCTGTAGCATCATTCCTTCCAAAGAAATCCCAGGCCTGATCTCCTTCAGAATGGACTGGTTGGATCTCCTTGCAGTCCAAGGGACTCTCAAGAGTCTTTTCCAACACCACAGTTCAAAAGCATCAATTCTTCGGCACTCAGCCTTCTTCACAGTCCAACTCTCACATCCATACATGACTACTGGAAAAACCATAGCCTTGACTAGACCGACCTTAGTTGACAAAATAATATCTCTAAGAAACACCTAATTGGTTTCCCTGCTTCTATGCTTGCCCCTTAGAATATTATTCTCAGCAGCCAGAGGATCTCCTTAAAGCATAACACAGATTATGTCAATTCTTCTCTCAAAACTCTAGTTTTTATTATTAATCTCACAATAAAGGTGAAATATAAGGCAATTACAGAAAATGTTTCATGTGGCCTAAAATTTTTAACATTTCAGCAAGGCCAGCTACTCATTTATGAGCTCCAGTCTTCCCAGGTGGTGCTAATGGTAAAGAACCTGCTTACCTGCAATAGACATGGGTAAGATCTCTGGGTCAGGGAGATTCCCTTGAGGAGAGCATGGCAACCCACTCCAGTATTCTTGCCTAGAGAATCCCATGGACAGAGGATCCTGGTGGGCTACAGTCCATAGGGTTGCAAAGAGTCGGACACTACTGAAGCAACTCAGCACACACACATGCAATACAAAATAAAAATGTACAGTAAAAATTTCCTTGTTTAAAATCAGGAAAAATGTGTTCTTAAGCATACTGAAATATAAAACTTTTATCTTTATTCCTCCATCAGCTTATGTTTTGTTAAAGTAATTTAAGTAAACTATAATTAACTTTTAAAATTTTTCTCTAAGTTTCATTATCCATATGGATGCTAGTTTTATTGCAAATATGAGCATGTGTCATATACATAAACATTAACAATAGATATTTTACAACTTCTATATTTGTGTATATTTTTTCTTCCAGAACAGTTGAAGTACTGAAGAAAACTATTTATTTCACTTTTTGATAAGCTCCAATTTTACTAATATTCTCTACTTTTAGTTTAGAATGCATGTGGAAAGACAAAGAAACAGACCTATCACTTGTCCAACTTTTCCTTTCTGTCATCATTGTCATGGCAGTAGTTGGCTAATACAGGGAAATAAAATGAGTGAGAAGGATATGATAGTCATATGCTTGCTTTTTAAAAAAAATAATACAACTGTCTTATTTCAGTATTTAAAATAAGTTTTAGTTTAAGAAGAAAGTTGGGTTTCTCAAGACTGTCAGTGCCTCACTTACTAACTCACAGATATTTCACTCCTATCTCATGTTTGTTTTGAGTCTTGCTGAATACCCATGTCATTGTCCACTGATATTCTGTGTTCATGAGGAATTTGACTCCTGCACTATGTGAAAGTGATTGCAAAAAGCTGTGAACATGAATGTTACTATTTCTCTTCTGCCCACCTGCATGTTCCATTTCTCCATTAGATTTCACTTACAAAACACAAGTTTACCAACAAAATTGGTAAAAATGTCAAGATGGCAACAGCAAACCATTAAACCCAGTAGAAAATTCTTGTGAGCATGGCATGCATGCTCTTACTTCAGTCGTGTCCAGTTCTGTGACAATATGGACTGTAGCCTTCCAGGCTCCTCTGTCCATGGGGTTCTACAGGCAAGAATACTGGAGTGGGTTGCCATTTTCTCCTCCAAGGGATCTTCTTGATCCGGGAATTGAACCTGTGTCTCTTCTGCATTGGCAGGCAGGCCCTTTACACTAGCTCAACCTGGGAAGCCCTGTGTAACCAAGCAGGTTTCACCCCCATGAAGCAGACCGTTCGGGCTTTGTCCTCCATGACTCCTCCCCTCGTCCCTTATTCTCTGTGCGAACAGCTCGGTTTCCTCACCACCCCCGAATGTGGAAAGCATGTTTTTGCCTGAGGGCCTTTGCACTTGCTTTCCCTTCAGACATTTGCATGGCTTCCTCCCTTTCTCCTTCAGTCTTTATTGCAATATCACTTTCTCAGCCAGTTCCTTCCTGGGTGTCCTCCTTAAACTGCGTTTTCTTCACCCCAGAATATCTCATCCCATGATTCTCTATTTTTCTCCTTTAAAGAGCTTTTCTTTATGTGATATCTAGTACAGTATGCATTTTATTTATTTATCTTGTTACATACCTCTCCCACTGAAATGTAAGCTTCGTAAGGCGAGGGAGTTGTGTCTGTTTTGATATCTGCTTTTTCTCCAGGATCTATAATTATTAGTGACAAATATAAGGTGTGCAATAAATATTTAATAAATGAAGTAATGTCTTGTACTTGGGCCAGTGCTAAAGTGGAATTAAATCAAATAAACAACAGAAGCGATAGCCAGGAACAAAATAGGAGTGGGGATCCAACTTTCAGCAACAGTAGAAATATTAAGCCAAAGACAGAGGTGGCCAGAATTAATGTGAGCTCTTGAATAGTACTGTCTGTAGATACCAGCAGGTGGGATGTTCACTTTGGACTCCATGCCTCAGAGGGTCCCAGTATGCTTTGCCATATCTTTGTGAAAGATTTCAAAGTCCTATAGTATTCTGAATCCCAGCTCTCCATTTCAGGAGTGTGGACCCAGTTTTGGGGAATAGTTAAGTGAGATTTCCTTTTAGCAATATAAAATCTCTTTCATGAGACTGTGCAACAGTGGACCAATGGAATGGTGCTTTTGTGACATTTTGGATATCTTTTTCATTAGACAGGAAAAATTCAAGGTGGAAACTATTAATGGTCCAGTGATGACCCTTGGGTTGGAGCTCCGCACCTGTAAGCATTCTGTGATGGCAACTCCAGTCTACATACTCCAAAGTGGACAGAGTGGTGGCAGGAACCCCTTAGCTTGAACTCCCACAGCCAGTATTCAGGATGCTCACCTTCTCCTTTTATATACTCCATACCATATCTCAGGCAATGGTCCAGGAGTGCCCACACCTATCTCTCGCAAGAGCTTGGCAACATCAGTCGACTATTGAAATCAGTGCTCTCTCTTTTGGACAACTGCTGTTGTTATTCTGTTTCCTTCCAGGTTGATTTTTTTTTTTTTTTTTGCCATGCCAGGTGAGATACAGACAGAATACAACCACTCTTTTTGTTCTTCCCCTTGACTTGTTGCCTAACCTTTCTGCTGGTTGTGGCATATGGAAGAGTAACATGCCATCAACATTAAAAAGGTTAAATTATAGAAACAATAATTATAATAATAAAATAAAAGCCTGAATATTTTAAGAGAAGTCATTGTTGGATGATGTTTCATTCTATGTTTATGCTATAAAAGTTAAAGTAGTATTTTTACATGAACAGAATAAAATATTCACCTTTTTTTTTTTTTTGCATTTATGGTCATTTTCAGTCAACCACAGTAGCAACCTTTGGAGAGTCAGTCAGTAGAAATCAGCATTCATAGGCAGCATGCAGGTTAATGCAGCAATTTAAGTAATGATGTAACTGCCTTTAAATAAATGGTATTATGCAACTACAGAAATACAAACATCTCCCTTGTTTCAGTACAAATAAGTTCTAAGTTGTTTTGGCACTGTGAGTAGTAAGATCATTGCTCTCTTTTATAGTGGAATAAGTTAATCAGAAAGAGTACAGTTAACAATAAAAACTGAGGTCACAAAGAGTCAGACATGACTGAGTGCCACACACACACACACACACACACACACACACACATACACACACACACACAACAATAAAGCATTTCTTAGACTCATATGAATAGAAACTGGTGCCTGAATACCATGAAGAAACTTTACATGAACTGATGATTAGACAATAAACAAACATGTAATTTTTATTCCATATCTTCATCAATAAATATACTTCAGATAATCTCATGAGTTTTATAATCCACTTTAAATCAAACTGCTTATATAAATAGAGGTTTCAACAAAAAACTATTTGCCTGAAGATGCACACACAATAGAAGGTGGTCCCACCTTTGATGATTTCCAGATTTAATGGAGAATTTAATGGACTTCCCAGGAAAAGTGGGCTTGAGACACCGTTTCACTGCTCAGGGTTCCCCAAGTGATGTCTAGGATAGATGATCTTAAGTTTTGAACAAGAAGGTAAGGCAGAAATATAACTTTGTCTTACCCTATGTGTAACCTCAATCAAGTAATTTAAATTCTCTTTACTTTTTTTTACTTGTAAAAATGGTTAATTGGATCAGATTAATAGTAAGATCCTGTCTAAGATTTCATTTCAGTTCTTTGGCTCTTCCTTGAAGTGACGTTTTGCCTTCATTTCTTCAACTATATCCTAGGAATGGATGTCAACTATATTTCCTTAGAACATCATAAAAACCAATTAGCTAATAATTTGAACTCATGAGTTTCCTTTAGGAGCAGAGATTATTAAAGAACAACTTTGAAAAAATATTATATACAAGTTTTTTTTCCCCCAATATGTGGTTACTTCAAGTTGTAACTAAAAGAGAAGTTAATTCAGCTTGGTTTTAAATATCCATAAGAGGGTGCAAAGTCAACATCTAAAAAGGAACCTATTAAAAACACATATAAAGGAAAATTGCAGTCAAGCAGCTACACCATCTGGGTCATATGAAAATGAGACGTAGTGATGAGTGTCTGCATGCTGATGGTGCTGCAGACAGAATCAGCTCACTGTCTCTCCAAGCAGTCATGTGTACAGATTAATGAAGAGAGGTGACAGAATCAAACTTCCCGCTGACTTGTGGTGGATAAGCTATTTTGCTCCATCATTGCCTCAGCTTTGCTTACAGGATAGTAGATTCACTCTAGCATGTGCTTTTCCACTAATCGTTTTGACTAAATGAACCAAATCTCGTGGTAAAAGGTGCCAACAACATCTGGTAGCTCTTAATCAGAATCAGTGTGGATAAACTCAGCATGCTGTCTTTTACTCCTAGAGGATCACAAATAAGCCTGCTGTCACTAACCAAACACAAGATGACCCAGCGTTACCATTTTGTCAGGAACATTTCTTACCGCTTTTAATGCTATTTTTTGTTATCCTAGATTCAAGATTGTTTCTGAAGTCAATGGAACCATTTTTATTCTATTCTAATAGGTTTTTTTGTAGTACTAACCACCAAACTGTCTCAGACTCGGGCCAAGAATTTTACTAACACTCATCTTTTACTCAAAAGGCATGTTAAAATTAAAGCCATTAAATATATTCTGGAGCACTGGAATATTTTTACCTTCAAATTTCTGCTTTCACTTGAAACTTTACTGAAACTTATTATCCTTAAAGTACAGAATCAAGTAAATATTTTAAAGGCTAATACATATGAGTTTGGGGCCCCTGGCCCCTGGGTGGAACTTAGGTCTATAAAGCCAAACAACAATTAGATATTCACTCAGACATAACTTATCCTTGCTGTCAGATTCAGCTACTTATTGATTCCTGAATATACTAAGATACATTTGTGGAAACTGCAAAAAGACACATGAATTATAAACCTCATAGATTTCTCCAGGCTAAATGGCATCAGGGCTAGTGCATAGCTTTTGGCAAACTAAGTCCAGACAAGAAATCAGTCTCCGATCCCTCTGAACCTTTGTACAATGCATTTATTCAAAACGTATAGACAGGCTGTTACCTGTTGAAAATTTATAAGATTTGTGAGGACCTGGGGCGAGAGGTAAATTAGAAGTTTGTAGACAATACCCGAAATATTAATATATTTTTATGCATATAAACATACATACATATATATACCAGGATATATATTCAAATATATAGATATTTAAGTCCACAGTAAAAAAAAAAATAGAAAATTTCTCTACCTTGTCCAGTCAATCACTGTGCAGATTTTCTGAGGAAATACGGCTGTAGAATTAGAAAGACAATTGATCTTCATTAAGAAATTAGTAAGGAAACACACACTGTACTGAGAATCAAACTAAAATATATCATAATCTTTCAATACTGTTGCTCTTTTGTAGTAGCTAAAATTATTTTCCCTTTAGAGAAAATTTCCATGATATACAATTTAGCATATTAGGATGCTTGGGGCTGGTGCACGGGATGATCCAGGGAGATGATGTGGGGTGGGAGGTAGGAGGGGGCTTTGACATTGGGAGATTGTGTACACCTGTGGCTGATTCGTGTCAATGTATGGCAAAACAAATACAGTATTGTAACATAGAATAAAGTATAAAAAAGAAAAAAAGAGCAGCATGTGATTTACAGCAAAAATAAATAAATAAATAAATAAATAAAAAAAATGTTCTTAAAAAGTGAACATCTCCAATTGACTTATTTCAATCATATCCACACTCTGTTTCAGGAGCAGAATTTCTCATATTAATTGTATCTTCTAAATCATTAAGACAGTAGGAAGGAGCTATAGTAAATTACTCTACGTTGAAGTTTTGAATAATTAATATTACTGATAGTCCATAGTAAAAATTTTAAAAAAAGCATTTTTAAATTCTATAAAGCAAAACATTTTGAGTGTCCCTCTTTTCTTTATTATACATGCCTTGAGCTTCAATTTCTTAAATTTTTACTTATATTAGATCGAGGTATACCAAGTCAAGAAGAAAGGAAAAAGAACTAAAAGAAAGTGAACTAGACTGGTTTCAGTATAACTTTGCTCTATCTCCCATCCCAACCCCAAGTCCTTAGTGATTTAGATGCAGCAATACCTGTTTTTAGAAATATTGATTCAGAATATCTCTGCTTGCAATAAAACTTCATGTGTATGAGTTTTATTTTATTAATATATTTTGGCCTCTTTTGAACTTTTATCACAAGACAAACATGCCATTACTTCAAATTTTCCAAGCCAACTTTGAAAATAGATATACCTCATTCAAACCTTTTACTTACACTTTTAAAATATGTTAGTAAGACAGGCAGTGATTAACATTTTCCTAAGAAGCTCTTGAAAATAGCCAAAATTATGTATTTTTTTACTATTTAATTATTTAATGTCTATTTTATTTACTCCCTTTGTATAGGTAACCGAGAATTATATTGAAGTTCATATGCATTGCTCAAAGACATTTTTACTTTACTAATTAAGTAAATACCCACAAAAAATAAGTGGCATCATCATAGTGCTTTAAGTTCATTCTTAATGTGTCAGTACTAGGTAAGATATTGCAGCAGTGAAGACATTTATAGAAATTTGCAATTATTGTAATTTTATTTATTCATTATAATTTATTTATTGCATTTATTTACTTTAATTAATGCTATAGTATTAATACGTTCAGACTTCCCCAATGGCTCAGCAGGAAAACCACCACCTGCCAATGCAAGAAATGGAAGAGACAGTTCTATTCCTGGGTGGGAAAGATCCCCTGGGAAAGGAAGTGGCAACCCACTCCAGTATTCTTGCCTGGGTAATTCCATGGAGAGAGAAGCCTGGTGGGCTACAGATCATGGAGTCACAAAACACTCAGACACAACTTATAGACTAAACAGCAACAAAAAATTAATGTTGATCTATTCACTTTCCAATTTATTTAGTCAAACAATTAGCATTTGATATTTGTTGTTCCTCAGATGCTGATTTGTTTCCTGAGAATTTAGATTTTGCTTCTCAAAGAGTTTACAATATTGTGGATGTCAGAATCTCTTAAAGCTATGACTATAAAATTATGAAATAAGAATAAACATAGGAAAGCAATCAGGGTGTTGTAAAGTGAAAACACGGTTCTACCTGACCCAAGATATATGGAGACATTCTTTAAGTTTCTAGACTAAAATGAATTCATTGTTGTTACTTACAACTTTTTTTCCCGTTTCTTCCTTCTTATTCCTTTTATAAACTAAATTGTTCCTAACTAACTAAGCATATGTGAAATTGTTATGACATAAATAGCTTGTTCACAGGCTACTAGACTGAAATGAAATTTATCTGGTTAGGTTAACCTGAGTGGACTCTACCTTGGGAATTGCAAAGACTCAGTTTGTAGAAAACTTGAAGATCAGTTGACCATAGATGTATGAATATATTTCTGAGCATTCTACTCTGTTCCATTGGTTTATAAATTTATGTCAGTATCATAGTGTTTTAATTTTTACATCTTTGTAATATAATTTGAAATCAGAAAATAAGATGTCTCAGGTATTGTTATTCTTTTCTAAGTTGGCATTGACTCTTTGGGGTCTTTCATGATTCCATAAGAATTTTAGGATTGATTTTCTATTTCTGTGAAAAATGACATTGGGATTCTGATAGAACTTATAGTGAATTTGTAGATTACTATGGGGAGTATGGACATTTTGTTATTGTTGTTTAGTTGCTAAGTCATGTCTTACTCTTTTGCAACCCTATGGACTGTAGCCTGCAGACTCCTCTGTTCATGGGGTTTCCCAGGAAAGAATAAAGAAGAGGGTTGCCATGCCCTCCTCCAGGGGATCTTCCCAACCCAGGGATCAAACACCAGTCTCCTGCTTGGCAGGTAGACATTTTACCACTGAACCACTTGGGATATTAATTATTTCAATCCATCAACACAGAATATATTTCTGTTTTTGTAACAACATGGAGGGACCTGGAGGGCATTATGCTAAGGATAGCAGAAATAAGGCAGAAACTAAAAGTCAAATACTAGTAGATAATATTTATATGTGGAATTGATAAATAGTCATATAGATCCTCTTACAGAGGCAGAGAGTTAGAATAGTGGGTACCAGGAACTGGGGAGAGGCAGGGGAAATGGAAATATGACAGTTAAAGGGTGCAAAGTTTCTGTTTTATAAGAATTCTGGAAATTGGCTATAAGACATATGGTTTATAGCTAATAATACTGTATTGTGCACTTAAGATTTACTAAGAGAGTAAATCTTAAATAATACTAATACTAATAAAGGGGGAGAGGAAACTGCGGGAAGTGATGGATATGTTTATGTTCTTAATAGGTGATGATTTTATGGGTGTAGACTTATCTTCAAACTCAACAAATTATACACAATTCAAACATATAGTTAAAAAATTAAGAAAAGCAAGAAAACCTGATAAATCATTGCATTCAATTCTACTGATTTTCTTAACTCTTCTGATAACTTGAATCCTGGGTATGCACTCTGATTTCAAACTTTAAGCATCTTTCCCCATTTTATTCATCTTTCCCCAATTTATTCAGTAGTGTTTGCCTGTCTAGCTCTCTTAAATCAAAGCTGTTTATTGTTTCTACCACCTGAAGTATATTTTAAAACAGTAATCGAAGGAGAACATAATATGTATAATGGCACACTTATGGTTTACTTGGAGTAGTTCATAATGAATATAATTTAGGCACGAAGTGTCTAGTGTTGAAAAAGCATCATTATTTCAATCAGATCTACATAATTAAGTAAAAATGCATAGTTATGCACAGAAAGATATGCTAGCTCCACCTTCATATGCCAAGCCCATTCCAATTGTATGTCCTCAGTAATGTTCAGCAGCCAACTATAATAGATTCACAAGATGTTATTATTTGTAAGTTTTATATTTGCAAAAATTAGCTTCAATATTTGTATCAAACTTATTGGTGCTTTTAAAGATATATCAGTTAGTGCTGGTTTCAAAATATAAAAATAAGTTTAAAAAGAAACAAAATAAAAAAAAATTCTGTTCTAAAATAATGTTATGAAAAAAACAAAAATTTAAATAAAAATATATACTTCAGTGACATAAACACTGGTGGATATAAAATTATACTACAACAATATTTTAGTGAATTAAAATATAATGCATTTGATATCTGGGCTTCCCAGGTGGCAAAGAATTATTTCTCCTGCCAATGCAGGAGATTACAAGTTTGATCCCTGGGTCTGGAAGATCCCATGGAGAAGGAAATGACAACTCACTTCAGTAGTCTTGCCTGGGAAAATCCCATGGACAGAGAAGCCTGACAGGATGCAATTCATAGGGTCACAAAAGAGTCGGGTACAACTTAGTGACTAAACAACAACAAAAACATTTAATATCTATGTACAAAAAATTGTGCTTTATGGCACTATTGTAATCCTTCAGTGAATTCAACAATAAAGATTAATGAATAAATACGTTTTAAAATAATGTATATGAATTTTATTTTAATATCTTAAAAGTATCAGTCTCTAAATTGTGTTCAACTCTTTGTGACTCCATCGATTGTAGCCTGCAGGCTACTCTGTTGATAGAATTCTCCTTGCAAGAGTACTGGAGTGGGTAGCCATTCCCTTCTCCAGGGGATCTTTCCGACCCAGGATCGAACCCAGATCTCCCTCCTTGCAGGCAGATTCTTTACTGTCTGAGCCACCATGCTAATCATAAATTCTAAATAACAAAAGTTAAATGATCATATTCTTTAAATCATTGTATAAAGAAGTGGTATGTAAAAATCATATATATTCATTACCATTAGGGTAATAATTATTAGAGTAAATATTATGATTGCCTTATTTGTAGACTTGGTAAAATATTGAGGTAATCATAGAGAAATAGCATTATTGAGTGTTTGTCCTGTAAAAGTAGTAACACATCATATCACATTATCCTCATAATATTGCTATAATTCACAAATATGTGAAACTGATAAGTAACTTCAACCACTTGAGATTAATTAACTTGCCTAGGCCCCCAAATTAGACAGTGACAATATATACAGTGAAATTTATGAAGGACGTGTCACTGTCTTTATATATTTATAAATTCTAAATAGCAAAGGTTAAGTGATCATGTTCTGTATCCTATCTCTACTCTAAAACGTAAGATCACTTACATATATAATCCATATTACATATGATTTTTGTGACCTCTTATTTACTTCCTAAAATATATTGTAGTATGTGTTCCCTTTTTAAAAGTTAAC
Source organism: Nanger dama (assembly GCA_917880005.1). Classification (NCBI taxonomy): domain Eukaryota; kingdom Metazoa; phylum Chordata; class Mammalia; order Artiodactyla; family Bovidae; genus Nanger; species Nanger dama. Next base: position 14,236,249 of record CAKJTW010000037.1, read on the forward strand.
TTTAACAAATACATATGAATGAAAAGATCGTGTTATACTGAATTTGTAACTCATGATGCCTTTTAGCACACCATCATTTTTCAGATTTAAAATACATTTATAAAATCTAGTCCTAGTATAGAGTGACTGAACTTGATGTTTCTGAGAGCGTTTTCAACTTTGCAAGGACCATGTGTCTGTAATTCATGATGGTCACCACTAGATGGTAATCTTGCCATTACAGTCAGCAAATAATTTTCAGATATATTAAAAGAAAAGCTAAACAACAAAATCCTTTATTAGTAAATTATTTGTTGCAAAACATAGAAACATGAACAGAATAAATAGTAATCTATCCTATTATGAAGTGCTTAATTTGCCACTGTGTGAAATTCATTGAACATGTTCTCTCATTAATCATCACAAATAAATATGAAATAAATGCTAATGTCATCAAGTAATAAATGTAGGGCCTACTATAAGTTAAGGAGCCAGAATAGTAATATAAACATTCTAATCAAAGTGTCCATAAATGAGATACTAGTTAACTTAGTGTAAAAACATTCAATAGAATTCAAGGTAGCCATTTAAATTTAAGAACACTGTATATAAGTGATAATAGATTTGAAGATGTAGTTAAGTGAAAATAGTGCAAAGTAGAAGAGAATGCATGATGTGTAAGTATAACCTACTACATTTATAAAAATAATGAAGAAAATATGGATAAAATATTCTAATCCAAAGCTCAGATGTGGAATATGCATCTTTAATTATATTAAATATATTTAATAATAATCCTTGAAATTTATTAAGAGAGTAGATTTCAAGTGTCCTCTCCACATAGACAAAAAAATTCCTTATGAGGTGATGGATATGTTAATTAGCTTGATGGAGATAATCAATTCACAATGTACATTTATGTCAAAATATCACTTTGTACAACTTAAATATGTATTTTTAGTCACTCTGCTGTGTCCAACTCTTTGCAACCCCATGAACTGTAACCCAGCAGGCTCCTCTGTCCATGGGATTTCCCAGGCAAGAATACTGGAGTGGGTTGCCATTGCCTTCTCCAGGAGATCTTCCTGACCCAGGGGGTTAACCCAGATCTCCTGCACTGCAGGCAGATCTCTGCTGAGCCACCAGGAAGCCCACAAGAAAATAACAGGTGTTTCCAATAATTCGTAAAAAAGAGGGGGGCGAAATTATGGTATTGAAACTGACCAGATGACACAGGTCCAAATTATGACACCCAATAGCATATTCAAAGCTGGTTCTAATCTGTGTACAGGAAACGTTAGTCAGTGAAGAGATCTCAGTATAGTTTTCAGATAAGTGTATACATTTTGTATTTCAAAATTTAAAAAGGGGAAAAAAAAAAACCTGTGGGAAAAAAACTTAAAAAAAATTAAAAAAAATTTTTAAAAAAAAAAAAAAAAATAAATAATAAAATATAATTATATTTTTTTTTTATTTATATATAAAAAAAAAAAAAAAATAATTTTTAATGTGAAAGATAGATGGAGGAAGAAGTAGAAGTTTTTGATATTTTTAAAATATGAAAAAAAAAGAAAAAAAAAAAACTGCACTGCAGGCAGAAATCTTTACGTGTCTGAGGAACAGGCAGAGGCCGCCCCCAAACCAACAAAAAAACCAAAAAAAAAATTGGTTTCCCCGTGTAGAAAAAAAAACCCCTTTCACCGTGTTCTTTGTAAAGGGGAAGAAAACCCGCCCCCCCCCCCAAAAAAACAGTTTGCTTTGAATTAAAGCTGAGAAAGAGTAAGCCCATCAAAGTACCCATCCTGGAGACTATTAAACTGAGATGGATGAGGAATATACTTTTACTAATATTTCTTTTTGAAATCTAGGCATGATAAAATGACCTTTCTGCAAAAAACTTTAGATGGGAAAAATTCTAAAGTACAATTGGACTGAAACAAAATATTTAAAAGTTTGGTAGTAAAAAAACAGAATTATAATAGATAAGATTTAAATTACAAAAACACTTTGGAAATTCATTTGATAATTTATTGTAAATGCGAATACATGCCTGGCTGTTAATATATGTATTCTAGATACTTAGGAAAACTTCTTTTACTTGAGTCCAAACAGTAATATCTAGGAGAGAGTTTTTCTCAAATTGTTAATACAGCCAAATATAGAAACTATCTAAATATTCAATAGGAGGGAAAAGGGTAAGAAAGTTGCAATATAGTGAAAAGGAATATTATATTTCAATTAAAAATAATTAACCAGAAATCTATACATCAACATGTATAAATTTCAAGAAGAGAAATGCTGAACAATGAAGGCAAATGTAGATTAATATCTATGTATTTAATGTAGTTCTTAAATAATGATTAATATATGATAGATATTTAGAAAAGTGTAAGAGTCGTAATTGCACACGATAGCATAAATATTCATATTTTATGTTACTTCTTAAGCTGATTGGTAGATTCAGAGCATTTGTTTTATTAACCTGTTACATTTTTGTCTCCGAATTTTATAATAATTCCAAAGATATCATTTGCAGGACAAAAGAATACATGATAAAACATGTGTATTTATTGTAATCTATTTATGATGAAAATCTAATGCTTTAAAAAATGCATAGAGACTTTCTTGGTGGTCCAGTAGTTGAATCTGCCTGAAAATGGAGGGGACACAGATTCCACCCCTAAGCCTGTGTGCCACAACTCCTGAGCTTACATGCCCTGAAGCCTGTGCTCCACCAAGAGAAGCCACTTGAGAAGCCCATGCACCACAACTAGAGCATAGCCCGTACTCACAGGCTACTAAAGAAAGTCTACACGCAGAAATGAAGACCCAAGACAGCCAAAACAAAATTTAAAAAAATAAATAAATAAATGTTCAGTAACGTTATGCCACGTAGTTGGGGTTTACTAAAAAAAAAAAAAATTTCCTGTATATACAATTTGGTACAGAAACAAATAGCCAAACAGGATTTCTCTTGCTAATTATAATTCAATAAAATTATTTTCAACATAGGTATTGATTTATTCTTCCTTTGATTATATATTTAATAAGTGGCTAACTATACATATAATCAATATACCAAGAGCTAACATTTATTGAGTCTCATGAGGCCATTTCCTGGGTCAAAATTTTACTCCACACTGTATCTCAGATACAGAGTATATCAATATACTTGCTGTTCCTCTAAACCTCTCCTTTTTGCAAAAAGAGTAATAATTCGATGTTGACTTGAATATTTATTACAGGCTAATCTGATCGTGTAAGCAGTCCAGTCAGGGAGTTACCTTTGGGTTCTGTGAACCAAAGGTTCAGTGTCTCGGGTTCAGTTTCTTAGAGTTTGTGTGTGTCTGTGTATGCGTGTATGCGATGTGGATTATGCCATTTCAAGGTGGGAAGAAAGCATTTTCTTGAACAAGGCATCTATTACCTCAAATTAGTCCCCATAATCCTGCCTTTTATAAACACGGGACTGTGTGCTCTGCTGACATCGATCGAAGGAATCTGAATCTGTGGTTGAAAGGTTTATGGTCTGGTCTCAGGTTTGCACAAGACCTCTTAGCAGTCTCTGGTGGACTATTCTGGCTGTGGCCCGCAGGAGGTTCATTTGCCAGGGCTTGGCACAGAAATATCCCTTCCTTGTAAAGGTGGTTCCAGTCTAATAAACTTTTAGCCATATATTAGTGACACCAAAGAACACAACAGAGTAAAAACTGCCTGGCCTCTGCTCTGAAGGAGCCACTCCTCTAAATACAAAGTTGGGAAACATTTGTCTTCACTCTCTAGGTTTTTGTCTTTTCTTTATCACGGCTTCTGAGTCAGAAGAAAAGTGGATTGTTATTTTAAAATTATTAACATTACTAATTGTTGCTATTATTTTCTTTTGAGAAAAAGAAATGTAAATGTCTGATTCCTTTGTTTCAAGTATAATTTTAGCCTCATTCTCTTTTGTCCTTTGTTTCTAGATAAGATCCATTTAGAAAGCCAATCATCAATTTACCTCTGCTTCCTGACAGCATCCAATCCAAGGAAAAGCCCTGTTCCCTTAAGTCCTTCCAAAGTCACCTAACAAAAGCCCAGATCCTATAATTCTACAGCTCTGTCACTGAAACACCCCAAAAATACCCAAGGTATGCATTCTCCCTTGTTATAATGAGTCAAGTCCAACTTGTTCAACTGCAAGTAATTTTTGGTTAAAGGGCACTTTGCATATGCCATTCAAGGTATAATATTCAGAGTTAAAAACATAACTTCTCATACAAATATAGAGTAATCACCATAAGATATTTTACTTAATCCATGAATAAGATAATTATAGATGATAAAGTAGATTAAAAAGAAAATATTTTGAGAAACTGGCTCTTCATGCTCATTTTGTGGAAAAAAAAAGTGACTGTTAAAAGAATAGAAACAAAACTGGTTCTATAGAGAATTTAGAGAAAAAGAAAAGAAAAATAACACTGGTGGTATCTTTTCTACCTAACAGAAATCTACAAGTTACATAAATTTAGCTTATTCAAATGTTAAATCACAAAATCAATTACCCTTAAGATTTTCTAGAATATGAAGTAATTCTCAGGTGAGTTTGCTAAATCTTTTCTTAAATAACATTGATGTAACATGCTGTATTTTTAATGATTTTCACATTTTAGATATTTTTTTCTTGACAAGCATATCTTCCTAAAACGTAGAGCATGCTCAGCTACCACAGGCAAAGGGGACATGTTCCTTATGATAGATAAACTATGCATAGGTTATCCAGACATGGTGGAGAGAAAATACTAAAATTTTAGAAAATTATCTTTCAAAACAAATAAAGTGTTTTGTAGTCAACAGTCCTGTCACATACTTCTGTTGCATGTTTGCAATCTGAATGTTCTTGAATGAATCTCTTTGCATTCCACAGGTAACAAGTCCTAGTCTAAAACAAGGTAAAGTAAAAAGAATGAAAATAATAATTTCCTCATTGTTAGTTCATTTCTTCCTTCGGGAGATTGTATACACCTGTGGCTGATTCATGTCAATGTATGGCAAAACAAATACAGTATTGTAATGTAGAATTTAAAAAAAAAAAAGTTTAGTTAAAGGACATTTTAATATTAAAACAAGGGGAAATTGTTTTGGTTATTTTTTTCTTACAAACATAGGTAAAATAATATTTGTTAATTTTTAAACATTTTTGGTAGACCATTTATAAAGTCTTTACTGATTTTATAGTAGTGCTTCTGTATGTGAGATCTTAACTTCCCAACCAGAGATATAACCTCCACCCCCTACATTGGAAGGATAAGACTTAAAAAATAATTTTCATTACCAACTTGTCTCTTGAAAAATAAAGTTGATTTTATGAGTCATAGTAGATGAATTTTCTTTCATGGAACATGAAACACTTAGTTTCCTAAGTTCCTGTTTCAATAGACTTTTTCTGTCACATACCAGGAAACAAAATGCAACCAAACATTTTTTATTTGGGGGACATTAGTTTGGAATGTATCATCATTTATACAGGAAATGAGTTAAAACTTTTTTCTGGTTCTGATATTGAAAAGATAAATATGTGCCTATATCCCTAAACATTGCTTAATATAGGGAAACAGTTTTAAAGAAAAAGCAACACTATAATCAAATTCAAAAGACTTTATAAATGGTATACATCAAAAAATGTTTAAAAAATTAACAAATATCATTTTACTTATGTTTTTAAGAAACAAAATCACTAAAACATATGTACTGAAAGACCATGTTAAGAATCAGATCTGATTCATAGCAACTCTCCAATCAATGGTGGAGTAAAAGTTGTTTCTTGTTCTTTGGTGGCATAAATTACTGTGACCTTAACGGTAGTAGCACTAATTAATTATATTTCATACCTTCATACCACTGAATTTGCAGTGGCATAGAGAGTCAGCATAGACAGTAATTCTATAGCAAGATAATCTTGCCTAATAAGTTCAATTTTCTCCAAGTGATATGGTGCATATGTATATGCACTTATTAATGAAATAAGCTTATGCTTGCAGACTTCCCTAGTAACTGAGGTAAAGAATCTGCCTGCAATGTAAGAGACCTGGGTTTGAACCTTGAGTTGGGAAGATCCCCTGGAGTAGGAAATGACTATCCACTCCAGTATTCATGCTTGCAGTTTTCTGACTTTAAGGATGCATTCACTCAAAAAGTTTTAATAAATCACTGAAGAATTAAATACTGGTAGATATTTGATCGATTTGGGGTTTTAGAATTTGCAGTCGCAAGCTCTTTTCATTGAAAGGCAATGAATTCAAAGTGAATGAATATTGTTCCAGTATTGCCTTCACAAAGTATCACCACCTGCTTCAGTAAGTCACTATTTCCCTATACAAATCTAATGTTAAATGTAATTTAAAAATATTTCCATGTTAGATATAAATAGATGAAGGTACTAACCACAAGTGCTAATATTCAATTGTGCTAAAAAGTGAATATATCTTATGGCTTTATATATTTAGCTTACAAGCTTTAAGTTGCTCTATGAGGTATCCTAATAAAAATCTTAACATCTTTTTTTAAAATTCTAGGCTCTATAGTTTTCCAGTGTGTAGAGTCATACATAAACTCTTGAACATCAACAGGATCTGTAAGCTGATTAACCAATTTACTACAAATTATAGAGAGGCTAATTTCTGATAGTTCCTGTGTTAGGAGCTGGGATTGCACAGATGAATCAATTTTCTGTTATTGGATGCAGTCTGTTTAAGACAAGGATTAAATGAAGACTAATAACTCCTTAGTGTGAAAAGCATTAGATATGTGTTGGCAACTAGAAGAAACTTAACCATGACTTGAGTGAAGAGAAAAAGTATTCCTAAAAGACCCAGCTCAGTGTTTGTTTTCTAACTCCCGCTACATCAATTCAAGACAAAAAAACAAAATTATCCCACTTTGTAGTAGAGTTTATAAATTTCCTTTCAACATTTTAATAATACTTTGATCTTAAATTCAACTATGGCTGGGCTGGTCATACAAATTACTGTGTAAATGGTTTAATTTTTTTCAAACAATAACTGCAAATGACAATTATCTAAAACAGCAAACCACGATATATGGTCGCTCTAATTTTAGCAGACACCACACAGCAGTACAAATGACTGGCTGACTTGCTTTTCCTATTAGTCAGTAATCCTCTTGTCTTCCTAGCATATATTGCATTTAATGAATATTTGTGCCTGAATATTTAGCACACAGCTGTCTCTCAATAAATATTTTTGAATGAATGCGTATAAAGTCTTACATTATATATAATGTATGATGAGTTGCTTTTATGTACATATATATTAGTAAAAATTGAGGAAAGGCCAGAAAGAATTTTGGAATATAAACAGTTAGAAATCTAGGGGTTTAAGGCTTGCTATTCATTGAACAACTTTGCATATTTGCTGTGATATGCTACCAAATTGGGCTTCCCAAGTGGCGCTAGTGGTAAAGAACCTGCCTACCAATGCAGGAGACATGAAAATGGGGGTTCAATCTCTGAATTCAGAAGATTCCCTGGATTAGGAAATGACAGCCCACTCCACTATTCTTGCCTGGAGACTCCCAGGGACAGAGGAGTCTGGCCGGGCTATGGTCCACAGCGTCGTGGAGTTGGCCACGACTGAAGCGGCTTAGCATGCATGCATGCTGCCAAACTATGCTATACATATAGAAAACTGCAAAAATCTAAAAATGATACTCCATGAACCAGAACTTAAATTGAGAGATGGATTTCATGGGACTCACCCCTTTCTGCTTACTTCCAATAACCACCCTCCTACCCTATGATAAATAATATTTTGACTTTTAACACCTTGATTAGTTTTTCTGTTTGCTACTACATATAAATTGAATCATAGTGTATGTATTCTTCGGCAGAGTATTGTTTCTTTCAATGCTTTCTTTGTTTTAATTGGACAAGTTTCTACCAAATCTGAACAGCCTGCATACACTACAATTAAGTAATCAATACACATACATGCATGTTCAACACACATACTTTTCACCAAAGCCCAAAGATCTGGACAAAACTATTGAAGAGCACTATTTATAACTGTCTCAAACTTGAAATACACTAAACTTCTATCAGTAGTAGGACTAAATTATTTATATATTCTCATACAAGGAAACACCATAAGAAATAATAAACCACATGCAACATTATGGATTTCTCACAACATAATATTAAGAGGAATACTCTTATTTCTCTTTAACACTCTTCATTGGTGACTTATAATTATTAATTACAAATTTTAAAAATTAAAACAAAATATGCTATTCAACTAACCCACTCATGGGGCCAGTAACATATACCCTATGATTGGATTTCATACAAATACATAATTTCCTAGTAGATACTGAAAGTAAAATACATTTTTGAAACTATATGTGAAAACTAAAACAAACTGGTAAGTAAAATTAAAAAGAAAATGGTATGGAGAACAAACAGTGGTTACTGGCGAGGAGAGGGAAGGAGCTGGGGCAAGATACGGCAGGGTCTAAGAGGGTACAAACTATTATGTATAAAATAAATAAGCTATAAAGATACATTATACAGCATGAGGAATATAACCAATATTTTATTATAATTATAAATGGAGCACAACCTTAGAATTGTGAGCCATTATGTCGTACACCTGAAACATGTATTATTGTACATCAACTATACTTTTTAAAAAAAGAAAGTAAAATAGTCTTTCAAAATAGCTCAATTCAGGCTGTTTACTCTAAATAGAGAGAAAGAAATTATAGATTCATAGGTTAATAAATAATATTTTACCAGGTAGATATAATTTAGACAAAATCCCATAGCTTTCTATACAGTGTCAACTATTCTTTGTAAAAACTGAAATCAACACCATATCTATTAATTACATATGTAGACATGTCTCATTCCATTATAAAGTTATAATTCTTATATTACTTTCTGCTTCTATTGAAATGAAAATTAAAGATAATCATTAGAAATAGTTTTATAATTTATAAAACAATGCGATTGTAATTTTACCATAACTGCATAACAATAGAATAATTTAAAGACATCTATTTACTTAGAGGAATATACAAAAGAAGCTGTAGCTTCATAAAAATTTTAAGAAAATTAATGGTTATAATGAGAGGTTTTATTGAAAACAGCACATTTGAACATTTGAATTTGTTACATACATTTTAAGACAACTCATGGCGATTTTGCCTTTACAACAAATTGCTACAAAATTAAAATTCATTTGTACCAGTTTTTAACTAAAGAAATAAAATATACCTGCCCAAGTAGTAGTAGGTTTTCCAAATGATTAAAATGCACTGGGGAAGTGGAGGGTAAAGATCAATTACTGTAATAAATAGTGAACAAGCTTCCCTGGTGGCTCAGATGGTAATGAGTCTGCCTGCAATGCAGGAAATCTGAGTTTGATCCCTGGGTAGGGAAGATACCCTGGATAAGGGACTGACTACCCACTCCAGTATTCTTGCCTGGGAAATTCCATGGATAGAGCCTGGCAGTCTGTTGGGTCATAAAAGTCAGACAGGACTGGGTGACTAACATTTTCACTTTCTTTCATGGTGAGCCAGGGCAATAGATGGGAAAACAGTGACAGACTTTATTTTGAGGGGGCTCCAAAATCACTACAGATGGTGACTGCAGTCATGAAATTAAAAGACACTTGATCCTTGGAAGAAAAGCTACGATCAACCTAGAGAGCATATTAAAAAGCAGAGACATTAGTTTGCCAACAAAGGTCCGTCTAGTCAAAGCTGTGGTTTTTCCAGTAGTCATGTATGGATGTGAAAGTTGGATGATAAAGAAAGCTGAGCACCAAAGATTGATGCTTTTGAACTGTAGTGTTGGAGAAGACTCTTGAGAGTCCCTTGGACTGCAAGGAGTTCCAACCAGTCCATCCTAAAGGAGATCAGTCCTGAGTATTCATTGGAAGGACTGATGCTGAAGCGAAACTCCAATAATTTGGCCACATGATAAGAAGAACTGACTCATTTGAAAAGACCCTGATGCTGGGAGAGTGAAGGAAGGAGGAGAAGGGGACAACAGAGGATGAGATGACTGGATGGCAACACCTAATCAAGGGACATCAGTTTGGGTGAACTTCGGGAGTTGATGATGGACAGGGAGGCCTGGCATGCTGCATTCCAGGGGTCACAAAGAGTTGGACATGACTGAGTGACTGAACTAAACTGCAATGAGCCAGAGCAATGTATTTTGAATGTATTTTGAAAGACTATCTTTCATAACCCTTCAAATAAATTTTAAAACTACAGAGGATATTTTGGCAATAAACATGAATGCTATTTTCAAAAGCAAATGCGTTGTCTCCAGGTTCTCACAAATATTACCAGAACATTATTGCAAAAAGGATGCATTTATATGTAATCTAAGAAATGTAAAATAAGTGAGATACAGATTCTATGGCAGTGACATTTCCTACAGTATTTTTAAAAAGTGAATTATTTGAACACAAATAAACCTCAATCAAATGTTTCTCACAGGATAATAATCAACAATATACATCCTATGAAAAATCAGGAAAAATGCTGACACAGCACGTATGGTCTAGAAATGCCTTGAATATAAAAGTCACAAATATCCTCAAACATAAATGCTAATGAAAAATGCTCTGGGAACAAACCACTGCACCTGACTTAATCAAGTGTAAATGGCATTTTGGCAAAAGCAATTTTTATACATAAAATTCTTGTTTAGAGTAGAAAGTAGATAGAAAATAACACAGAAACCTCAAGTAGAAAGGAATTCTGCCTCTACTTCTTTCTCTTCCTCCCACTTCCTCATAATCATTTTCATTTTGTAATGAATGCTATACAACTTGTCTATGACCACGTAAAAATACAGTTTAATCACATATTTGAGAACCTAGAAGATCCTACCACAAGCTTGCTTGTTCAAACACTTAGTGCAACTATGAGAGGGAATGAGAAATCTGGAAATGAAAATATTAACAGAAATACTTTCAGTGTCTAGGCTATAATGTTGTGTTGAATGAGTATATTATTTAAAAAAAAAAAAATATTAAGGGCTCTAACAAATGTTGGCTTCCTGTGGCTCAGATGATAAAGATTCTGCTTGCAATGCAGGAGACCTCAGTTCAGTCCCTGAGTCGGGAAGATCCCCTGGAGAATGGCATGGCTACTCACTCCAGTGGGCTTCCCTGATAGCTCAGCTGGTAAAGAACCCAACTGCAATGCAGGAGACCTTGGTTTGATTCCTGGGTCGGGAAGATTTCCTGGAGAAGACATCTTCTTGCCTGGTCAGAGGAGCCTGGCAAATCCACGGGGTCGCAAAGAGTTGGACAGACTGAGCAACTAACACTTTCACTTTCACTGGTAAATGTGGTATTAGGATACAGTTTTAACACAGTAACACACACACACACATAAAAATAACTGGCCGTTCTCTCTGAGAATGTTGAGAAAATATAGTAGAAAAAGTTATATATGGGGATTTACAAGGTGCACTTGTCATTCTAAAATGTATATAGGCAAAAAAGAATAGCTTGGAAAATCATAGTACAATCACCAAACTGTAACTGGTCTTCACAAAATACAAAAGAGAGTAATCCATTAATGGCACTAACCAGTAAAGGAAGTATCTGATTAAAGACTTTGTACACTTTTCTATACGTGTACTTCACACTATAAAAATATAGAAACAATGTTTCATTAAATTAGAAAGAATTTTCCACTTTTACATTTCCTTACAACATTCCAAACAATATATGTAGATCCTCTCCTCTCTAGATAAAGAACTTAATTCCTCTCCTTTTAAGAGTTGACTGGACTTATTAACTTACTTACAGAGACTACAGAAAAGGAAAAATAATAGTAATTTTACAGCAGAAAAAAAACCCAGCAGATATAACTTTAAGTGATCAACGTTAATAACATTTGTGATGATTATGTTAATATTATTTGCCTTCTGACATACAGTAATGATAAGGTCACTTCACCTCAGCATTAAATTTCTGGAAAATGGCAAGCCTAATCATGAGAAAACATTAAAAAATTTGATGGGCACCCTACAAAATATCTCACCAGTATGTTTCAAAGATGTCAATGTCATGATTAGCAAGAAAAGTCTGAGATACTGTCACAAACAGTGGGGACTAAGAAACTTGATGGTTAAATGTAATATGGTATCTTGAATGGGATTCAAGAAGAGAAAGATGACATTAAGGGATTTATGAAATTCTGATAGCATTTGCAATTAGTAGTAATATGTGTATGTGCTCAGTCGCTAAGTGTGTGACACATGGATTGTAGCCCAACAGGCTCTTCTGTCCATGGAATTTTTCAGGCAGGAGTACTAGAGTGGGTTGCCATTTCCTCTTCCAGGGGATCTTCTCAATACAGGAATGGAACCTGTATCTCCTGCACTGGCAGGCAGATTCTTAACAGTGAGTCACCTGGGAAGCCCAGTAGTAGTAATATGCAAAAGTTATTATTGTTATTTTTTAATTTCAGCTCAGAAATCATATGCCATAATTAGGTAAGATGTTTATATATGGAGAAATTAAGTGAAGGTACAACAATACTCCTGAGCTATTTTTGCAACTGTTGTACAAATCAAAAATTATTTCAAATTTAGAATTAACAACATAAAAATATTTAAAAACAAAGAACAGTGGAAGCAGTAAATGGACTGGTAACTTAGGAGCCAGCTGGAAAAGTTATGAGGTTGTGCTAAAGACATAGATGGGAGATGCAGACAGAGAAGATTTGAGATATGGCCGTGATATTGCCTGTGCAGTGCTTGGAACCTGATTATTATGTGAAAGGTGAAGTGACAACTGAAAACCAATCTTTGCTCAGAGTGGATCAACCTATATTTGTTTTAGTGTATGGGATATAGGAGGGGAGGTAACAAAGAGATGGTGATAACTGTTTCCATTTTAGACACAATTTGTCCTTATGTGATATCCATTCATCTCCAGAAGGTAATTAGAGTTTTACATGTCACTATAAGCTTAGGAGATAAAGGTTGGCAACCAGTCTATTTGTGGAAGTGGAAACTTCCAAGAATAGGATAATGACCTCACTCAGGAATGTGAGTAAAGTGAGAAGAAGTTTAAAGAAAGAAAGTAAAATACTCACAAACTATCACCTGGGAGGCAGTAATCAACACAGGGGCAAATACAAGTTATACAAAAAATAGAAGTGATAAATTATTCAGTGTTCTTTGACAAAGAAAATGTATGAAAGATTAATTTCATGAAAGAGAAGTTAGGGGATAAAGTTGGGAAAATGGTCAAGGGGCTAAAATGATATGTAACATATTTAATTTTATCAAACAGTAAATGAAACCAGGATGTGGCTTCAATGACTCAATATCCTAAAGTGCATGGACATACCATGACTTCAAGTAGAATTAAATATATCATATGAAAGTGATAGCATCCTAATAAATATAAATTTATCCTTAGAATGGGTGAATTCAAGTCTAAATTGAATGGTTAAGGAAAGTTTTATTACATTAGCCACACTTTGAATAGAGCAAGAAAGAATATGGCCAGTTAAGGAAAAGCAACAAAGACAGAAATTGAAAGAAATTAGAGTGAAAATTTAGAGTATTTAAGGGGATCAGTAGGATGCTACATTAGAAGGTAATGTTCAAGTGAACTTATTAGAAAGTTAAAGCATTATTAGTTAGACTGTATCTTGCTATATCTGTAAACATAAGCGAAATACTAGCTAAAATGAATTTTAGTAAAATCTAAGTCTATGAACTAAAAAGCCTCTTGATGAAAGTGGAAGAGGAGAGTGAAAAAGTTGGCTTAAAGCTCAACATTCAGAAAACGAAGATCATGCATCTGGTCCTATCACTTCATGAGAAACAGATGGGGAAAGTGTGGAAACAGTGTTAGACTTTTTTTTTTGGAGGGGGCTCCAAAATCACTGCAGATGGTGACTGCAGCCATGAAATTAAAGATTCTTACTCCTTGGAAGAAAAGTTATGACCAACCTAGACAGCTATTGAAAAGCAGAGACATTACTTTGCCAACAAAGGTCTGTCTAGTCAAGGCTATGGTTTTTCCTGTGGTCACATATGGATGTGAGAGTTGGACTGTGAAGAAAGCTGAGCACCAAAGAATTGATGCTTTTGAACTGCTGTGCTGGAGAAGACTCTTGAGAGTCCTTTGGACTGCAAGAAGATCCAGCCAGTCCATTCTAAGGCAGATCAGTCCTGGGATTTCTTTGGAAGGAATGATGCTAAAGCTGAAACTCCAGTACTTTGGCCACCTCATGTGAAGAGTTGATTCACTGGAAAAGACCTTGTTGCTGGGAGGGATTGGGGGCAGGAGGAAAAGGGGATGACAGAGGATGAGATGGCTGGATGGCATCACCAACTCGATGGACGTGAGTTTGAGTGAACTCCAGGAGTTGGTGATGGACAGGGAGGCCTGGCATGCAGTGATTCATGGGATCACAAAGAGTTGGACACGACTGAGCGACTGAACAGAACTGAACTGAAGTCTATGAGAAAATCAATTTCAAATGAGTTTTAGTTTCAAATAAATATGAGATATGTAAGATATGGGAAACCACACTAAATACACAATATATTACCTAATAATTCACTTAGATACAACTATGAAAAATTTTTGTAAGGCAAATAATCATTGAAACTCATGTTAAAGTTAGAAAACAATGAGTACAAAAGAATTAACTGTTAAACTTAATAATACAAGTTGTAAATTTTATTAAAAATTGTCTAACAGACCATCTATTTTTAAAAAATAGATGTCATCATATGTCATAATATTTAAATCAGATTATAAAGCTTATGAAGAATCATTATAAAATGTCATTTTCTAAGAAATTACCACTTTTATTAAAATTTGATGTGATAATCATATAACAGAATGCATAAGAGTAGTAAAAAATAAAATCAATTAAATTAATTGGATACTAGTGGGTAGTTATTAACAACTGCTATAGTAGGCAAAAATTGTATTTTCATGTATCTTTTTGTTTGATGTACTTTATTTTCTTTTGATTGATATATATTGAGTAGTTGAAAGCATGAATCTTATGTGAGCTTAATAAATATATGTTGTTAGGCTAACCTGACTAAATAGAGAAATAAAATCAGATATAGTGTGTATGTTGTCCCTACTCAGTATTACTTTATCTCTATTATGATTTATTCATTTTTCAAGCTATTTTTTTATCTCCAGTACAATCTTGTCCAAATACAAATATACATATTTGTCAACTTAATTCATTAGTGTAATTTAAGATTTTAACTTTAATTTTATAGCCAAGTTATATATTTTTTTCCTATAAAAGGGATTTCATAGTCTCAGTGTAGTAAAAGGATAGAGATTAAGGAAAGTAAAAATATATAATATAATGGAAATATCCAAACTTAGAAATGCATATTATTTCTATTAAAATTTTCTACTAAAATACTGGAGTGGGCTGCCACTTCCTTCTCCCCGTGATCCTCCCAAGCCAGGGACTAAACCTGAGTCTCCTGCATTGCAGGAAGATTCTTTAACATCTGAGCCATCAGGAAAGCCCACAAATATATCAGAGAAATATCCAAACTTAGAAATCCATATTATTTCTACTAAAGTTTTCATACACAAATATTTTTATTAAATCTAATAAACATTATGCTGAAATATAGTAAGATTATAAACCAGCAATTAGAAAATATTAAAATAAGTAGCATATAATTTTCACAACGTATTTTCAAATGTAACCATTTTTCCAGTTATCTTGCTCATATATGATGGCATAACACAATTTAAGTGTAGGATGAGAATTTCAAATTACATATTTTGGTGTGTAACTGATCACAAAGCTCAGTATCAAAATTATAACATATTCAAACAAAACTCTTTTCCTGATGCTTCGTTGCCCCACATCTGACTTTATAAATAAATGCAGGTGTACTTAATAGACTTTGGGGACATCATTTAAGAAACATTGCTGAGCAACTTTTAATGATTATTATTTACATTTATGAATAAAAATGAATATCTATGATTGTGTTACTTTTTAAATAATTATTTCGGATTGTAGCCCACCAGGCTTCTCCATCCATGGAATTTTCCAGGCAAGAGTACTGGAGTTGGGTTGCCATTTCCTTCTCCAAGGGATCCTCCTAACCCAAGGATCGAACCCGGGTCTCCCACATTTCAGGCAGACGTTTTACTGAAAGAGATGGGAATACCAGACCACCTGACCTGTCTCTTGAGAAACCTATATGCAGGTCAGGAAGCAACAGTTAGAACTGGACATGGAACAACAGACTGGTTTCAAATAGGAAAAGGAGTACATCAAGGCTGTATATTGTCACCCTGCTTATTTAACTTCTATGCAGAGTACATCATGAGAAACGCTGGGCTGGAAGAAGCACAAGCTGGAATCAAGATTGCCATAAGAAATATCAATAACCTCAGATATGCAGATGGCACCACCATTATGGCAGAAAGTAAAGAGGAACTAAAAAGCCTCTTGATGAAAGTGAAAGAGGAGAGTGCAAAAGTTGGCTTAAAGCTCAACATTCAGAAAACAAAGATCATGGCATCTGGTCCCATTACTTCATGGGAAATAGATGGGGAAACAGTGGAAACAGTGGCTGAGTTTATTTTTGAGGGCTCCCAAATCACTGCAGATGGTGATTGCAGCCATGAAATTAAAAGACACTTACAAGATAGCATATTAAAAAGCAGAGATATTACTTTGCCAACAAAGGTCTGTCTAGTCAAGGCTATGGTTTTTCCAGTGATCATGTATGGATGTGCTAGCTGGACTGTGAAGAAAGCTGAACACTGAAGAATTTATGCTTTTGAACTGTGGTGCTGGAGAAGACTCTTGAGAGCCCCTTGGACTGCAAGGAGATCCATGCAGTCTTTCCTAAAGGAGACCAGTCCTGGGTGTTCATTGGAAGGACTGATGCTAAGGCTGAAACTCCAATACTTTGGTCACCTCATGTGAAGAGTTGACTCATTGGAAAAGACTCTGATGCTGGGAGGGATTGGGGGCAGGAGGTGAAGGGGATGACAGAGGATGAGAAGGCTGGATGCCATCACCGATTTAATGCGCCTGAGTTTGGGTGGACTCTGGGTGTTGGTGATGGACAGGAAGGCCTGGTATGCTGTTGTTCATGGGGTCACAAAGAGTCAGACATGACTGAGCAACTGAACTGAACTGAATGTTTCTTGCAGTACTGATCCACTATTGACAAATTCTTTTTTTTTTTTTTCAGTTTTTGCAGTCGGAGAATGTCTCTATTTCATCTTTGCTTTTGAAAATATGTTTACTGTATATTTAACTCTATCTGGTGGATTTTTTTTTCTTCTGTAATTAAAAGATGATCCTCCACTGTTTTTGGATTGTACTATTTCTGTCCAGAGGTATGCTATCATCTTTAGAATCTCTTTATATAATGTGCCATTTTTCTCTAGCTGCTTTTAAGACTGGTTTTTAGTACTTTAATTATAATGAAATAGTATAATTTTCTTTATGTTTCTTTTAAGTGAGATTTATTTTTATTCTTGAGTGCAGTTTTGATTAAAATTTGAAAACCTTCCACCATTGGTCTTTTCAAATATTTTAAAGTCCTCTTCTTTTGAAACTCCAATTTCATGTGTATAACTGACTAATGCTGCCCCACAGCTGATGATATTCATGTTCATATTTTTCTACCTATAGTTTACTATGAATACTTATTGCTATTTATGAGTCTCATCACCTTATGTTATGTAGTACATAGTGTGCTATTAATCTAAATGATTTTTTTTTGTTGTTCCAGGTATTGTAAATTTTATTTCTAGGAGCTAAATTTGTGTCTTCTTATAACTTTCATTTATCTGCTAATCATATTAAGCTTTCCTCTACTTCCATAAAAGAGTTGTAACTGTATAGTTAAAATAAAGTTAAACTAATATAGCTGTATCACAGTTATAATAAACTTTTCAATATTCTTGTTGACATTCTCTCATTTGAATAACATCTCAATGTTTTTCTATTGCTTGGCTTTTCCCTTCCATTATGGGAGGTATTTGCTGGCTTCATTGCATGCCTGAGAAGTTTTCGATGGATGCCTAACATTTTGAATATTACCTTGTTGACTTCTGAATAATTTACAACATCTATAAATATACTTGAGCTTTAATCCAAAATGCAATTAAGTTACGTGGGAAGAATCACAGTTTCCTTTGATGAGATCAGGGCAGCAAATATACGTAGGTTAATCTTTCTCCATTACAGATTTTTATTCTACAAAATAGAATGTCTGGTTTTCTCAGATATAATTTTTCTTTTTAATTCATTTTATTCAAGTGTCTGTTATTCATTGAATGCTCTCTAGATTTATTGAGATAATAGAAAGCTAATTAATGTTCTACTGTTTTACTATTTTGCATCTGGGCAAAAGGATTCATACTAGTATGTTTCATGGGAATCGGCTTATTGTGAAAATCTTCATTGCTTTTATGATTGACCTTTTATTTTTTCCTGATTGGATAGTTAGCTTTCTTGGAAAGAAGCTCCTCAGAATATTCACATACCCCCTAGACAGCATCTACCTCTGTACATTTCAAGAAACAGGTACCTTTCCCAGTCTTTACAGACTGGTTTTGACAGGGAAAGACCTTCCTCAATCAGCTAAGCTAGAGATTCTGAGTCTTTCTTTGGTTAAACAGATAATACATTCTTCACACTCTATTTTCTTCCCAGAGAAGTCTCTCGATCAAAAACCTTTAGTAATTTTGCATCAGCTGCAGTAAGTTCGCACCCCTGTTCTTTGGGGCAGTGCACTCACTGAACGTCTGGGATGTTGGGTGCATTCTCTATTTCTCTCCCTCCCTCTTGGGGGAGAATGTCAGGACTGTGTGCCTTTTCCCAACCTTGCACAGCCATCCTATCACAATAAGCCACCCAGTCATTAGTCCTGGGAGAGTATACACTGAAAGGCTGTGCTGTTGGATGTATGTTCCACTTCTCTCCTTCCCTCCTGGTTGTATGCTTTCTCCCAACCTTGCATAGCTGTGGTTGCTGCAATAAACTACTTACCCCTTTATTTTCTCCATGGATGGCTCCAGATGTCCAGCTATGCTGCTTCCCCCTTGTACTTCCTGTGCTGAGAAATAAATGGCTTCTGGGGCAGCACCCCAAACAACCAGGAATCTTGGATGCATGTTCTTTCTTTCTCCTGAGGGAGAAGTCATCAGCCAAAGCAACCTTTCTAGGCTCTGAATTGTGCTGGCTTGGGTAAAGGGGTGATTCAGGTAAATGGATATTGTTCTTATCCATCTCAACGTGACTGTCTCTTGTTTCATCTGGATACTGTTACTTCTTAGCTGTGTCTCCTGCTTTGCAGTAAGATTCTTTAACCAATGATCTATCAGACTACAGTCTGTGACTGTTCTGTCTATTGTGTGGTTTTCAGGTTATTTTGGAAAGGAAATGGCAACCCACTCCAGTGTTCTTGCCTGGAGAATCCCTGGGGGAGACTGGTGGGCTGCCGTCTATGGGGTCACAAAGAGTCAGACATGACTGAAGTGACTTAGCAGCAGCAGCAGATTATCTGGTAGTTTTAAAAGAGAACACTTTAAATGTATGATGGATTATGACTTTTAATAAAATATCATGATTCCTTTATTAAACATGAAGGTGAAACTTGCCTATGCATGATATGGACAAAGATTATTAGATTGCCCTGCTAACAGTTAGGGTCCATACTTTAAAATTTTTACTTTCAATAACATGTTTTTCTACTTTTGCTATGTTTAATTTATTATGTTTTTAGTTTTCATACTTCTAAGCTAGAATAAATTTAGGCAAATATTTTATAAATTGCTATGAAAAGATAAAATAATTAAGAAAATAAATATCTTTGATGATGTTTATGAAGATAAGGAGAAAACTGAACTTTCTTATAAAACTTACCTTGAGTGATAAACTAACAGGAAAATATGATGGTTTTGAACATTCAGCTAAAATGAAATAAAACAGAAAAGTGAAAACTGGAAATGTGATATCTGAAATATGAAATGTTTTGGACTTTTATTAAAATATTGTCCAGTAGGTTGTCTTTATGAATTTTCAAATATCATCATGAAGCATCAAAAATGTTTTTTTCCCCCAAATACAGCAAAGAGAATACTCTAAAAACCAAACAGTGTATTTTCTAGTAGAAAAATCAAAGTAATGTTCATCCATACAAAACTGATTAGTTTTGTTGCTAACAGCAAGAGCACATCCCAGAATAGACTCATCATTCAAAATCATCCTATTTGTAGAAAAACATGCCCAAGTCAAAGCACTTTTGGGAAGTTAGTAAAATCAGATATAATTTTAATGAAAATAGTATTTTCACAGAGAAAGCAGAAAAAGCTATTGGCAAGTTTCCTCTATCAAATGACAGACTTAATATAATATTAATGCCTCTAATGTGGAAAAGCAATTTTATTATATATTCATGCTAGAAGATGGTTTAATTTGCATTTGGACAAGAACATTGACTAAGAATAAATTAGCCTTTGCCATATGAGTAGTTCATATGAAAAGGAAAAGTGTTTAGAAGTTTTTTTTTCACTACATCCAATGTTAGTCACAAAAGAATTTTTTGATTTATTTAATAGTTATTTTTCAAACTATGATTTAGACTATAAATTATGGACTAGAGTCTCTATGCATAGCATGGAATGGGTGGTCCTAAGATGGTAATATATATTTGTTGTAGTCACAGAAAAACAGTCTGCTGCAATAATGCTCTACTGTTATTTATTCAGAATGAAAAACATAATGAAAATAAATAATATGAGCACATGATAATCACTGAGCTTTTAGCATGTTTTCAAAAACAAGTTTGAGTAAAATATCCTGTTTTGACATAATGAAATACTAATATATTAATTGTTAAATAGAATAGTGCTCACATGAGTTACTGAAGTGAGAAATTAAAAGTGTATATTTAAGATTCAGATAATGCCAGAAAAGACTTTAATAAGTACTTTTTTTAAGCAATATGTTTAAATGGCATTATCAGAACCCTGAATAAACTGAACCTCTGAATTCATGATTGTTTAATCTATGATTACAGCAAACTGCTTCACTGATGAAAGTTTGGTGTTACCTAACAGTGATGTTTGCTTGTTTTTATAAAGAAAATTATGACATCTTATTGGGCATATTTTGATACCATGTTCAAATGTTATAACAGAATGTAAAGAAAAGATTTCTAGGACTGGATAGATACACCGATTACTGAGGGATATAAGAACTTAAATTTCCAATAAAGAAACCCTCAATCTTGTGGTAACAGACTGTAATATGTTCACTGGGGTATAGCACATATTGGAACGCAAAACGCATTCTTTGATGGGCAACCTTACCTTATATGAGAGTTAAGCCAGTAACCACCAGTTTCTTGCTGTCTTGCCTGATAATCACTAATTATGTTGACATGTTGTATTTCTGTTAGCAAGTACACAATATATGTAATATGTTAGAACATGGATAATATTATGGGTAAAAACAAAGAGATGTGGGATGAGGAGTAGAAATTTGGGAGCAGAGATATTACATATAGTGGCAAGGCTCATCTTGATGGGAAATATAATTTAAGTAACTATTTGAAGTTGATGTAGGATAAAATCATATTCACAGGATAAGTCAGTGGTATAGTCAACACATACTGTTTAGTAATTAATTGAATATTAGGTAATTACCTAATTAATTGAATTAATTAATAATTAGTAATTAGTTGAATATTTAGTAATTAATTGGATATTAGCACTTACTTCCAAAATGAATAAGCCTAACTCCTGTCCTGAATGATATTCCTCCTCAAATATTGGGGATATTAAGAGTAAAATTAATAGAAAATTGCAACTTAATCCAGGCAGGGCCACTAAAGGTGCACACTTTTTAGGAACAAATATATGGATCAACCCACCAATCAAAGGACCTGTGATCAACTAAGGTGCTTACTCAGAGCACAGGGAATATCAAACAGGTAGTGGATAAAGATAGTTATAAATATTAGTTATGACCATGTGACTCTAACTGCTATAAGTATTTTTTATTTTTATGAGTATGCATGAATATTTGTTATGAATAAATTTATACAATATGTATTTCTGTCTTCTATTACTTCCTTATCTTCTAAAATAAATTATATTAATAGCTAATCCTACAGGACATCATTTAAGTTAGAGGAGATAATGGATTGTCTAAAACCACCAAGAACAGTTTTCACCTTAGAACCCCTGTAAGGGACCGACTTTGTTGACTTATAGCCTCAAGAACCTTGAGAGTGTATATTTAAGACACTCTGTGGAACTTTGTAATGGAAGCCCTAGGAAATTAATACAAATATAAATAGACAGCTTGCCTGAGGACATTGCCCTACATGGCTAACTCAAAAGTGAATCTGAAAAATATCAAAGTTGCCAGACCTTCACTTTACCAATCCCAGTCAAGCCCTTAGCTTTTGTCCATTACAAGATATTTTAGAAAATTTACACAGAATCACAGTGTCAAGTCCCTGTGCAAACAGAAAGCATTCTTTGATGGGCAGGCTTCCCACGTTAGAGAGCTAAACCTACAATAGCTACCAGCTTATTCATTTTGTGTCCTTGTTCTTTAATTTTGAAAATCCTTCATTTTGAATATAGAGATTTTGATATGCTGTTTCAAAATGTATATAGAAAAGCAAAAGGACGACTGTTTAAAAAGCAAAACTATACCATATGAAAAGTGCAATCATCTTAGAACAGATAATTAAAATAGTTCCCATTTTATATATTCATATGTTAGTCATTCATCTGTCTGACACTTTATGATACCATGGACTGTAGACCTCGGTGCTCCTCTATGGAATTCTCCCGGAAGTGGGTTGCCGTTTCTTTCTCCAGAGCATCTTCCCATTCCATGGATCGAATCTGGGTCCCCTGCATTGCCTCTATCTAAAGGTAGATTCTTTACCATCTGAGCCATCAGAGAAGCTCATTTTATATGCCTTATTTTTAATAATCTAGTATTACTGACTCTAATAAAAGAACAAAATAACCTGAGTTTTATATGAAACTTCCTCTCAGAGTCTAAGTAAATTTGGTGGTTTATATTTTTGTGTTAAGAGAATGATTATTGTCTTCAACTATGCTCTCTCTACCTCTACATACCATCATCTCCCAACTGGGTACCTGCCACAACTTCCTAAACCTTTCCTAAAACTATCACCCTTAATGATCCTTCTAAAAGCAAAATTTACATTGTTTTGTTCACATAAGCCTTTGCATAAACTTTGCTGTTGAATTTAAAGCAAAAATCCAGACAACATAGTGACAAAATTCTATTTCAGCCATTCCTTTACCTTTCTAAATAGCTTTATATGTTGTCCCTTCCATGTCCACCACTGAAAATTTATTTGTATCCATTCTGAACTATTGCTTTTCTAAATCGTACTGTTACTTCGAAACTTTCAGATCTTCTCACATATCGTTCCCTCTGGTTCTCGATAATTGTAGGTTTCAGTTTAACTTTAGAACTTCTAAGAGCTCAACTCTGACAAAAACTATATTTTCTTATGCAATTCAAAAAAATGAATATATGTTTGTATCCCATGGTCTGTCTCTGTAATATATGTAATGATTTGTTTTACTGAGTGTTCATGGATTTTTGTTCTACTAGGTAGAGTGAAAACAGCATGATGAGAAAGTCTAAGTTCATATTTTTCACAATGTTATCCTTAATGTTTCCCACAATGTATTGCACAGAATAGTGTCTCCAAATATTTTAAGTGGCTTTTCTGGTGTCTTAGTAGTGAAGAATCCACCTGCCAATGCAGGAGATGCAGGTTTGATCCTTGGGTTGGAAAGATCCCCTGGAGGAGGAAATGGCAACCCACTCTAGTATTCTTGCCTGGGAATTTCCTTGGACAGAAGAGCCTGGCAGGCCACAATCCATGGTGTTGCAAAGAGTCAGACATTACTTAGTGAATAAACACACAAACATTAATTACTTTATAGATGAACTTGGAATCCATCTGCTTGATATTCATATAAAAGTTTCAGAAATATTTCATGTTAAAAATACTATAAATAGATAAATGTTTTTAATAACCTCATGCTTTCAATTAATACTTTGAAAAATAGTACAGAAACAAAATGGAGAGAAAAGTGAACCATAATTGTCTTCTAAAAACAATTTTCAAAAATGATGAAATTTAAATACATATACCAACCATGGAATCACAATCCTCATTTAGAAAACTTTACCTTTTAATTTGGTGAGGAAATGAAGTGTCAACATAAACAACATGAATCTTGATATGGCAATAATCAGATTGTAGCATCTGCTAATAAGTAATTACATCTAAAATATTCTGGAATATTAACTCAAGAGATAAGACACTGTCAAATTCATCATGCAATCTGTGATTTCACTGAAGTGAAGTGAAGTGAAGTGAAAGTAGCTCAGTCATGTCCAACCCTTTGTGACTCCATGGACTGTATAGTCCATGGAATTCTCCATGTCAGAATACTGGAGTAGGTAGCCTTTCCCTTCTCCAGAGAATCTTCCCAACCCAGGGATTGAACCCAGATCGCCAACATTGCAGGAGGATTCTTTACCAGCTGAGCCACAAGGGAAGACCAAGAACACTGGAGTGGGTAACCTATCCCATCTCCAGCAGATCTTCCCGACCCAGGAACTGAACTGGGGTGTCCTGCATTGCAGGTGGATTCTTTACCAACTGAGCTATTAGTGAAGCACCTCACTGATAAACCCCACATTTTCTTTGGCATATAATACATACATGTACACATACAGATGAATCTATGTTTTAGAACATCTAGAAAAAAATAGAAGAGCACAAGGTTATTGTGGTGTGTGTCTGCCAAGGTGTAGTCTGTGTGTGTGGTGTGTAGATGACGGTGACATGAATAGACCTTGTGAATATTTCACAGTGTAAATGTATACCAAGTTGCACAATGTAAATATGTAAAAATTTGTCAATTATATCTCAATAAAGTGAGAAAAAATTAGGCATATCATACACTATGGCCAAAATCTGATCTGGGAAACCTGGCAAGGCATACTGCTAACTAGGCAGACAACTGAATGAACCTCTTCACAGAGCCTCTCATGTGCCACTGGAATGCAAGTGACTGCCACCACTACTGATTTCAGCCACTCGGTTTCCATAAAGCAAAAGTTTCTTTGTTATTTCACACTCATTTTTAAATAGTTTGAACTGATATTAGTAGTGCCATCTCAGAAAAAAATTTGTGCTGAAATTGTTTAAACTATACTGATTAATGTTGTATAGATGGAATTAATTAAGGGACATTAATTTAAAAGTGAGAATTCTAGGAGTGTTTTATAATACCTGTTGATCTCATTCTCCCTCTTTATCTTCCTTTCTACCTCTTTTCTTCCCTCTCTTCTTCTACCTCTTCATTTTCTATGTCATTTCATTATTTCTTTATTACCAAAATTTGAGTCACTTGAGAAATATATATTATAAATAACAGTATGCTTAATTAAATTTTATTTCATTTTCTAATAATTATAATTACCTTATAATCATCTCTTTAAATATAAACTATTATAAAAGCACATGATAATACACATGGCCCACGATCAAATGACTACAGTTAAAACAGAGAATATGATATGGAGGCAACTACCCAACACTTTTGGAATATCAGCTTCTATCAATGATCTAATAAAATTAGACACAACCTTATACATTAAGGTTGTGATATCTTACTGTAAGAATTAATGATGTAATCACTTATTGTTTAGTGCTTGCTAATATTCAATAAGTTAATGAACTTGACAGTTATTTACTGCATTTTCACCATGTGCTCAGCAGTTTTACAACCATTGTATGTGGACCTATGTTCTAGTCATGAGAAGCAAGCAACAAAATTGAATCTTCATAAATATGTGTTCTTCAGGGTCTATTTTAGATCATATGGTCAAGGACAGCCTCTCTAAAGAGGTAATATTGGTTTTAGATGTGAATTGTCAGGAGCAGTTACATAAAATCCTTTCAGAAGAGTCTTTCATGAAGGAGTAAAAATATCAACTAGTGAAATAAGCTTCAAGGGAGAGACAAATGGTCAAAGTGACTAAAACCTGATGAAAGGGAGAGAAATAAGTGAGGTCAGACATGTGGGTAGGCATCATGGTGTGAGGGCTTCTCAGGTGGCTCAGATGGTAAAGAATCTGCCTGTAATATAGGAAACCCAGGTTTGATCCCTGTCATGAAGATCCCCTAGAGAATGTAGTGGCTACCCACTCCAGTATTCTTGCCTGGAGAATTCTATGGATGGAAGAGCCTGAGTGATCACAAAGAGCCTGAGCGGTTGTAATCTTTTGCTGGTGAAAGCTTTGAAATTGCACAAGGATTACTAAAATGTGACACAGAGAAAGCAAGTCAACAAGTGCTATTAGAAAGATGGTGCCAACAAGTTTGCTCAAAGCAGGGTCACCACAAAGTTTCAACTTGTAGAAATGCTATATTTGCAAAACACATTAAAGTGAAGCACAATAAAACAAGGCAAGCCTGTAGGTGAAGTTATTGGCAGTCCCATTGGCGTGCTTTCAAATAATAAAAGTCTCCCAAATATCTCCCTGCTCTAATTCTCACAACCTTTGAATAGGTTAGGTTATATGGCAAAAGAGACATTGCAGATGCAGTTTTATGGATATCAAAATAGATTATCCTGGATTATCTAGTCCAGTCCAATAAGAATCACATGAACACTTTAAAAGCAGAAAATGTTCTCAGGCTAAGACCAGAATGGGAAGTCAGAGAGATGGAAATATGAGAACTCAATTTATCATTGTTGGTTATGAAGATGAATGGAGCCATGAATCAAGGAATTTAGGAAGCATGAAGGAGGTTAGAGAGTCTCATGGACAACAGTTACCAAGTAGGGACCTCAGTCCTTCAACAATAGGAATTGTAAAACCTCAAAATATCTCAGAAATATATTCTTTCCTAGAGCTACAAGATAACATCCCAGGCTGGTCAGTTCTTTGATTCTGGCCTTGGTGATATAATGAAAAACACAAGTTGAACCCACTTAAGTTTATATGAGTGAGCAGTAGGATAACATGTTGTTTTTAGCTGCAAAACTGGTGGTAATTTATTATAGAAGCAATGAAAAATTAATACAAAGGGGCATGGTATGTCACTTAATACAGAAAACAAACACACTTACTCAAATTAGTCGCTCCATCTGCAACATCCTGCTTTGCCTGCATCCAAATTGTAGGAGCTATTCAATCTCTCTTAAATTCCAGTGTTGAAAAGATCCTTTTCTAATGTCCAGCTGCATTTACAATAAGAGCTACATGATTTAGAATTTGATTATATTCTGTCTTGAATATTTCAGCATTTCTGTATAGAAACACAGTCTTCTCAATAACATTCTGCATTCTTCCTGAGCAAGGACAGTCTCAATATTTAGGACTCTCTTCTAGATACTTTTGAAAGACGCGAAAGGACAAATGGTGTAAAAGACTTAATAAAATACAAAAGCACTCACGGAATACCAGTACCCATATGCATCCACAATGAATTCGGCACCAATTTTCATCTATAACTATTAGAAGTAGATTCTCCATGAAGAAACTTAACATGACTCTCCTGAATTGCCCTCCTTTTTACTTGCTGCTATTTCTGATTTTGCTCTGTGATCTTCTATTGCTACAGGGCAGCCAGTTCCTTTTGATCAATCCTGACTGAGTATATTTTCCCGTCTCATTCTGTGGACTCACCACATGTTCTCTCCCTCCTGTTTACATAGTTTCTGAGACAGAGCATAAATGATTTTCAACAGCATATCAAGAATGATTGTGTCTGATGTTATATTGAGAAAAACAACTGAACAGCTATATACAAATTATTTATGTGTAGATTAACCTATGTTATGGCCTCCAATTAAAATAAATAAATTTATATTTAAAAAAAAACAACACAAAAGACAACTCTATAGACTTAACATTCTCTTATGTTTGATATAAGCTATACACCAATTTCTGCTTTATTGATTATGCCAAAACCTTCTGCTTTACTGACTATTTCCAAGGCTGTGGAAAATTCTGAAAGAGATGAGAATACCAGACCACCTGACCTGCCTCTTGAGAAACCTGCATGCAGGTAAGTAAGCAACAGTTAGAATGGACTTGGAACAACAGAGTGGTTCCAAATAGGAAAAGGAGGATGTCAGGATTTTATATTGTCACCCTGCTTATTTAACTTATATGCAGAGTACATCATGAGAAACGCTGGGCTGGATAAAACACAAGTTGGAATCAAGATTGTTGGGAGAAATATTAATAAATTCAGATATGCAGATGACAACACCCTTATGGCAGAAAGTGAAGAACTGAATAAAGAGCCTCTTGATGAAAGTGAAAGAGAAGAGTGAGAAAGTTGGCTTAAAGCTCAACATTTAGAAAACGAAGATCATGGCATCTGGTCCCATTACTTCATGTCAAATAGATGGGGAAACAGTGGAAATGGTGGCTGACTTTATTTTGGGGAGCTCCAAAATCACTGCAGATGGTGATTTCAGCCATGAAATTAAAATACACTTACTCCTTGGAAGGAAAGTTATGACCAACCTAGATAGCATATTAAAAAACTGAGTCATTAATTTGTCAACAAAGGTCCATCTAGTCAAGGGTATGGTTTTTCCAGTAGTCATGTATGGATGTGAAAGTTGGATGATAAAGAAAGCTGAGTGCTGAAGAATTGATGCTTTTGTAGTGTGGTGTTGAAGACTCTTGAGAGTCCCTCGGACTGTGAGGAGATTCAACCAGTCCATCATAAAGGAGGTCAGTCCTGGGTGTTCTTTGCAAGGACTGATGTAGAAGCTGAAATTTCAATACTTAGGCCACCTGATGAGAAGAGCTGACTCATCTGAAAAGACTCTGATGCTGGGAAAGATCAAGGGAAGGAGGAGAAGGGGACAACAAAGGATGAGATGGTTGGATGGCATCACTGACTCAATGGACATGTGTTTGGGTGGACTCCAGAAGTTGGTGATGGACAAGGAGGCCTAGCATGCTGCCATTCATGGGGTTGCAGAGTTGGACACGACTGAGCAACTGAACTGAACTGATACATTATTTTGATAATGACATTTAAATACATAACATAATAATATTAGGAAAATAATCTTTATAAAATCCTAACCTGTTCCATGAACTGGTAGGTCATCCTAATATGGTTCTTTCCTCAGTAATTAAGGAGATCAACCCTGTGATTTCTTTGGAAGGAATGATACTAAAGCTGAAACTCCAGAACTTTGGCCACCTCATGTGAAGAGTTGACTCATTGGAAAAGACTGTGATGCTGGGAGGGATTGGGGGCAGGAGGAGAAGGGGATGACCAAGGATGAGATGGTTGGATGGCATCACTGACTCGATGGACACGAGTCTGAGTGAATTCTGGGAGTTGGTGATGGACAGGGAGGCCTGGTGTGCTGCGATTCATGGGGTCGCAATGAGTTGGACACGACTGAGCGACTGAACTGAACTGAACTGAAATGAAATGATTAGAGAAAGCAAGACATAGAAGAGAGAAAAAAAAATTGCCAGCACAATCTTGGGAGGAAAATAGTTTTATCTGTCACATATAAGTTTTGCTTAAGGAAATATTATCAGCTATGTTTTAAGATTTATTGTTGGTTCTGATCTGATGTAAGGTTTTTCTGTTGGTTTTATTAAGAAATACAATCACTGCTCTATGGTATAAGAAAGAGAAAAGTACTCTGGACCTTAGTGACAGAATAAGCCTTTTTTCTCTGCAGAAAGACCTTAAAAGCCATCAAACTCAATATAAATTAATTTACATTAACGATGATAAAGAAACATTGGTTCTTAAAACCTCAGCTGGGGACACCTTCCATAGAATTTTGAAACACTGTAGGTGCTGGCTTCTGGCCCAGATTAGAAGAAATTATATTACATATTGTTAGGGCTGATAGAAATTTTACTTCAGTTGAGAATCTTTAAAATCCCACCAATCATGGAAATAGGAAATTCATGAACTTGTCCAAATTACTTCTTCTTTTTTTTTTTTTTTTTGCTTTCTAAGAAAATTCTAAGAAAACCCTGTTAAGGACAGAAAGGTGAAAATTAAGATCAGTGGAATATTAAACTAGTCTTCAAGAATGGTATAATTTCTAATGGTAACTAATTTATATCTTGAAATTAAATGACTCTAAGAGTTTGAAGAAGACTAAGCTTCATTTTAACCTAATAATTTTTCAATAAGAGAAAACAGTTAACATATCAGTCCTTATAAGAACTTATCAAATATATAGATACTTGCAAGTGTTTCTCAATGGATACATGCATTCATCTAAAGAAATAGATCATTATGTGTCAAGTATTTGAGTAGCCTAAACATATTAAAAATTACATAAGCATATTGAAAATTACATAAAATGGTCCAAGTGTATGAAAAAATTAAACTTTGGAGGGCCAAAATATTTATCATATGTAAGATATGATGCAGGTAAAGGGAGAGAACAGTTTGTTACCATGGAACATTGAGACATTTTTATTGTGAAAATGATTATACTATCCAAAGAAATATACATATTCAATGTAATACCTATCAAATTACCAATGACATTTTTCACAGAACTAGAACAAACTGGTTTTTTTTTTTTTTTTTTCAATTTGTATGGAAGAAAAAGACTCTGAATAGCCAAAGCAATCTTGAGAAAGAAAAATGGAGCTGGAAGAATCAACCTTCCTGACTTCAGACTACACTACGAAGCGGCAGCAATCAAGACAGTATGGTAATGGCAGAAAAAATAGAAATACTGACCAGTGGAACAAGACGGAAAGCCCAGAGATAACCCATGCACCTACGGGCATCTTACCTTTGACAAACAAGGCCAGAATACACAACTAAAGACAAAAGATTGTCTCTTCAAAAAGTGGTGCTGGAAAAACTGGACAGCTACATGTGGAAGAATGAAATTAGAACACATCCTGACACAACTGAGTGACTTCACTTTCTTTCTTCCTTCAACAGCATACACAAAAATAAATTCAAAATAGATTAAAGATTGAAATGTAAGGTGAGAAACTACAAATGTCTTAGAGGAAAACATAGGCAGAATAGTCTTTGACATAAATCGCAGCAAGATCCTCTTATACCCACTTCTTAGAGTAATGGAAATAAAAACAAAACAACAACAACAACAAAAGGGAGACCAAATTAAACTTAAAAGCTCTTGCATGGCAAAGGAAACTATAAGTAGGATGAAAAAAACAACCAAATCAAAAAATGGGAAGAAGACCTAAATAGACATTTCTCCAAAGATATACAGATGACCAAGAAACACATAAAAAGATCCTCAACATCATTCATTATTAGAGAAATGCAAATCAAAACTACCAAGAGGTACCACTTCATATCAGTCAGAACGGCCATCGTCAAAACATCTACAAACACTAAATACTAGAGGTGATATGAAGAAAAGGAAGCACTTTTGCACTGTTTGTGGGAGTGTAAGTTGTTTAGCCACTATGTATAAAAGTATGGTGATTCCTTAAAAATCTAGGAATAAAACTACCATGTGACCTGCAATTCTACTACTGGGCATAAACCCAGAGAAACCCATAATTCATAAAGACATATGCACCCCATGTTCACAGCAGCACTATTTACAATAGCTAGGGCTTGGAAGCAATCTAGATGTCCATCAACAGATGAATGGATAAAGAAGTTGTGGTACGCATATACAATGGAACACTATTCAGCCATACAAGTGAATGAATGTGAGTCAGTTGAAGGGAGGTGGATGAACATGACAGCCTGTCATATAGAGTGAAGTCAGTCATAAAAAGAAAGATATCATGTATTAACACATACACACGTGCGCACACACACACACACACATATATAGAATCTAGAGAAATGGCATAGATGAACCCATTTTCAGAGTACAAATGCAGACATAGGGAATAAACTTTTTAACATAGCAGGGGAAGATCAGGGTGGGATGAACTGAGAGAATAGCATTAACATATATCCACTACCATGTATAAAACAGATATCTAGTGGGAAGCTGCTGTATAACACAAGGAACCCAGCCCAGAGCACTGTGAGGACCTAGAGAGGTGGGATTGGAGGGTGGGAGGCAGGCTCAAGAGGAAGGGGATACACACACACACACACACACACACACACACACACACACACACACACATATGGCTGATGTGTGATTTTGTACAGCAGAAACCAACACAACATTGTAAATCAATTATCTTCCAATCAAAAAAAAATTAAAAGGCAATGACTCGAATGTGGCATTAAATTTGACAATGTGTTAGGGAAGCAGAAAGTATTTCTCAAACTGAGACAAACCCTTGTAGTAGTTCAAAGAATAGAACATGACTTGCTGGGACTTTCCAAGTGGCCCAGTGGTAAAGACTTCGTGCTTCTACTGCAGGGAGTGTGGGTTCAATCTCTGGTCAGGAAACTAAGAAACCACATGCTTTGTGGTGCAGTCAAAAAAAGAAAAAGAATAACATGGCTTATTGAGGATGTGTTATGAAGTATAGGATAAAATATATGTATGTTGAGAAGAGTGTGTAGACATAAGGCTGAAAAGACAGGTTAGAAACTGAGAAGGAAAATATTTAGCAGCTAAATTTCAATCTGTTTTCTTTCTGTACTGGAGAGACATTTCTTGGAAAGTTTTGGGATTCTCACATTGATGACAATTATAGTAAAAATTACTTTTATGTAAGATATCTGATTTGCATTATTCGGATTAACAAGTCAATCCCCTGTATTCAAAATCATTTATAGAATTATATTGTATCCAGTGAGATTTATTTTATATTTGATTTAATTGTCTACTAATTGGCTGATACGCTTGAAAAATAGCATGGATATAGGAGCCTGGTGGGCTGCAGTCCATGGGTTTGCAAATAGACACCTGGACACAACTGAGTGACCCAACAACAGGCTGATAACCCTAAAAAATCAAATTTAAAGCAGATTTGGGGAGCAGGTTGAAGGATGAATTGCAGAGACATAGAAAAATGGACAGTGTGGTATGTATAATGACTCAGGTAAAAGAAAATGAGTAACTGAAATTGGCAAAGGATTTAGAAAAGGGCTGCATATGAAAGATATTTTAGTGGCAGAACTCTTGACTGCTGAATGTTTCTACTAAAGTAAAGATGGTATTCAACAGAAACACTAACAATTTTGACTTGGGCAGTCAATTAGATGATATCATTCACTGAGAGAAAAGAATACAACATAAGGGGCATACACACTTGGTGGCAAAATTAATTTGCTCAGCTTACGAAATTTTGCATTTGAGGTGTTGGGGAAACACTGAGTTAGAGATGTAGCTATATATTTGCTGAGTTGAAGATGAATACAGGTGGCATCTCTATCTATTCTTACATTTGTTTTCCTACCTATTTGTGATTACAATACAGATAGTTCTCTACCCTATTTCTTCCTTCAAACAAAAGCTCTTAACCTTAATGCTATAGTTTAATTAATTTTTAAATTTTGCTGAAGAATTTTTCCGTAGCTAGACTGTTTGGAATTAAGGCTAAACTACCACTTGTTAGTAATACAAAGCTAAATAATTTAGTTAACCTCTACATGACTCAGTTTTCTCATCTATAAAATAGTAATGGTCTCTTAAATTTCTTCTACAGTGGATTATAATACATTTATTTTATATGCACATTCATTGGGTACACATACATATATTCTCCTAGCACTGTTTATATTTTATATACTAAATTATGACTATTATTGGACCTTAGCTTTCTCTTCCTCAATTTTTAGCAGCATAAATATGGCAAGTTTCTCATATACTTTGGAAATTATATTGCTACAGGAATCAGAGTGAATTGAACATTTTTGGGGGAATGTAGGGCAGGGTTTATGATATTAATATGCCTTCAACTGGCCTTTTAAAAAGCAGGAACACATATGGGATGCTGAATTCACTTCAAGTTGGTGAAAAGCCTACAGTTTAGCCTATAAAATGAGTGAACCGATTAATCATTTCCTAGTTACCTTTCATCACAACTTTTGCTGTATTTGAGAGTACCCATAGCTCGAACTCTCCTCTTTCTGTTGCGAATGAAGTCTGTCTCTTAGGGGAAAGATTGCCTGTCCCTGTTAGGCAGTCAGCTACTCCCCTGGGGGAAAAGTCTTGGAGAGACAGTTCTGGTGGGTTGCTAGGAGCAATGATTTGCTCTTATTTGCATCCTTGTTTTAGGAACTGGGTCCTCTGTGGTTGGTGGTACAACAGCTCCAAGTCTTTCCTGCTTACCACTCTGGTTGTGAAACTCCCAATCCATAGGCCAGCACAAAGGCAAACAGGCCCCTGGTAATATCACTGATGTTGCACCTAGACAGCCTCCAGCCAAGACCTGGGTCAGAGGGCGGGAGGCCTGTATTCTTAGCTGTACCTTCCTGGAGTAGAATTTCAATCTCCCTGGAACAAGGTTGGAAGATACAGGTATTCATGTAGATTCTCTAAACTCTCACAGTTCTTACCAAGTTTTAGTATATTTTATTGAATGCGCGTTTCTTCATTGGATATGTGCAATTAGAACCATTTCCAGAGACTTTTTCAAAGTTGTTTTTGCTTTATTTTGCTTTTTAAAAATATTTACTATTTTCTGCAGGTATGCTGAACTCTTCACACTCTCATGCCACCTCACTTATTTTTGAACTTAAATTTCAAGTTCCAAATCTATTTTACCAGAAATTTCATGTCCATGGGGTTGTCAGATGCTCTCCCAGTCATGCAATATTATATACCTACTTGGATATTATTTCATGATATATGATTCTTTGAAGTTCTGGGAGGGAAAAAGAAAAGTGGTAGGCTTGAGTTTAACTGCCATAATGCCATCAAAACCTCCAGAATTAAGAATGCCATGCTTAAAAGCCATGATGACAATTGATATTTGTAGGAATTAAGGTTGTACAAGCCATTGAATTTTAGAGACAGTTTACAAGTTAAGAATAGTTGACACCCCAATGTGACTTTCCATTAAAAGGCCCTAATGGAAGTTATTCTGAGGTTACTGATGACATTTATTCATAGACTAGCCATATAGTATTTTCATAATTTCCAAAACTGGCTGAGCTATAGTCTCCTCATGAGGGTAGAAAATGAACCATCGAGGGAATAATACACTTTTAGAATATTGAATCAATTTTCCTGTTATGTCAAGGTCACTATAAATGTCATCTGAGATAACACTACTATATGAAACACATTTAAGGATATTTCCAAACCATATTTTCTATATTTTTGAGTTAAATCTGAGCAAAAGGGGTTAGGCAAGTTGCTTAGAACATTATCTATGTTACTTTACTAAAATCCTATTTTGTTAGTTGTTACACTAAATAAGGGATTCCCTGGTGACTCGGACTGTAAAGAATCTGTCTGCAAAGAGAGACTTGGGTTCTATCCCTGAGTTGGGAAGATTCCCTCGAGTAGGGCATGGCAACACACTCCAGTGTTCTTGCCTGGAGAATCCCCATGGACAGAGGGGCTTGGCAGGATACATTGCACGGTGTTGCAAAGAGCCATACATGACTGAGTGACTAAAGTCACTTAACAAACACAAGCACAGCAACAACACTAAATAAATGACGTAATGGTAGTATACAGTACTTTATAAGTGGTCCTATTCAATATTTATTAACTGCCCCAATAAACTGAACGCTTCTCATAAAACAAAGTAATCCTATAGAAATGTGACTCATGAAAATCCAAAAATCAACTTTAGCATAGAAACTTTTGGCAAGAACAAATCAGAGTTAAGTACACTGTATAGTATATAGTCAAAATACCAGAGATGCCTGTGAAAATATGAAAAGAAATTTGCATGAGGCACAGAGAAGGTCTTGAAAATGTTACAACAATTTAAATTAGATTTGAGTTAGTGATGCAACATTTAAAACTTTTTAACATGAGCTTCCAAATCATGTTTTTATTCCCATTGGTAACATCTTTAACTCAATCTGCAACATTTGATGAAAGAAAAATATAACAAATAGATTTTAATAGAGATGAGTTATCCAAGCAGAATTCTATGTGGAAATGTTATATGAAATTTAATTATTCATATTTTACTTGGCAAGAATGATGTTATAATTTAATGGCTTCAATGTGTTTTACTGTTTTTTTTTCTCTCATAATGTCAAAAGTATATGAATTTCATCTTACTCCTTCAAGATTATAGCCCTATGGGGGAAAATCAATCATATGTCTCTAATATTGCATTTTAAATAACAGGAGTAATTTTTTTTTCTTATCTTTAGAGTCCAGGGTTTAATACTTGACAGTATTTGTAGGTTTTCTTTTCAAGAGTTTTCTTCTGAGCTAAAATTATAATTTTCATGCTTTTCCAATTTTGTACTTTCATAACAATAATTATTTCAAGTGATAAACCACAGTAATGAATAAAAGCAATTTTTAGATACAAAGTTTCTGCATTGTTTATAAACAGAAATTTTAAATAATGGTTCTATGGGGAAAGGTATCATCCTAATTCATGAAAACAGTACGATCAGCTCAATCAGCTATTATAATGGTTTACTTGAGGTAGACTAATTTAATTGTAAAGTGGCAAAGTTTTACCCACACATTAAATATTGTGATTTAGGCAAGTGTAAATATAATATTTTTTACTTAAAATATTATGTGACCCTCATCATTAGAAGCTGTCATTTTTAATAGTGTGTAATATAGAAGGATTTAAGAGGCTAATAAAAATGATATAGATGGAATGAATACATTTATGTCATATAAAATATTTATTATAACATTTTACATTTTATAACTTTGTTTAGATTATATCTTTTGTCTCAAAAAACTGAGGAATTTATGTCTATAGAGGTAAGGATATTAAAACAAAGTGTTTATTTTGTCCAGTGTCACAAGACTAAAATATCATTTATTGTCTCCTCACTGCTTTAAATGTACTCCCAACAATATTTAGCAAAGAGTACAAAATCTTATTTTATGAGTGATTCATCTTACTGCATAAATGCAGTAAATGCATTTGACAGTCTTCATGACAATCTGGCAGAATTTTTTCTACAAAAGACTAATTTCAAACTTTCAGAGTCTCAGGAATATGAAATTTTGTTCATTTAAATAATTTATTTTTAGATAAACTAAAATATTAAATTTCATATTATTGTTTTTATTATGTAACCTTTGATGAAAATGGAATAATAATATACTATTTTGCATTACTTTTTATGTTTTATTCCAAGATATAATTTGGTCATTTCTTATTCTTATGCAAGTATTCTATTGTGACAGTGGAATTATTAAGAGTTCAATAGTTTTTTTAAATCACTGAAATAAGTCTAAAATGTCTTTCATATTAGGTTGGAGTAAGTACAAATATGTATGAATGTGAGAGTTGGACTGTGAAGAAGGCTGAGCGTGAAAGAACTGATGCTTTTGAACTGTGGCGCTGGAGAAGACTCTTGAGAGTCCCTTGGACTGCAAGGCGATCCAACCAGTCCATTCTGAAGGAGATCAACCCTGGGATTTCTTTGGAAGGAATGATGCTGAGACTGAACCTCCAGTACTTTGGCCACCTCATGAGAAGAGTTGACTCATTGGAAAAGATCCTGATGATGGGAGGGATTGGGGGCACGAGGAGAAGGAGACGACAGAGGATGAGACGACAGAGGATGAGATGGCTGGATGGCATCACCGACTCGATGCACGTGAGTTTGGGTGAACTCCAGGAGTTGGTGATGGACAGGGAGGCCTGGCATGCTGCGATTCATGGGGTCGCAAAGAGTCACACACAACTAAGCAACTGAACTGAAGTGAAGTACAAATAAGAATAATATAACCCTGAATCTTCTGTTTTGAAATAATAAATTTAGCAAAAAAATGGGGAGAAATAATGTCTATGAAATATGTTAGTCAATGGAACTTAAAATGTTCAGATATTGTTTATCTGGCTAGTAACAAGTGTGTGTGTGTGTGTGTGTGTGTGTGTGTGTGTGTGTGTGTGTTTCCCTCAGAGGTGACTGACTCTGAAAACACCTGAAAAACCTAAGTTTAAGTTTGCATATATATTGCAAGAAAAGTTAAAGCAATATAAATTATAGCTAATTTGTCCTTGTATTTAGAAATATTAATAACGTTCATTATATTCTTTTTATTGATTCTTATGTATCAAGTAGGAAAATTAATCAACTGGAATTAACTCTCAGAATAAAAAATATGAATAAGCTACAGGATTGTGAGAAGAAATTTCATATTTCTCAGACTTTGAAATTAAAATAAAATTATCAGTTAATATGAAATTTACCAAGATAAAAAATGCAGGCATCCTTTTCAGAGCATGGACATATTTTTTTGCAAGGTCTAGCTTTTAAATTCCTAGCAATTTTATTTATATCTACTTTATAAAAGAAAATTATATTTCAAATAACAAAAATAAACAGTAATGAAAATATTTGTGTAGTCATATAGACTATGGCTACTACTGGTAAAAGCTTTTCAATTAATGTGGCATAGGTGGCGCTAGCAGTAAGAAACCTGCCTGCTAGTGCAGGGGACCTAAGAGACATGGGTTTGATCCCTGGCTTGGGAAGATCCCCTGGAGAAGGAAATGGCGACCCACTCCAGTATTCCCGCCTGGAAAATTCCACTGACAGAAAAGTCTGGTGGGCTACAGTTCATAGGGTCACAAAGAGTCGGACACCACTGGAAGTGACTTCAGTTCAGTTCAGTTCAGTTCAGTTGCTCAGTCATGTCCAACTCATTGCGACCTCATGAATCGCAGCACGCCAGGCCTCCCTGTCCATCACCAACTCCCGGAGTTCACTCAGACTCGCGTCCATCGAGTCAGTGATGCCATCCAGCCATCTCATCCTTGGTCGTCCCTTTCTCCTCCTGCCCCCAATCCCTCCCAGCATCAGAGTCTTTTCCAATGAGTCAACTCTTCGCATGAGGTGGCCAAAGTACTGGAGTTTCAGCTTTAGCATCATCCCTTCCAAAGAAATCCCAGGGCTGATTCCTTCAGAATGGACTGGTTGGATCTCCTTGCAGTCCAAGGGACTCTGAAGAGTCTTCTCCAACACCACAGTTCAAAAGCATCAATTCT
Source organism: Nanger dama (assembly GCA_917880005.1). Lineage (NCBI taxonomy): Eukaryota > Metazoa > Chordata > Mammalia > Artiodactyla > Bovidae > Nanger > Nanger dama. Next base: position 14,275,402 of record CAKJTW010000037.1, read on the forward strand.
TCGGTGCTCAGCCTTCTTCACAGTCCAACTCTCACATCCATACATGACCACAGGAAAAACCATAGCCTTGACTAGAAGGACTTAGCACATATTTAATAAAGCAATTTATTATTTTAATTTTTATACTTGTTCAACTGGCTTAAAATTCTATTTATTCAGTAATAAGCCTACAGTTGTTAAACCACTTGGCTCTTACTGAGGGTTGGGGAGGGTGGCAGTTATTCTTTAGTTTAGTAGTAATTTAGTTGTTAAGTCGTGTATGACTCCTGTGACCCCATGGACCGTAGCCTGCCAAGCTCCTTTGTCCATGGGATTTTCCAGGACAGAATACTGGAGTGGGTTGCCATTTCCTTCTCCAAGTTATCCTGTACTGATTTTCAATTAGTTATTTAAAGAAAGAGTTGCTTTTACATAAGATTACTTAACTCTGGTGCTCTCAGAGTTGCTGAGAAAGATCTAACAATGAACAACCTGTCAATGATAAATTCTAGCTTTTGTAATACAAATATCTTACCCTTCATTATTTGTTGCTCTTTCACAGCTGTCACTATTGTCATCCCCAAAACTGTAACTATAATTGTAGTTATAAGCAATCCTATGCTTATCGTCTTCCATTTTCCTAAGCCTCTTAATTCCTTAAAGTTTTTCTTATATTTCTCGTTTCAAAACAGAAAAATTAGTTTTCTCTGAATTTTCTGACTAGGTTAACTATTTATACTGAGCTTTTATTAAAATCATCTGTAATTTTACAGCCTATTTTCATTGTGTGTATATGAACTAGGAAGCACCCTTTCTTCTGTCAGAGAGCATACTGGTACACTCTTTAGATCTTTCTCAAGACATGGACTCCTTTTGTTATTCTGGCTTTTGTGACATTATCCACTTTCTTCTTCTTTTTTTTTTTTTCCTGAATACCATCAGTTAGCATATAAATGGACTAAATTACATCTTACAAAATATCTTGTATCATTAAAAAATACTTTCTTATCAACTATTATGTATTTTATAGATATACAGAGTAGACATTAATATAGTAAATTTTCTTTTCTCCTCTGCGGAAGTGGTCTATACTTGTGACATTTATACATTTTTACCTTCCATGGACTTTAATCTTGTCATGATGTTTGAATACACTATTAGGTAACCTTATCTCAACTCACAGCAAGCAAGCCTTGTTCTTGGTTAGTTGTCCAGTAATGTGAGTCTCTGTTAATGGTGAGAAGCTAGGCTAAGGTGTCATTTTCATTCAAGAAGCCTGGTTCCTTCCTATTTTAAATGTGGAGAACTCAGACTGCAAGTGAAATGACAATATCCTTACAAGAGAGGAAAAATGGTATTCTGTGATAGTCTTAGACTTAACATGTAAACTGTACTGGCTTTATCCCCTATTATAGAAGAGTTATAAATAACCTCAGATTATGTGAGGAGAGCTTTGGCCTGCACTTATGAAAGCTACAAACGTGGTCTGGAGCATATTTAAGTGAAGTAACTTAGGATCATATGTTCTATGACTAGACACGGTTGAAATTAACTATGATTGAAGTCCTGTTCCCTAATGCTACAGATTACGCTTCCATAATATATTATGGAACATAATACATTATGTTATTCCATAACAACCATATATTCCTAAAATCCTTAAAAAACCGAAGGCCAGTTTTATCTATTCATGTCCACATTGCTGCATTCATAAACTACTTAAAATTTAGATGGCATTACTAATCCACTTGACTGCCTTCTTGAGATCATTATAGAATGCCTGTCTTTCCCACTGTCTTCACTTCAGCACTTTTAAAACCTTTATATATTACCTCACAGCAACAGCAATGGTAAGCATCATCCTTCTCATCAGAGGTTATAACTCTGAATATCAGGGCAGAACAGACCAAGATTATGCATGTGGAGCTGACACAGAGGAATCATTTTAAATTCTATTAATGTAGAACTTCTCCCTCTTTCTATTACTATCACATAAGCAAAGTAAACAAGAGGCATATAGTAGTGTTTATTTCCCTTGTCATAGATGCCATTAGGAAAACTAAATTCATATTCATATTTATGTCATGTTGTTCTTTAAAACAGACATAAAATCACAAAAATAGAAAGGCCACAATTCACCTTTATTTTAAATCCAAAAAGAAATGTGACATTTTAAATGTATGTCTATCACACTCTATTTAGAAATAGATTGACAACATATGTTTCCCTTAGATTTTTTCTTAAAGAACTAGCTTTTTCCAGTAATACTAAAATTATGCTTAGAAAGTAATAATTTGTTTTTAAAAAAAAAATCTGATACAGCCTCTCTACCTTCTAACAGAATGTGTAAAGTCAGAGAAAGATTAAAAAAAAAAAGCACATAACACAATCTTTGGTTGAGGTATATACTTTTGCCTCGATCTGGAAGGAAGAAAATTACTTATTGTAAGAACAGTGGAACTTGACTAAGAGAAGCCATTGATCACTCATTGTGCTATATGGCATAGCATAAAGCAAACATTCTAGCATGAAAGTAGGTTAGGAGAATCATTTGTCAATCTGGACTTTCTATAACCCACTGGGGAAATCTTAGACCTGTTCTTCTTCCAGTATTGGTGCTGCATTTTTAAGTAGTCATAGCTACTTGCATCCTCTTTGCTATTAGAATGTTGGATATAACAAGCTGGAGAACAGAATATCTTAATAAAATGTGGTATAGAATTAATATGGGATATAGTGGAAAACTGACAGTGGGTACTAATAATAAAATATTGAATACAAGTAGTAAATTTCCCAGAATTAAAGCACAAACTTAGGAAAACAGTTCTGAGAGAAAGTGGGGACTGAAATGCTTTATGTTTTTGATTTTCTTTCAAACAAAAAAATAAATTCTCAATATTAAAGACATCCTCATCTAAAGTTAGCAGAATCAAACTAGATAAATTTAAACATCAATGTTTGGTTGATAACTATAGACAACACTATTTAGGCAAGAAGGAAGGGTTCAACCTACATAGAGTGAGGACCAAAGGAGATAACCTACATGTCTATCTGAGTCATTAAAACACAATATAATTCTACACTTTTTATGATGATGTAATCTTCAAGCTGGTTTTAGAAAAGGCAGAGGAACCAGAGATCAAATTGCCAACGTCCACTAGATCATCAAAAAGCAAGAAAATCCCAGAAAAACATCAGTTTCTGCTTTATTGACTATGTCAAAGTCTTTGACTGTGTGGATCACAATAAACTGTGGAAAGTTCTTCAAGAGATGGGAATACCAGACCACCTAACCTGCCTCTTGAGAAATCTGTATGCAGGTCAGAAAGCAACAGTTAGAAATGGACATGGAACAACAGACTGGTTCCAAATAGGAAAAGGAGTCCATCAAGGCTGTATATTGTCACCCTGCTTATTTAACTTCTATGCAGAGTACATCATGAGAAACACTGTGCTGGATGAAGCACAAGCTGGAATCAAAATTGCCGGGAGAAATATCAATAACCTCAGATATGTAGATGACACTACCCTTATGGCAGAAAGTGAAGAGGAACTAAAAGCCTCTTGATGAAAGTGAAAGTGGAGAGTGAAAAAGTTGGCTGAAAGCTCAACATTCAGAAAACTAAGATCATGGCATCTGGTCCCATTACTTCATGGGAAATAGGTGGGGAAACAGAGAAAACAGTGTCAGACTTTGTTTTGGGGGCTCCAAAATCTCTGCAGATGGTGACTGCAGCCATGAAATTAAAAGACACTTACTCTTTGGAAGAAAAGTTATGACCAACCTAGATAGCATATTCAAAAGCAGAGACATTACTTTGCCAACAAAGGTCCATCTAGTCAAGGCTATGGTTTTTCCACTGATCATGTATGGATGTGAGAGTTGGACTGTGAAGAAAGCTGAGCACCGAAGAACTGATGCTTTTGAACTGTGGTGTTGGAGAAGACTCTTGAAAGTCCCTTGGACTGCAAGGAGATCCAACCAGCCCATCCTAAAGGAGACCAGTCCTGAGTGTTCATTGGAAGGACTGATGCTGAGGCTGAAACTCCAATACCTTGGCCACTTCATGTGAAGAGTTGACTCACTGGAAAAGACGCTGATGCTGGGAGGGATTGGGGGTGAGAGGAGAAGGGGATGGCAGACAATGAAATGGCTGGATGGCATCACCGACTTGATGCACATGAGTTTAGGTGGACTCCGGGAGTTGGTGATGGACAGGGAAGCCTGGTGTGCTGCAATTCATGAGGTTGCAAAGAGTTGGACCCTACTGAACGACTGAACTGAACTGAACTGAATAGAAACAAAAGAAGTCTAACATAATACCATATGACACAAGAAGAAAATTTTATACTAAAACTTCAAATTTAGATCAGCAATCCTTAAAGTACTTTTTTTTCCAAATTAAATAGAAGACAGTTAGAGAAATTATTTATTATCCTAATAGGAAAAATATTTTGCTTGTTTTATGAAACTGTAGCAGGTTATCATCAAAAATTCTACAAATAATAAATGCTAGAAAGTGTGTGAAGAAAAAGGAACACTCTTACACTGTGAGTGGGAATGTAAACTGGTGCAGCCATTATGAAAAACAGTACAGATATTCCTTAAAAAGCTAAAAATATAGCTACCATATGAACCTGAAATAACACTGCTGGTAGTATATCTGGAGAACACTATAATTTGAAAAGATACATGCACATCAGTGTTCACTGCAGCATCATTTACAATAGCCAAGACATGGAACTAACCTAAATGTCTATATATGTGTGTTTATGTATGCATGTGTGCTCACTAGTGGTAGTAAATTATCCGCCTGCCAATGCATCAGATGCAGGAGACATGGGTTTTATCCTAGCTTGTTCAGGGAAGGTCCCCTGGATAGGGAATGGCAATCCGCTCCAGTATTCCTGCCTGGAAAATTTCATGCACAGAGGAGCCTGGTGGGCTAAGTGAAAGTGAAGTCACTCAGTCGTGTCCGACTCTTTGTGACCCCATGGACTGTAGCCTACCAAGCTCATCTGCTCATGGGATTCTCCAGGCAAGAATACTGGAGAGGGTTGCCATTTCCTTCTCCAGGGGATCTTCCCGACCCAGGGATCGAACCCGGGTCTCCCGCACTGGAGGCAGACGTTTTAACCTCTGAGCCACCAGGGAATGGATTGAGAGTAGGACATGATTGAGCACTGCCTCCCCTGACACAATATACACATATGAGGTTGCTCATATGTGGAATCAAAAAAACTGATACAAATATATTTACATACAAAACAGAAATAGCCTCATAGATATAGAAGCCAAATATGGTTACTGAAGGGGAAATGGAGGGCAAGGGTAAATTAGGAGTTCAGGATGAACATAAACACATTCCTATATATAAAATAGATAACCAACAATGACCTATTGAATGGCTCAGGAAACTCTGCTTAATATTCAGTAATAACTTATAAGGGAAAAAATCTGAAAATGAATATGTGTGTGTGTGTGTGTGTGTGTGTGTGTATATATATATATATATATGTATGTATGTATGTATGTATATATACAGCTAAAATCACTTCATTACATACCTGAAACTATCACAACATTGTAAATCAAATATGTCTCAACTAAAAAAAAAACAAAAACAGAAAACAGTAATTGATGGAATTCCTTCAGCAATTCAAGGGTCCTAAGAAATGCTGAAATTATCTGAGATTTCTAGAAAGTATATGATGAGAAGCTGGAAGAAATAGTTGCCGGACACTCAATGTGGCTTTTGGATTTTCCTGGTTGCTCAGTGGTAAAGAATTTACCTGCCAAAGGAGGAGACACAAGCGATGCAGGTTCTATCCCGGGGCTGGGATACCCCCTGGAGAAGGGAATAGCAACCCACTCCAGCAACCCATGGACAGAGGAGTATGGTGGGCTATAGTGCATGGGGTCTCAAAGAGTTGAACACAGCTGAGTAACTGAGCACAGTGTGGTTTTAGAAACATTTAAAAGGTAGAAAATTCAAATCATCTCCATGGGGGCCGTGCCACGATGACCTATAGAGTCAATACAAATTCCCATCTCCAAATCCATGTCCACTGCTTTAAATAATGTGAAAGTGAGAGTGACTCGGTCATGTCTGACTCTTTGTGATCCCATGGACTGTACAGTCCATGGAATACTCAAGCCAGAATCCTGGAGTGGGTAACCATTCTCTTCTCCAGGGGATCTTCCCAGCCTTGGGATCAAACCCAGGTCTCCGCATTCCAGGCAGATTCTTTACCACCTGAGCCACCAGGGAAGCTAAATGATGTATATTCTGATAATTAAGAATGTGGTACAAGGAGAAAACACTTTGTCTCAGCTCCAGATAAGTAAAAGAACTGCATTGCAAATGCAGAAAAAAATCTGAATTTGGAAAATCTAAGTAGTGGAATCTAGCCATAATCAATGCAGTAATACTTCTTTTAGTTGTCATCTATTTTGAAGTTGTTTAACATTATCCTATTGAGGGTAGACAGAGAAGGCAATGGCATCCTGCTCCAGTACTCTTGCCTGGAAAATCCCATGGACGGAGGAGCCTGGTAGGCTGCGGTCCATGGGTTCTCTAGGAGTAGGACACGACTGAGTGACTTCACTTTGACTTTTCACGTTCATGCATTGGAGAAGGAAATAGCAACCCACTCCAGTGTTCTTTCCTGGAGAATCCCAGGAACGGGGGAGCCTGGTGGGCTGCCGGCTATGGGGTCGCACAGAGTTGGACACGACTGAAGCAACTTAGCAGCAGCAGCAACATTGAGGGTAGAAATGCAAAAATATATCAGAAATCCATTATTTATGAAAATAATTCATTGTACATAATTATGTTTAAGGTGACATAATAAGTAAATGCATAGTTTCCATTCTCCAGCCAAGAATACTGGAGTGGGTAGCTATTCCCTTCTCCAGAGGATCTTCCTGACCCACGAATCAAATCCCCATCTCCTCCACTGCAGGCAGATTCTTTACTGTCTGAGCTACCAGGGAAGCCCACTTAGTATTATGGGTTTAGTCATTCTCAGTATAGCATTTCTTTGTTTTTAACATTTCAATTAAAGAATACTTTGAAACTTTTAAAAATAAAATATCTTTTGATAAATATTGTAGTGTTGAGTAGCTCTGCAATGCTGAAAAATATAAGGCTTACTTTTATTTGGGTAGGTACCTCCTACATGTCATAAGAATTTAATGGAATTATAAGAAATCTCTCTTTATCCTCAGATCTGGATATCTCAAAACTTTCCAAATATAGACATTTTTATTTCATAATTTCTGCCGTATATACTATAGAGCTGAATCCTTTTCAAAATTTTTCAGACTGTGGATAGGCTCTTATGCAGAAAACATAGGTTTCACTTCCACATTTGCTTTATTACTTAAAGTTATTAAATGCATAGTATCTCACGTAGTTAAACATAAAAGTAAATAGTGTTGAATCACAAAAGGGATGTTTTGGTAAAACTCTAGAAAGAATGAGAAGAGTAGTGATTACAAGCAGTTGGGACTGGGGCAGAAGAGGGGATGGATAGGTAAAGCATAGGAAATTTTTAGGGTAATGAAATTTTATATGCTACTAAAATGTTAGGTGAATGATAAAACTAATATAACTGTACAATACAACAAATGAGTTCTAAACTCTTGACATTAATTATGAATAACACCTTAATACTATTTCATCACTTGTAAGAAAAGTACCGAACCAATGCAAGTCATCAATAACAGGGAAAACTGAAGAGGAAGGGAAAAATTGTACATAAGAACTCTACTTTGTATTCAGTGTCTCTATAAACTTGAAATTGCTCTAACAAATAAAGTCTGTTAATAAGTCAATAAAATTTCTTAGAAGAGATGGGGCTTTTGCACACTGAACAGGACTAACCATTCAGTTAGGAATTCTATTCACAATATCCAACAGATGGTGATTCAAGCACAGCTTAGAAACACCAAGTGAAGGAGCTCATTTCCTTTAGGAATTGACTAATTTACTTTTCCACATATCTGATCATTTGTACTTCATTCCCCCGCCCCTCTCCTCATTAGTATTGTGCGTATACTTAACCTTCTGGAAATTCCCTTTGAACTAAATAGTGAAACAATATATAACTTGATGTGTGACCTTCTTACAGACACACCCTCCTCTTAGACTACATAAATGTTCTCTTTCTCAAATTTTCCCTAAGCAGAAATTACAAAAGTGCTTATGTTGCAAAGTGAACCTTTGAATTCAAAATAAATATATTTCAGATGTTAACAAAGAAATTACTTAAGTAATTGGTGCTAAAGGTTTATATGTTAGCTATCAGGTTTGGTATTTGATCAATGTGGTAGTGTTGGAGCATTAGAATATATCAATTTTAGTAGAAAGATGCATTGCACTGGACATTTCACCTTAAGCCAATATTCTATTATTAAAAGTATTTTTTATCATTAGCTGAAAACAATCAAGAAGAAACAGTCACTACTCTAATGTGAATAATCTCTCCTAGCACTATAACTTATTTTTAAAACTTGCCCAGTTTGGATGCTATGTTATTTTCTTTTTGCCAACTGTCTAACTTCATCTCTACACAACATCTATTCTCATACTCAATAATACTTTAGCCACTTAGGAAAGAGCATTAGTTCTTTCATGCCTCTAATGAATATTTCAGTGTCTTTGTTCATATCAAAATCTCTTATTCTTTCATTTATTATTTGAATAATGATGCCTCTATTTATGCCAGAATCAATAAAATTATATCTTTAAAGCACATTTTTTTGGAATTATTTCAAACTAGATTTTAACTCTTCAGTTACAGTTTAAAAGAAAGCAATCAATTCATATAATGGCTCTAATATAAAAGAGAAAAGGAAATGTGTCTGGAAGTGTTTGAAAGATAATATTAGTTCTATTTTATTAGATTTTGATTCAGGGAGATCATGAAGCAAGCTATAGCATTCTTTACTTTAAAATGACTTCAAATTATATCTACAATTACACTTTTCTCTTGCAATATCATAGAAAGATACTGGGAATAATAATTATTTTTAAATATAGAAATTATGCACAAATATCATTAAATAAAAACAGAAAATATATATTTAATGCTCAGTAATTTTGAGATTAAGATATGTATAATTTTATACAGATATAAAGCTAAATTAATTTCAAAGGCTTCTTAGATTGAAATTACTTCTGTGGGCTTTCTTCAGTTTTTCAATATTTAATTTCTCAATTTATCTTTTAAATTCCATATCACTTTCACCTATCAAGACATAGAAAAATGTATTACTATATAAGATTAATTACTATCCATGCCCTTAGTAACAAAAAATCATTTGTCTATATATGTTCCTATCTGTGTGTCAGAAATTTTCATAGGCTTCTTAAGCCAAATCATATTCGAGAGATCAGGTTTCAAGTAACTCTCAGGGACATGAATTTGGATCCTGGAGCAAGATGTGGGATGGAGTAGATCTACAAGGATTAAAAGTATATTATCAATTACAGAACTGAGGTACTTTCCTTCCAAGGTTAGTTCCCAAGTTGTCTTCTAACATAAACAAGTTTTATTTTGCTGACATTTATTTAATGCAAGATGTATGAACATAAGCTATTTCCATTGTTTCCTATGTGTTAACAACAGTCCATAAAAATATACATTTATAAACATATATAGTCAATCCTAAAGGAAATAAGTCCTGAATAGTCATTGGAGGAACTGATGCTGAAGCTGAAACTCCAATACTGTGGCCACCTGATGGGAGGAACTGACTCCTTGGAAAATACTCTGATGCTGGGCAAGACTGAAGGCAGGAGGCAACAGTGACGACAGGATGAGATGGTTGGATGGCATCACTGACTCAATACATGAGTTTGAGTAAATTCTGGGAGTTGGTAATGGACAGGAGGCCTGATATACTGCAGTCCATGGGATCTCAAAGAGTCAGACATGACTGAGCAACTGAACTGAACTGAGCTGATTGACTATATAATAAATGTATAATATTATAACAGATATAGAAATAAAAATATCCTGAGCAACACATTTTTATACACCACTGAATACCAAAGAGTAATGAAACATTTTTATACATGAAACTTACCAGTGAAAGGAGGGAATTATCAAGCTGACTCTGATTTCTTCAAGGGAGCAGCCAAACCTGGAAGAAAATGGAACAATATCTGTAGGACTTTGAAAGAATAATGTACTCAGGAATTATACCCAGTTGAATGTTCATTCAAGTAAAAGGCAAAATCAAGACATTTTCACACATCACAGCAGTCCAAAGATATAAACAATTTGAGCATTTTTATAAAGAAATCACTAACTCCTAAAAGCCAGTAAAAGCAAAATATTTATTCAAACCAGCAAACAAAAACAAAACAAACACCACGACAGCAATAGAAAATTATGTCACAGAAAATTATGTTAGGCAAACAATTAACTTAATAGTGGAATTTGGCCAAAAACTTGAGAAAATTTTAAAATAAAATGGATAATTTTAAAATAAAAGTTATAAATGTGGGAAATTATGAATTAGGTGAGAGAGGTATGAATTCACATGAGAAAGACATTCTCATTTATAACTGAATAATTGGAGTTTCTTTAAGGGAACATCTATTTAGTACAAAAATGAACCAATACAATAATGCCGAACAATTTTTCTATAAATTTAAAGAAATCCTTTAAAATGAATAACTTTTTCACTTAATAGATTTTTAAAATTTTATTTTATTTAGGATTGGAGGATAATTAATTTATAATATTTTAGTGATCTGCCATACATCAATATGAATCAGCCGTAGGTATACATATTAATATGCACCCCCCAGGCTCCCTCCTTGATTAACAGACTTTTAATTTCAATTGTTTTATTCTATTTATTTTTTAATTTGTGAAAAAATAATGTTATGCATTTTTTCTAAAATACCATGACTAGATAGGCAGTTTTAGCCAACATTTACATTTCCAAAAGAACAAATCAAATATGAAATTATTTAATTTAATAATATGCTTAATATCATGTCAAGATCAATGCACTCAGTTTTTGGATGAAGAATTGGAGCTGTAAGAGGAATCACAATTGAGAAAGATATCTGTTAGCTCTAGGCTGTGCTGTCTTGGACAAGGAGTAATGAAGGTGGAAAGTGTCATATGGCCACTCTTTTTAAGCATTAAGAATAAATCAGGAGAGTGGCCAAGATAGTAGAGTAAGAAGACCCTGAGCTTATCGCCACCGAGGGACACACCCAAGCTTCAACTGTCTTCAGTTCAGTTCAGTCTGACTCTTTGCGACCCCATGGACTGCAGCAAGCCAGGCCTCCCTGCAAATCACCAACTCCTAGAATTTACTCAGACTCATGTCCATTGAGTCAATGATGCCATCCAACAATCTCATCCTCTGTCATCCCCTTCTCCTCTTTGCCTTCAATCTTTCCCAGCATCAGAGACTTTTCAAATGAGTCAGCTCTTTGCATGAGGTGGCCACAATATTGGAGTTTCAGCTTCAACATCAGTGCTTCCAATGAATATTCAGGACTGATTTCCTTTAGGATGAACTGGTTTAATCTCCTTGCAGTCCAATAGACTCTCAAGAGTCTTCTCCAACACCACAGTTCAAAAGCATCAATTCTTCGGTGCTCAGCCTTCTTCACAGTCCAACTCTCACATCCATACATGATCACTGGAAAAACCATAGCCTTGACTAGATGGACCTTTGTTGGTAAAGTAATATCTCTGCTTATAATATGCTGTCTAGGTTGATTATAATCTTTCTTCCAAGGAGTAAGTGTCTTTTTATTTCACGGCTGCAGTCACCATCTGCAGTGATTTTGGAGCCACAAAAAATAAAATCTGCCTCTGTTTCCACTGTTTCTCCATCTATTTCCCATGAAGTGATGAGACCAGAAGCCATGATCTTGGTTTTCTGAATGTTGAGCTTTAAGCTAACTTTTTCACTCTCCTCTTTCACTTTCATCAAGAGGCTCTTTATCTCTGTTTTCTTCCATAAGGGTGGTGTCATCTGCGTGTCTGATGATATTGATATTTCTCTTGGCAATCTTGATTCCAGCTTGTGCTTCTTCCAGCCCAGCATTTCTCATGATGTACTCTGCATAGAAGTTAAATAAGCAGGGTGACAATATACAGCCTTGATGTACTCCTTTTCCTATTTGGAACCAGTATGTTGTTTCCTGTCCACTTCTAACTGTTGCTTCCTGACCTGCATACAGGTTTCTCAAGAGGCAGGTCAGGTGGTCTGGTATTCCCATCTCTTGAAGAACTTTCCACAGTTTATTGTGATCCACACAGTCAAAGGCTTTGGCATAGTCAATAAAGCAGAAATGGATGTTTTTCTGGAACTCTCTTGCTTTTTCCATGATCCAGCTGATGTTGGCAATTTGATCTCTGGTTCCTCTGCCTTTTCTAAAACCAGCTTGAACATCTGGTAGTTCACGGTTCACAGAATTGTGTCAGTTTTTGCCAAATATCAACATGAATCAGCCATAGGAATACATATGTCCCCTATTTCTTGAACTTCCCTCCCAACTCTCTCCCCATCCCATCCCTCCAGGTGGTTTCAGAGCCAGCCTGGGTTTGAGTTCCCTAAGTCATACAGCAAATTTCCCACTGGCTGTCTATTTTTCATATGGTAAGATAAGTTAACTATAGATGAGAATGTAAGACTTGCAAAAATTTCTTCTACAATGAAAAATATAAAGAAGGAACTACATGGAGACACGTTAAAGGCATGGAGACATGGCATCATCAAGACCCATATTCCTGAGTGGGAAAACTACCAATGAGAGGATAATTATTCTTTGGCACAGTGATTGACATTTAGTGGGTGGGCAAAATGTACTATTTGGTTAATGACTGATTATTCTCTAGAGCACATATTAGAAGATAGTATTTCGTAAATGTGGACTGCATTCTTTCTCTAGGAATGCTATCACAACAGAAATTCTGGAGGCTAGAAGTTGTAGATCAAGGTGTCAGCAGAGTTGGTTTCTTCTAAGAAATCTTTTTCCTTAGTTTCTGGATGGCCACTCTCCTTCCGGTCTTCACTTAGTTTTCCCTCTGTACGTGTATGTGTCCTAATTTCTTCTTCTAAGGACATGATTCATATTGAATTAGATCCACTCATATGATCTCATTGTACCTTAATCATCTTTAAAAAGTTCTGAGTCACTGACAACTGGGATGTCAAAATATGAATTCTGGGTGGGGGATGAGTGGGCACAATTCAGCTCATGAAGCCTTTTACTACTTACTGTTATTTACCAGCAAAGTGTAAAAATGTTCATCAAAAGATGCCAACAAAAATATAAATAAGTTAGATTGAATTGTTTTTTTGTTCTAGGAATCTTAGAATAGATAATTCTATTGGAACTTATTTTTTTAATGTAAGGGTATTGTACATGTGACTGAGAATAAATCTATTCTGTATTAATACATAAGTGGCAATAAATTTTTACCAAAAAAATAGTAAAAGTACACTTTATTAAAATAAGTCAATTTATAAAATGGAGGAATTTAATTTTTTTCCAATAGTTTTAATAAATAGAATTAAGATAAAAGAACTATCTCATATTAATAATTAGAAATGGTATACTAGATTTCTGAAATGATTATAATTTGATTTAAAATATAATATTTTACAAATATAAAAACATTTAGATATTGGGGATAGAATAGTTAATTGCTTATGTTAGTTATATAGGTATTTAGTTAATTTTCTCTATTTTCAAAGAAAATATGTACCAGAGACAAATGAACTTAATGACGCACTTTTAAGAATTAAGGGTATTAGGTGAAAACCTTGTAACTCTTACCTTATCTCTAATACCTGTTTTAGAGATTGAATCTTGTGTTCTTCAGATGCAGTGAATGAATACATTTAAGACTATTTCATAGAGTAAAGCTTTTTCTCTAATAGAATTACTCGCATTATCCACAATTTTAGAATAGGTCATATTCCTTTAATTTATCAGAAAGACTATCCTTGTTGTTTTTATTTCTCCCATCATTCTAAATAAGAGTTTATTTTATAGTAGTTTTAAAGGATTTGCTTTAAAAATAACCTCCAAAGATTTAGAGCTTATGGAGTGACCACCTCTACACTTTACTGGTCACAAGTCATTTTAAAGCAACTAAATCCAACCTGATAATAATGTTCTGTGTGTGTAATCCCCAGGGGAGGATGTAGCAGTTAGTCATACAGCCCAGCAAAAGAACTGCCTGTCAGGCAAGTGCCATAGATAAATAGTCCCAAAAGGACTTTGAGGAACAGGAAAAGTCTGTCTATATCTCATAGAGAGAAGCATAGCTTGCTTCACAGTAACTGGATATTTTAGACATTTTAGAGTTTTCTATTGAATAATTGCATGTATAATCATTGAACAATTTTCTTGTGTTTTAAAAATACATGTTTTACTTCCTGATAGTCCTCCAATATTTTTTAAAACACTTTTTTAAAGAAAAAATTACCTTGCCTTTCCTGCTTATGGAATCTATTACAGCAGAAGGCAGAGAAGCTGGAAACATCAGTAATGGAGCAGTGATTGACAGATAAATGTAGAAAATAGCACAATTCATGAGATGACTGGGAATTGCTGGGCAATCACGTGTTTGATAAGGAAAGAAGGACTCACACAATAAATATAATACATAAATCTTTTGGTGGGGTGTGCCAAAATTCCAGAGTGAGTTTAAGACATAAAGGACATTTTTAGTCATGTTGTCACTTTTCTCTTTCCTTGGTCACTCATCTGCAATGCTGGGCAAAAAAAAAGAAAGAAAAATCATGCGTCTTCCACAATTCTCCATGATAATAGTTTGATAGGACATGGCATTTCTTAAGTTCTTGAAGTTTTCAAGACAAATAAAGAAATGGAATGGAAGAGATGGAGAGGGTGGTAATATTTCTGATGAAAATAATTTTTTTCAAAGCATTTTTTGTATTCCAGGTCACACTGTTATAATTATTGACATTTTTGGAGACATTAATGATTTTGCTTGACATCTCCCTATAATCTATTTTGCTAATCATCTTAATCAGAGTATGCAGAGCATAATTTAATATTTCTCTTCTAACTCAGGGCCTTCACATGACTATTAATTAGCACACTGCAGTAAGAGAATGATGCCTTAAAGGACTATTAAGTGGTGGAGGCCTTCTTGCCCTGATCTAAATGGCGCCAGATGGCTGTCTAATTAGTTACCCTACTGCATCTACATTTTACTTCAGAGCTGCTATCTCCTTTGCAGAATAGCAGTTAACAGAGCCTACTCATTATTTTTCACATTTATTTGACCTGATGTCTTATATAGTCTGAGGAAATAAAATTACAAAATTGATTATATTTTAAAACTTAATTATTTTGATTAATGTAAAGGTTTGTCTTCTGTCTCACCCAAGGAGTAAATATTTTATACAAATAACAGCATTCATGTGAGTGTGTCTACTTGCCCCCAAGCTTTTTAGTGTACTTCAGAAATTGCCAGTTGATGTTTTTAAGGTTTAAGTTTTGAATCCTGGAACATAAATGAATATTTGTTTGTGCCTATAGGTGAACAGTATCAAAAAGCAAAATGATAGGAAACCAAAAGAGAAACTCCCCAGGTCATTAGGTGCCCAATATGCTACTGGAGATCAGTGGAGAAATAACTCCAAAAAGAATGAAGGGATGGAGCCACAGCAAAAACAATACCCAGTTGTGCATGTGACTGGTGATAGAAGCAAGATCCGATGCTGTAAAGAGCAATATTGCATAGGAACCTGGAATGTCAGGTCCATGAATCAAGGCAAATTGGAAGTGGTCAAACAAGAGATGGCAAGGGTGAACGTCGACATTCTAGGAATCAGTGAATTAAAATGGACTGGAATGAGTGAATTTAACTCAGATGACCATTGTATCTACTACTGCAGGCAGGAATCCCTCAGAAGAAATGGAGTAGCCATCATGGACAACAAAAGAGTCCGAAATGTAGTACTTGGATGCAATCTCAAAATGACAGAATGATCTCTGTTCATCTCCAAGGCAAACCATTCAATATCACAGTTATCCAAGTCTATGCCCTAACCATTAAGGCTGAAGAAGCTGAAGTTGAACAGTTTTATGAAGACATACAAGACCTTTTAGAACTAACACCAAAAAAGATGTCCTTTTCATTATAGGGGACTGGAATGCTAAAGTAGAAAGTCAAGAAACACCTGGAGTAACAAGCAAATTTGGCCTTGGAATGAAGCAGGGCAAAAACTAATAGAGTTTTGCCAAGAAAATGCACTGGTCATAGCCAACATCCTCTTCCAGCAACACAAGAGAAGATTCTACACATGGACATCACCAGATGGCCAACACCAAAATCAGATTGATTATATTCTTTGCAGCCAAAGATGGAGAACCTCTATACAAAAAAAAAGACCAGGAGCTGACTGTGGCTCAGATCATGAACTCCTTATTACCAAATTCAGATTTAAACTGAAGAAAGTAGGGAAAACTGCTAGACCATTCAGGTATGACCTAAATCAAATCCCTTATGATTATACAGTGGAAGTGAGAAATAGATTTAAGGAACTAGATCTGATAGATAGAGTGCCTGATGAACTATGGAATGAGGTTTGTGACATTGTACGGGAGACAGGGATTGAGACCATCCTCATGAAAAAGAAATGCAAAAAAGCAAAATGGCTGTCTGGAGAGGCCTTACAAATAGCTGTGAAAAGAAGAGAGGCAAAAAGCAAAGGAGAAAAGGAAAGATATAAGTATGTGAATGCAGAGTTGTAAAGAATAGCAAGAAGAGATAAGAAAGCCTTATTTAGCGATCAAGGCAAAGAAATAGAGGAAAAGAACAGAGTGGGAAAGACTAGAGATATCTTCAATAAAATTAGAGATACCAAGGGAACATTTCACGCAAACATGAGCTCGATACAGGACAGAAATGGTCTGGACCTAACAGAAGCAGAAGATATTAAAAAGAGGTGGCAAGAATATATGGAAGAACTGTACAAAAAGATCTTCACAACCCAGATAATCATGATGATGTGATCACTAATCTAGAGCCAGACATCTTAGGGTGTCAAGTCAAGTGGGCCTTAGAAAGCATCACTACGAACAAAGCTAATGGAGGTGATGGGATTCCAGTTGAGCTATTTCAAATCCTGAAAGATGTTGCTATGAAAGTGCTGCACTCAATATGGCAGCAAATTTGGAAAACTCAGCAGTGGCCACAGGACTGGAAAAGGTCAGTTTTCATTCCAATCTCAAAGAAAGGCAACGCCAAAGAATGCTCAGACTACTGCACAATTGCACTCATCTCACATGCTAGTGAAGTGATGCTCAAAATTTTCCAAGCTGGGCATCAGCAATACATGAATCGTGAACTCCCTGATGTTCCCGCTGGTTTTAGAAAAGGCAGAGGAACTAGAGATCAAATTGCCAACATCCACTGGATCATGGAAAAAGCAAGAGAGTTCCAGAAAAAAAACATCAATTTCTGGTTTATTGACTATGCCAAAGCCTTTGACTGTGTGGATCACAAGAAACTGTGGAAAATTCTGAAAGAGATAGGAATACGAGACCACCTAAACTGCTTCTTGAGAAATCTGTATGCAGGTTAGGAAGCAACAGTTAGAACTGGACATAGAACAACAGACTGGTTCCAAATAGGAATAGGAGTACGTCAAGGCTGTATATTGTCACCCTGCTTATTTAACTTAAATGCAGAGTAGATCATGGGAAACGCTGGACTGGAAGAAACACAAGCTGGAATCAAGATTTCCAGGAGAAATATCAATAACCTCAGATATGTAGATGACACCACCTTTATGGCAGAAAGTGAAGAGGAACTAAAAAGCCTCTTGATGAAAGTGAAAGTGGAGAGTGAAAAATTGGCTTAAAGCTCAGCATTCAGAAAATGAAGATCATGGCATCTGGTCCCATCACTTCATGGGAAATAGATGGGGAAACAGTGAAAACAGTGTCAGACTTTATTTTAGGGTGTTCTAAAATCACTGCAGATGATGACTGCAGCCATGAAATTAGAAGACGCTTACTCCTTGGAAGAAAAGTTATGACCAACATAGATAATATATTCAAAAGCAGAGACATTTCTTTGCAGACTAAGGTCCATCTAGTCAAGGCTATGGTTTTTCCTGTGGTCATGTATGGATGTGAGAGTTGGCCTGTGAAGAAGGCTGAGTGCCGAAGAATTGATGGTTTTGAACTGTGGTGTTGGAGAAAACTCTTGAGAGTCCCTTGGACTGCAAGGCGATCCAACCAGTCCATTCTGAAGGAGATCAACCCTGGGATTTCTTTGGAAGGAATGATGCTAAAGCTGAAACTCCAGTACTTTGGCCACCTGATGCGAAGAGGTGACTCATTGAAAAAGACTCTAATGCTGGGAGGGGTTGGGGGCAGGAGGAGAATGAGATGACCGAGGATGAGATGGTTGGATGGCATCACAGACTCGATGGAGAGTTGGTAATGAACACGGAGGCCTGGCATGCTGCGATTCATGGCGTCGCAAAGAGTCGGACATGACTGAGCGACTGAACTGAACTGAACTACAGGTGAACATCTCATTGCAGATTTGTAATATGTAATTCACACTTAGGGCTTCCTTAGTGGCTCAGATGGTAAATAATCTGTCTGCTAGTGCAGGAGACCCAGGTTTGACCCCTGGGTCAGGAAGATTCACTGGAGAAGGGAATAGCTACCAACTCCAGTGTCTCTGCCTGGAGAATCCTATGGAGAGAAGAGCCTGGTGGGCTACAGTATACGGGGGTTACAAAGAGTTGGGCACGACTGAGCGGCTAACAGACACAGATACAGAAACAGACACACACATACACACACACACACACACACACACACACACACACACACACACACACAGTTCACTCTTAAACCCACCACACACAAAAAAACAACATTATATATATTTTCAAGGTATGACTATCAAAATAGTTAAAAGCAATGAACTGCATTCATGCTAGTATTTCATGTTATGGTACCGCTGAGATTTCATAAAATGAGACTTATGTATGGAGTATAGCGATCTCAGGGAAATATCTTCTGTAACAGCAATAACCATATTAAAATAACCACTTCTTATGTATTTTAGTCTATAGTTTTCTTAAGATGAATAAGTAGTAGTTTTAATTGCAATAAATTTACATATGTCATATATGCTCAAAAGGACTATATAGAACCCAAATGAAAGAAAACCATGAAGACTTAACTCCCAAATCAATTTAGCTGAGTTAAAATTACTAGTTATTAAGAAGAGAATACAGTTATTTAAATATACACTAAAGATATATTTAACCAAAATAAAAATATATTAAATCTATCAGAAATTTGCTGCTGTATTCTCAGATTGGGAATAATAAAAACTTTTAAAAATTTAATTATTTTTTACTGCACTGGGTCTTCATTGCTTTGCACTGGCTTTCTCTAGTTGCCACACGCAGGTTTTAAACTGCAGTGGCTTCTCTTGTTGCAGAGCACCGGTTCTAGGCTATGGAAGCTTCAGTAGCTGTGGTGTGTGGACTCAGTAGCTGTGGCCCACAGGCTCAGCTGCTCTGTGCACCTGGGATTCTTCACGGACCAGGGATCAAACTCATGCCCTCTACTCTTATCCACTGCATCACCAGGGAAGTCATGATTGGTTTATTAAGATTTTGAGCTTGAGTTGATAAAGCATTTCATAGGTTTTCTTCAATTTAAAAACAATGAAAACCATTTTGACTTACTTCATCTAACCGCTGTTGAATTCATGACCTTTTTTTTTTAATAATAGAGCTTTAAAAAAATGTACTTTTCATCTGACTCCAGCTTTTTGTCTTTTTCTCCAAGCATAACTTTTCTACCAGGAAACAAACTAAATGTGATCATTTAAAAATTGATATTTTGAAGTTATGGTTTTAGAAAAACATAGATTCTCCAATTAATTAGAGATAAGAGTTCTAACTGGAGCCTTGATCTGTGAATTTTCCACCTCTTTGCATATACCCAAAATCTTTTGGTTATATATCT
Organism: Nanger dama; assembly: GCA_917880005.1. Lineage (NCBI taxonomy): Eukaryota > Metazoa > Chordata > Mammalia > Artiodactyla > Bovidae > Nanger > Nanger dama. The sequence goes on from CAKJTW010000037.1 coordinate 14,295,414, forward strand.
CTATCAAGAAAGGGAGGACACCATTAGCGTTTCCTATTATTCTTGCTTTTCAAATGCACTATTTCATGTTTCAGTGCTTGTGATTGTCAGATTTAGGTGTCAGATGGCTGGATTTTAATCTACAGTCATTTAATCAAATACTAATTTAGGTGCTGCTATGAAGATATTTTACAAAACTGATTAATATCTACAGTCAGTTGACTTCAAGTCCTCCATAGTCTGGGTGGATCTGATCAGAAGTTGAAAGGCTTTAAAAACAGAACCAAGATTTTCCTATTAAGAAAAGAAGACATTATAGGACTTTCCTGGCGATCCACTGGTGGAGAACATGCCTATCAATTCGTGGGACACAGATTCAATCCCTGAACCAAGAAGATTCCACATACCTCAGGACAAGTAAACTCCCATGTGGCAACTACTGAAGCCCACACACCTTAGAGTCTGTGCTTCACAACAAGAGAAGTTGCCACAATGGGAAGCCCACACATCACAATTGGAGAACAACCCCTGCTTGCCACAGCTAGAGAAAGGCCTTGTGCAGTGATGAAGACACAGCACAGCTACAATAAATAAAAGTAGACATTCTGCCTGTGGACTGAAACTCCCAGTCCCCACAATGGTGTAAGACAATTCCTTGAAACAAATTATATCTATATACCTCCACACACACCACAAGATATATGTGCACATATATGAACATATACTCACACATATACATTTATGCATACACTTGTTCACTACTTCTTTACACTTTAGTTGTATTGTTCAAGTGATAATCTCTCTAATCTGAAAATAATTTGGCTAACTTAAACTTAAAATATATAATAAATAACATCAAAATCACAAGGCTTTTGAATACATTTGTTACACATATACATATATATGTGTGTGTATGCCTTTAGAAAACAACAATAAAAAAATAACATGCACAATCAATAATGCTCTTAGTCTAACTCTGTCCATATCACTGCTCTTTGTGCATCTTTTTGAAGAATGTTTCTTGCTCCTATTCTGTTCTATTCTATTCCCATATTATACACTATCCAGTTTTCAAAAATATTTCCTTAATTTTCAATGTGCCAGCTTCTGAAACCAGAAGTAGTTCTCTTGATAAAAAGAACTTTTAGTGTTACCATTTTACATAACTGGTGTAAACTGTATTCATCATAAAATGCTATATAACAGCAGGAAGAAAAAAAAAGCAACTAAACACAAACCCAGATATACACACATACACAAACATGCATATATCCATTTCAATTAGATTGCATACAACTATGAATAATTTTTATTAGTTTTCATATTTTATGAAACTTTCATGTTATTTAAATTTATTCCTGTATAATAGTTAATGGTTGAATATTTTATCCATATCTTATTTAAATCCATTTTAACAGTTTTGGTTTTCTCCTGAGTTGATTTTTTTATTTTCTAAATTTATTTATTTTATTTGAAGGATAATTACTTTTGATATTATTAACTCTATATTTGTTCATAAATCTTCCCATGTCTTAAATCTTCTTTGATTAAAATTTTCAATAAAAATCATTTTTAAATATAGTATATTTAGAGCTTAAAAATTACTTTCAACTTATTTTGCTGAATGACACTGTTTTTACATTTCCACCAATAATAAATACATAGGTTTAGAAATCATTGTACCTAATATATATAATATATAAAGATTAAAACATTATTTTATATATATGTGTGTATATATATATATATGTGTGTGTGTGTGTGTGTGTGTGTGTGTGTGTGTGTGTGTGTGTGTATATAATTTTTGTTGGGAAATATTGAGGGCAAGAGGAGAAGGGGCCACCAAGGATAAGATGGTTGGATGTCATCACTGATTCAGTGGACATGAGTTTGAGCAAACTCTGGGAGACGGTGAAGACAGGGAAACCTAGCCTGCTGCAGTTCATGGGGTCACAGAGAGTCAGAGATGATTTAGTGACTGAACAACAACAATAAGTATTTATAAATATACCTTACAGACACACATAATTTATTTATATAGTTATTATAACATACATATGTATTTTGTTATATATGAATATAAGAAGACAAAGTTGCTATATCATAGTTTTAGTGAAAGTGAGTGTTAGTTCAGTCATATCTGGTTCTTTGTGACTTCATGGACTACAGCCCACCAGCATCCTCTATGGAAATCTCCAGGCAAGAATACTGGAGTGGATAGCCATTCTCTTCTCTAGTGGATCTTCCCAACCCAGGGGTTGAACTCCAGTCTCCTGCATTGCAGCCAGGCTTTTATGAGCCACCAGGGAAGCTCATAGTTTTAGAAGTCCCTTCTAAATAATAATTGCCACAGTAGTCAAATATGCACATGCATCAGGGGATGTTGTTATTCACTTCAGTTTGACTAATTCACTAAAGAGCTTACAACATCACTATGTATCCTTTTATATTAAAAAGATTTACTAGAGGTGAAAAGGAATTTTCCTGAAAGCTATTGCAAAGACCACTTTATTATAAAAGAATGGAGGTAAGGGACAAATTTGAAGGATCTAGTGAAAAATGTATCATTAAAACAGTGAGACTGAAGTGCATTTTCTCTGGTTCATAAGAAAAAGAGAGGGGCAGGGAATTCAAGGCTCTGCTTTATCAATATTCAGTCTGTCCTCTGTTAAGTGAAAATGTATTTACACAAAATTTTGATAAGAGGAATGAGAAGAAAAAAATCATTCTGTGATACTAGTGAGAGTCAAGTCTATTTTTATATTTTAAAGTGTCTTGCTCAAGTGTTGCATCTTAACAAAAATTCAGGATCCTGAATAGCTTTAATACTTTACTTCATGACTGAAAGTTCATTTAATTTAAAGCATAAAATCACATATTTCATGAACTGTCTCAAGAGCTTGACAATTTCCCAACATTTGAGTTTTCTTATCATTCACTACAGAGAAAAACTAATGGCATGTGGTTGTACAAGCTCAAAAGAAAATGCAGTTGAAGCTTAAATTAGTAATATTTCCCTACTAATATCTGCAACATCTATTTTCCAGGTTTGATGATTTGTTTTGTTACTTAGCTTCTTAAAAAATAACTAAATTTTAATTTATATTTTACTAGAATATCAATATCCATATATGCTTGCTTGCTACTGTTCATAACATCATATAAATATGAGCTAGGAATTTCTAATTCAGCAGGATAAAAACAAACTATGTATATACAATTTTTAAAAACCTACAAAATCACAAAAAGTTGACCAAAACACTGCTCTAAAGTCATTTGGTCTGAGAGGACTGATTTTAATGCTCATAAATGTAAAGTTTATGAAATGCATGTTTTAATTTTATGATAACTATTTTGCCTAAAGGATTTTGCTTCTTTCATTTTACTTAAGATTTATTTGTTTTTGAGATCATGCTCCCTGTTGAACAGATTCTGGAGCAAAGATTCGTGTGCAGAATATTTATTAGAAGAATAATAAGTAAGAGACAATGAGGAACAGGATGGCCCAGATAGAAATTGAGCAGTGGTTAATCTGGAAAACACCAACCACGCAGAAATTTCTGGAGCTAAAATGACCTTTCAGAGTTGTTTCCAATTCAGGTATGAGGGCCATGCTTTCTTAACCTACTGTGGCTGTCCTGTTCCTCCTATTTAATTTTAATTGAGTGTGGGCTGCCTGTGATGAGAGATCAATTCTTGTGACAACTTCTTCAGTTATATGAATTAAAAACAAAAATTTCTTTGCATTTGGTCTTATTATTAAAAATGAATTACAGTGCATTATTAAGCAAGTATAAAATTTTAGCTTTTGTCAAAATAGTGGGACTAACTTTGAACTGATTATGGACTTTTATTTCACTTATCCTACTTTTTCTGAATATCTACTATATATAAAGAATGGCTATTATAATGTAAAAAAATATAAAGTATAAAAATGCAAAGCAATTCTCATGGTCTTGAGTAGATAATAGAAGAGATGATTGTTCAAATAACTGCAAAGCATTGTACTAATAATTTGAGCTGTTATAAATCAAGTTCTTGGATATGTTAAAGTGAAAGATACCAATTATAGGGTTCAGAAAAGTTTTGATAAGAGTTAGCACTTGTTTGAATTTTTAGAGACTGAATTAGAGCTTTGAGAGGCAGAGATGAATAGTAAGATCCTTCTAGGCGGAGGGAAGTGCATTGGAAAGAAATAGAAGTACTAAAGTACAAAGTACTGGAGGGAACAATGATTATCTTAATCTGAGGCATATGAACAGAAGAGCTTCCCTGGTGGGGCAGTGGTAAAGAAACCATCTGCCTGTACAGGAGACACAGGAGATCCAAGTTTGATCCCTTGGTCAGGAAGATCCCCTGGAGTAGGAAATGGTAAATCATTCCAGCATTCTACTTGGAAAATTCCATGCACCAAGGAGTCTGGTGGGCTACAGTCCATGGGTCACAGAGCCAGACATGACTGTGCATCTGAGTATCCAGGCATGAACAGAAGTAATGTTAGATTGCAGCAACTTGCTCCATCCCTCAGAAGTCAGACTGGACTCCACTTTGTGTCTTGTGGACATAAAGGACAGTGATGCTCTAATGACATCATCCACAAACTACTCCTATTCCTGTGCATCCTCTCAGGCTCCACAACAAGCTAATCAGTGGCCCTATCCACTGTGGCTCCAAAAGATATTTCAAACGTGACCACTTCTTGCCACTTTTCTAGCACTGCAAGTATATTTCTAACCCTCATTGTCTGTCAACTGGATGGCTGCAATAATCTAATAGGACTCATTAATTTAGCTCTTGCTTTCTTATAATCTATTCTCCGGACAGCAGATGAAGCCATCTTTTACAAATATAATTCAGATCACTGAACTCTTCATTTTAAAGGCTTCCTGTGACTTTTTATGACACAGAGATTAAAAGCCAAAATCTAGACATGCAAGGTCTGACAGAATTTGTTTTCTGCATATTGTTCTTGTTTTCTCTCTTGGAATTATTTCTTTTGCTCATGAATCCTTCCGAGTTTCTAAAACCTTCCAAGTTTGTTACATTTGGGGATTTTGTTATTATTATTTTTTTCTGAGCCCTGATGTTCACATGGCTGTTACCCTCACATCTCTATTTTATCTGAAGCATTACCTCTGAAAAGAATCCTTTGCTAAGTGAGCATCTAAAATAGCTTTCATGTGACCATTCTCAACCAAATACATTTTCATGACATTTTATCCTGTTTATTTATGTTTATTTTGTTTCTCCCAACAGAATGGAAATTTCACGAAAATAGACCTTATATTTTTTCACTTTGTAAACAGAGTCTAGAAATGTAGATTACAATTTTTATATGTAGGCCATAGATTATTAGTAAATTATAACATGATTCATTATAAAATATCTGTCAATTTGGGTATTTCATAGGTTTTTAAAATAAAATTGGAATAGTAATGTTGGTGAGTCTTGGTAAACTATCTTCTCAGAATATGAATCCTTAAAATATCCTAAAGGCTAATTTTAATGTATTCACAAATATTAAGTAATCTTAAGAACTGTATGAAAATTAAAGTTTTCAACAGAAGTGTGTAGTTTCAGATAGTCTTTCCTGAAGGATTTAGGAATGATGTAAGATAAGCATTAGATGGCAAAAACAACAACAAAAATCTCATTGATTAAATCAAAGTTACACAAACAGTGTTAAAGGGACAAAATAGCTAGTAGGCCTAAAAGGACATTAAATATTAGTGGAGTATGTATAAATTTATATAAGGAGTATATATAATTTATATGTATTTATATAAAGTGTATACATACTGTAGACAGGAGAGGAAATTCACAGAACAAATATTAGCAATGCCCATTTGGTAAATGTCTGCTGGCTCTTTGTGGGAGACTGTGGTTTGATCCTTGGGTCAGGAAGATCTCCTGGAGTAGGAAATGGCAACCAGCTCATGGAGAATCCCTGGACAGAGCAGCCTCAGGCAGGCTACAGTCCCTGGGTCACAAAGAGTCAGACATGATTGAGCAACTTACACTTTCACTCTCCTTCTGTCATGGTCTGATAGGAGTGTGTACTGATTTAATAGATCTGCCATCAAACGGGGTCCTAAATACCTCTACAGTATAAATAATAACTTCATTAATACTAACTGCTTTCATCCTCGAATCTGTGCTAACCAAGCTAAACTTCCATACTGGACCATTTAAAGGGAGCAAATGAACTATTTATGCAGGCTTAAACATTCCAGCATCTGTGACACATATATCTCATTGTAAATTAATGTATTGGCATCATCCTTATATGCTTATTTAATGTAAATCCACTTACGAGAGATGGATTTGCTCTCTTCATGCTGACAAAATCATTTTCTATGCCAGAGGGCAAGATCCAGGACTCTGGCAAATCTACCAAGGTAATGAAGGCCATTTGTATAGCTTTTGGGAGATAACCTTAAGGTCTTTGCTTTGGGGACACACAGAGCATTAACCTTTGCTGAGTGTACTGTAGAATTTTCTTATTTTAATTTCTAGAGTTCTCTCTTTTTAGAAAAAAGTGAGAACACATTTTAATGATGCAAAAATGTAATATCTTTGAAGTAAGCTCTTAAGATCTAAACACATTTCTATCACTTTGTAGTCTGTAATACCAAGTGAAGAAGAGTTTTATTGTATTTTTTTCATTCATTGAGCAATCATACTCTTATTTATCCTATAATACAAAACTGACAAGATCCTTACATTCACTGAGTTTACCTTTCATTTGCATATGTGTAAGTTAAACACATTATACAAATAAAACTGTATTCCTATATAACAGAAGTATTGGACAGATTAATGATACCTTAGGCTCTAGGAAATGTAATTTCAAAACCATTGCATAGAGAGTGCACAGTCTATTTGAAGAACTGAATCAGTCTTGGTTAAAATGCTAAAAGCGAGAGAGTGCTCTTAAAATAGTTTTTATCATTAAAGGGTTGAGACTTTATAAATTGAAAAACTGGGGAACATGTGAAGTTATAGGAGTGAAAAATTCTTAGAGTTATCTGATTTTCTTCTCACTTGTATTTTAATAACACATAAGGAGAAAAAAATGGTCCCCCAAAATGTCAGTGCCTAATCTTTAGAACCTGTGAATACGTTACTTTAAATGACAAAAAAAAAAGAAGTTGTTTTTTTTTTTCAACATGAATAAATTTAAGATTTTGACATGGAAAGATTATCCTGTACTATCCAGATGGACTCAGTGTTGTCATAAGAGTAACAATGTTGTTACGATGTTGTTATCCATTGTTGTCATAGGGGTAACTCAATGTTACAAAAAACAGGTGTGAAGGTCAAGGTTAGGGAAGAGACATGGAGAAACAAAGCGGAGACTGGATAGATGCTCTCTGAAAATAGGCGAGGCAATGAGCCAGGGAATGCAGGAAGCTTCTAGAAACTATAAAAGGCAAAGAAACCCATTTTTCCCAGAGCCTTCAGAAGAACCAAGCACTACGAACACCATGAAGACCGATTTTTGGACTTCTATCTTCCAGGACGATAGTAATGTTATATTATGCCAATAAAATTATATGTTATAACAAGGATAGAAAGAAAACTATAACAAGGATAGAAAGAAAACTATCACAAATGTTATGTGATTTGATGTTCATTCTACATTGTTAAAGAAGGAATGTTCTATATTATTTCATGTCAGTCGCTCAGTCATGTCTGACCCCATGAATCGCAGCACACCAGGCCTCCCTGTCCATCATCAACTCCACAAGTTCACTTAAACTCTTGTCCATCGAGTCAGTGATGCCATCCAGCTATCTAATCTTCTTTCGTCCCATTCTCCTCCTGCCCCCAATCCCTCCCAGCATCAGGGTCTTTTCCAATGAGTCAACTCTACACATGAGGTGGCCAAAGTATTGGAGTTTCAGCTTCAGCATCAGTCCTTCCAAAGAACACCCATGGCTGATCTCCTTCAGAATGGACTGGTTGGATCTCCTTGCAGTCCAAGGGACTCTCAAGAGTCTTCTCCAACACCGCAGCTCAAAAGCATCAGTTCTTCGATGCTCAGCTTTCTTTATCATTCAACTCTCACATCCATACATGACCACTGGAAAAACCATAGCCTTGACTAGATGAACCTTTGTTGGCAAAGTAATGTCTCTGCTTTTGAATATGCTAAGTTGATCATAGCTTTCCTTCCAAGGAGTGTCTTTTAATTTCATGGCTGTGATCTCCATTTGCAGTAATTTTGGAGCCCCCAAAAATAAAGTCTGACATTGTTTCCACTGATTCCCCACCTATTTCCCATGAAGTGATGGGACTGGATGCCATGATCTTAGTTTTCTGAATGCTGAGCTTTAAGTCAAATTTTTCACTCTCCTCTTTCACTTTCATCAAGATGCTTTTTTAAAAAAAAAATTATTTTTACTTTATTCTACATTACAATACTGTATTGGTTTTGCCATACATTGACATGAATCAGCCACAGGTGTACACGATCTCCCAATGCCAAAGCCCCTCCCACCTCCCATATCATCTCTCTGGATCATTTCCGTGCACCAGCCCCAAGCATTCTGTATCCTGTATCGAACATAGACTGGCACTTCGTTTCTAGTTCCTCTTCACTTTCTGCCATAAGGGTGGTGTCATCTGCATATCTAAGGTTACTGATATTCTCCTGGCAATCTTGATACTTCCAGCCCAGCATTTCTCATGATGTGCTATGTATATAAGTTAAATGAGCAGGATGACAATATACAGCCTTGACGTACTCCTTTTCCTATTTGGAACCAGTCTGTTGTTCCTTGTCCAGTTCTATCTGTTGCTTCCTGACCTGCACAAAGGTTTCTCAAGAGGCAGGTCAGGTGGTCTGGTGTTCCCATCTCTTGAAGATTTTTCCACAGTTTGTTGTGATCCACACAGTCAAAGGCTTTGGCATAGTCAATAAACCAGAAATGGATGTTTTTCTGGAACTCTCTTGTTTTTTCCATGATCCAGCTGATGTTGGCAATTTGATCTCCGGTTCTTCTGCCTTTTCTAAAACCAGCTTGAACATCAGGAATTTCATGGTTCACGTATTGCTGAAGGTTGGCTTGGAGAATTTTGAGCATTACTTTACTAGCATGTGAGATGAGTACAGTTGTGCAGTAGTTTGAGCATTGTTTGGCATTACCTTTCTTCGAGATTGGAATGAAAATTGACATTTTCCAGTCCTGTGGCCACTGCTGAGTTTTCCAAATTTGCTGCCATATTGAGTGCAGCACTTTCACAGCATTATCTTTCAGGATTTGAAATAGCTCTACTGGAATTCCATCACCTCCACTAGCTTTGTTCATAGTGATGCTTTCTAAGGCCCACTTGAGTTCACATTCCAGGATGTCTGGCTCTAGGTGAGTGATCACACCGTCGTGATTATATGGGTCATGAAGATCTTTTTGTATAGTTCTTCTGTGTATTCTTGCCACCTTTTCTTAATATCTTCTGCTTCTGTTAGGTCCATACCATTTCTGTTCTTTATCGAGCCCATCTTTGCATGAAATGTTCCTTGGTATCTCTAATTTTCTTCAAGAGATCTCTAGTTTTTTTTCCATTCTGTAGTTTTCCTCTATTTCTTCGGATTAATCACTGAGGAAGGCTTTCTTATCTCTCCTTGCTCTTCTTTGGAACTCTGCATTCAGATGCTTATATCTTTCCTTTTCTCTGTTGCTTTTCGCTTCTCTCACAGGTATTTGTTAGGATTCCTCAGACAGCCATTTTACTTTTTTTCCATTTCTTTTCCATGGGGATGGTCTTGATCCCTGTCTCCTGTACAATGTCAGGAACCTCCATACCTAGTTCATCAGGCACTCTATCTATCAGATCTAGTCCCGTAAATCTATTTCCAACTTCCACTGTATAATCATAAGGGATTTGATTTAGGTCATACCTAAATGGTCTAGTGGTTTTCCCGACTTTCTTCAATTTAAGTCTGAATTTGGCAATAAGGAGTTCATGATCTGAGCCACTGTCAGCTCCTGGTCTTGTTTTTTGCTGACTGTATAGAATTTATCTGTCTTTGGCTGCAAAGATAATAATCAATCTGATTTTGGTGTTGACCATATGGTGATGTCCATGTGTAGAGTCTTCTCTTGTGTTGTTGGAAGAGGGTGTTTGCTATGACCAGTGTGTTCTCTTGGCAAAACTCTATTAGCCTTTGTCCTGCTTCATTCCATATTCCAAAGCCAAATTTGTCTCTTATTCCAGGTTTTTCTTGACTTCCTACTTTTGCATTCCAGTCCTCTATAATGAAAAGGACATCTTTTTTGGGTGTTAGTTCTAAAAGGTCTTGTAGGTCTTCATAGAACTGTTCAACTTCAGCTTCTCCAACATTACTGGTTGGGGCATAGACTTGGATTACTGTGATATTGAATGGTTTGCCTTGGAAACAAACAGAGATCATTCTGTCGCTTTTGAGATTGCATGCAATTACTGCATTTCAGACTTTTGTTGACCATGATGGCTACTCCATTTCTTCTGAGGGATTCCTGCCCACAGAAGTAGTTATTATTTACTATAGTTAATTAAAACTATAAATCTAGCTCCCTCGGGCAAGGACCATAGTTCTGACTTCCTTAGGGTCAGGCTATGTCCATCGTACATCACATTATTTATCTATACTTACCTGAAACAAACAGACTACCAGTTATTGCCCCTGCAAAAATGGATTTATTTGGATCAGCAGAGAATTGAAATTAGGGATCTGCAACCACAAGAGAGAATAATGCTTTTGTAGAAGGGAAGTCAGGGGGCTATAGTAAACAAAGGATACATGGTACTTGCCAGGAAAAGAGGAGTCTTTCCTCTTCTTGTGGGGATTTGTTATCATTAGAGGGGGTGAAAACTCCCTATTCCAGTCTCCACACTCCATTTAGTTGAGGTTTCTGCTTTTTCCTTTTTATTCTTGCCAATCAACTTAATGTAACAAATTGAAAAAAAAAATTATATATATATATAGATTTTCCTCAAAACCAAATTTTAGTTCTTACTCCACTTCTGACTTTTATCAGTTGTATAGGAGCTGACTAAGCTGCCTAAGGAACTTCAGGCTTTGACCAAAATGTAAAGCTCTCTGTTTCTTTCTTTTTTGTGGGGGGAGGGGGTGGCAAATAGTTTTCATGGAAGTTTCCCATGACTATCAATGCATTAATAATTTGTGAATTTGCTTTTCCTTGGTAGCCTTGTTATTAAAATCTGACCAAACTTACTAGACTTAGACTTAACTTTTAAAAGACATGACTTAAAATGAGTTAACTGATCTTGGTTAACAAACACCCTATTTGTTTCAAGTCAACATAGAAAATTATGTGACATTTGAAAGACATAGCTTGATCCTAGGGAAGTCAGAAATATGGCCTCATTCCCCAGGAGCTAACATTGTAGATTTAGTTAACTATAGTAAATAATATAAATGTCATAGTTTTGAGATGATTGTTAAATAATAGAGTATATATATTAAAAAAAGCAAGGTACCTGGCATATAGAGGGTGTTGGATCATCACCATTGCTCTTCCAATCTGCCTCTTGCTTTCCTCTAATCAGGTCATTCCAATTGTATGACTCATTTATCAGGGAGCTTCTTTTGATAGACTCAGTAGCCGAGGGAACCTAAGACTGTTTCCTGTACCAGAAAACAGAATATGTCCAGAAAGCATATATCAGTGAATGCCAATATTTCACTACTGACTGCTTAAATCAAGCCTGCAGAAGAGAGTTTGGAGGGTATATTTTGGTGTTGCAAGTCTTAAACTGGCGATCTGATCGTTCCACTGGAGGCATGAATCCAGTCTCCTTCCATTTCACATCAGTGCTGTCTCTGCAGTGCAGTATCATCTGACAGGAAGTTTAGATGTAGGCATCGCCTACTGTTTCTGTGACAAGTATCTAACATGAATTGACTTTTAAAATTACAGGTGCTCAGCCAGATTCATGTGCCATGTGCCTGACACTGGATGGTGCCAAATAAATATTATATGAGTCATGGAACAAAGGGTTGAGGTTACAAAGACTGAATTAGCAACATTCTTCCCCATCAAACATTTCCTGGCTGGCACCACTTGACACAAGAGTATCCTTTTCACCCTTGACCTGTGGGGTTGTGTGTGTGAGTACATATGTGGGTGTCTGTATTTGTCATTTTCTTTAATTTATAGTACAAAGAGGGAGGGTATCTGTTTTCCAACCTCTCACCGATTTCAGTAAAATGAGTAAATTTTTAAGCCTGAGGAAGAAGGAGAGTACTGCAACAGGAGGTGATATTTCCTCCAGTGCAGACACAACAGATTAATGCTTAAGAAGCTATTCTAACCTGAATCTGACTGCAAATGGATTCAAACCATCTTTATTGCTACCCTCTCTAGGATAGCTCACTGATGATTTAGAGAAGACAAGATACATTTTGGAGGCTTCTGGAGTCATGCCTCACTCAGTAAAATATTTATATTGAAATCATTTTTATAACAACTATAACAGAGTAATACTGCACCTTTCCAATGCAAACTCTCTCTCTAAAACAACCTATAATTACAGTTTATCACATATAAGGTTTATATTTTGGAAACCTTGCCAAAGCATAACATATCCAAAAATTGCTGATTTAATGGCCATAAATTTACAATTTTAAAGCAACTGGCATACGTTCCAAATTCTGTTGTTACCTAACCTTTATTTATGTCTTTGCAACTAGCAGACATCCAGGGGTAAAACTGTACCATACAGATAGTACTGCAAATATAATGCAACCCAACATCACAGGTTTATAATGAGCAATAAACCTGATTTATTAAACATACTCTATTAATGTTGCACCAAGGATAAAGTGATTATGGCGTCTTTTACACTGTCAGAATTTACAATGATCATTTCTTCTTAAGAAAAGAGCCACATCTTTATAAAATAGTCACTTGACTCTGACATGCCGGGCTGTGTAAAGCTGATAATGAGTTGAAAATGAACACTGTCAGCAGTATGTTCTCTGAAATATACATGCCATTTGAATCAAAACAATAGTAAACAACCCTTTGCTTCTTTCAGAAGGGAGTTGCTATTTAATGTCTAGAAATATTCCTAGAATGAGTGTGAACCAATAGAAGCATAGTGTTTGAAATTTGAAGTTTAAAATAAGTCTCTAAAATTCAAATGTCAAGGATATAGAAATAAAAATATCAGGCATTAAAAACATTTCACAATACAGGGAAACAAGATAACATTTTAAAAAAACTTGGAAAATCAAAATCTTCCATTTATAGCTACTCATAGTATTTTCTAGTGAATAAATTAAGTGAAGATTATATAAATATGTGTTATTAAAATATTAAATATATACATATATTATACATAATATTTATAAGCTTTATTTTTTCTATAAGTTTATTAGGATAACACAACAAAATAAACCAATTCTGAGAAGTTTCCTGAAGAAAACACATTCTTTCCACTTATAAAACAAGAAATCTTACTTCTCTGTATCACACATTTCATCTCAGGGAGTTTTAGCTGAGCCTACACTAAAAAGCCTCTTGATGAAAGTGAAAGAGGAAAGCGAAAAAAATTGGCTTAAAGCTCAACATTCAGAAAACTAAGATCATGGCATCTAGTCCCATCACTTCATGGGAAATAGATGGGAAAACAGTGGAAACAGTGTCAGATTTTATTTTGGGGGCTCCAAAATCACTGCAGATGGTGATTGCAGCCATGAAATTAAAAGACACTTACTCCTTGGAAGGAAAGTTATGACCAACCTAGATAGCATATTCAAAAGCAGAGACATTACTTTGCCAACAAAGGTCTGCCTAGTCAAGGCTGTGGTTTTTCCAGTGGTCATGTATGGATGTGAGAGTTGGATGATAAAGAAAGCTGAATATCAAAGAATTAATGCTTTTGAACTGTGGTGTTGGAGAAAACTCTTGAGAGTCCCTTGGACTGTAAGGAGATCCAACCAGTCCTTTCTAAAGGAGATCGGTCCTGGGTGTTCTTTGGAAGGACTGATGCTAAAGCTGAAACTCCAATACTTTGGCCACCTCATGTGAAGAGTTGACTCATTGGAAAAGACTCTGATGCTGGGAGGGGTTGGGGGCAGATGGAGAAGGGGACGACAGAGGATCAGATGGCTGGATGGCATCACCGACTCGACTGATGTGAGTTTGAGTGAACTCTGGGAGTTGGTGATGAACAGGGAGGCCTGGTGTGCTGCAATTCATGGGGTCACAAAGAGTCAGACATAACTGAGCAACTCAACTGAACTGAACTGAGATTTTTTTAGGTACTAGGAAAAGTCCGTGGCTAAGAGATGACCAAAAATATTCACACCATCCTGCTATTAATATAGAACTTTTCAGTGTTGGTTAAGTTACCCTGAAGTTGCCAGTATTAATTCTTCCATAGTTATTTTGGTCAGTAATACCAGAGGCATGACTCTCCTTCCACTTACATTGACAGATTTAATATTTGGTTAGAATATTTAATTCCTCCCATATTAAACTCTTGCTGCTGCAACATCTTTATGAGCAGAGAGAATTCTACCACCTCCTGAAGTAGGGTTTAGCCAATTCTGATTCTAAGATTTAAGGGATCATATATGCTTCCCTTTGCTCTTTACTGCACCTACAATTTCCATTAAAACAACATGCCTCAGTTGGAGCCCAGGTCTTAAGAGAAAGATGAGGGATACAGGGTGTTGACCCACTGAGCTGAGTCCAACTTGTTTATCAATGTCCAGTCATCACATGCTAGAGCAGAATCTCACCAAGGAACCAGCAGCTTTATAAGAATAAATGTTTATTGTTGTATGTATGCTTATGTATGCAAATAAAGTTATAGTGTTGGTTATTTACTAACAATAGCTAAGTGATACGGTGGCTTAGATGAGGAGACTTTGGATATACTTTCAAAATGTAACCAGAAAGAGAAAATGCATGAGATAAAAATCAAAAGGATAACCCCAAAATTTGAATAACTAAAAGGAGGGAGTTGCCTTTTCATGAGATAGTTAATTGAAGGTTGAGTATGGACTAGTTAGGGTTTTAAACATGGCATTATGAGTTAAAGGGTGCTCCTTTAAAATTCATATATTGAAGTTCCAGCTCCCAGAACTTCAGAATATAACTATATTTGGAGAAAAGGCTTAAGTTAAAAATAAGGCCATTATGGTAGGGCCCTCAACCAATATAACTGATGTTCTCATAAAAAGGGGAGGAGACACCAAGGATCCATTCACCCAGAGGAAGAACCATTTGAGGACACAGCAACAGGGTGACCATCTGCAAGAAAGTGGAGAAGGCTCAGAAGAACCCAAACCTTCTGTCACCATGATCTTGGACTTCCATTCTTCAGAACTGTGAGAAAATAAATTTCTGTTGTTCAAACCAGTGGCTTGTGCTATTTTGTTATGGCAACTCTTGTAAATGAATGCAAAGTTTTTTCACAGGGCTTACTGATATTAGGAGCCAGATAATTCTTCATTGATAGGGCTATCCTGTTCACTGTAGAATGTTAAGCAGCATCTCTGGCCCCTATGTACTTGACATCAGTAAAAACCCTTCAGCTGTCTGTGACAATCAAAAATGTCCCTAGATACTACCAAATGTCTTTGGGATGTAAATTGACAGCTGATTTAGAATCTCTGTTCTAAACTAAAAGATCCCATAGAAGCTTAGGAAACTTTAATAATTTTCCTCATCCAAGGTCTGTCTTTATGATGAAGTTAGATATTAATTGAAAACCCAGATTCATCTGACTCCAAAGGCAATGTATTTGTCAATGCAATCTATTATTGCTGGCAGAATGGTCAAAGGTGTATGGTTAGAATGGGACCCAATGGGGAATGAACAGGACTGAAGTATTCCTTGAGAAAATGTACCCTGATTCCAAAGCACAATTCAGAAAGTGCTATTGAGGTTCTAGGTAAACAATATCAGTAGCCCTGATTTTTCAAACGAAAATTAATGGATCACTTAGAACTCATAATTTCATGAAAATCTCCACTTATCTGCGTGTTCTGATTTCACTACTGATAATTCTTTGAACGAGATGATATCTATAATCGTAAGGTAAGGGAAAGATTTGAGGTGTCAAAAATCTATTAATAGAATAGGGGAAAGACACAAAGAACTGCAAGAATATTACTTAATTTTCAATTAGTTATCTCAATTATCTACTTTGTTCTTATCTGACACATTTCACTGTGAACTCCTTGCCATGCAAGATTTTATTTTCTCTATTATTTTTATACTCTTCACATTTCATAGTACACTTGCTCTATAGTCTGAACTTAATAAAAGTTCAAGTTTTATTAGGGCTTCCCAGCAGGGAAACCCTAATAAAAGTATACTGAATGATTAAATAAGTGAATGCACCATCACAGTAAAATAGCAAAAAGAAATAAAGAATCCATCAAATTAAAAGAGAGTAAGATTACAAATCAGAAATTATCTGTGTTATGAACAGGACAAGAGGATACTGAGGTTCTGGTTTACAAGAATAAGTGCATAAATTAGCCAGAAAAAAAGAGAGAGAAAATGAAACAAAAACATCCAAATTCTGTGGTCCAATCTAATTTGTCGTTCCTGTAAAGACCTTGACAAATTGTTAAGAGTTAAGAATTGAAAGGTTCTTGCAAAGGCAGAAATAAAGAAAGCTTACCAATGGTTTTTATCTAGCAGTGTCAGCTTGGCTTATTTTTTTCTGGCATTTTAATGCTAATTTGTTAGAAAAAGAGTCTAGGATTCAGAGGACTGCAATAATTTTAATTATGTTTGGCCTGCAGCACATAGCTGCACAGTGAGTGGAAGTAAGCACTTCTTAAATTTCCCAGTGAGTATTTTCTGAAAACTGCATTGCAAAAATACATGTGAATATCTGTAATTTAAGAAAAACACTCCAAACAAACTCAAAAACAAAATAATCAAAGAAACATGTTTTGAAGATACTAAAAGCAAAGTAAAAAGAATTTGTAGTCATTGTGGGAGATGAAATTGTCACAAGCTAGAGATAAGTTTATAAGATGATTTAAAAAAAGGCTGGGGGGGCGGGGCAGAGTTCTGCAAATACTGCTGTTGAACCACCACAATGAATTCTGGTCTAACTGTGTGTTGGATCAAAATAGTAGACACACTTTTACCATGTTTATAACTTAGATCTTTAAAAGTACAGAATGATACATTTGAAGTGGTCCACTGTGGAAACAAACGTTTTGTTCCATTCATCTTGGGCTACTTAGACAAGCAAAAATCTTTAGTATATCAATTTGATTTTTAATATAATTCTTTAATATCATATTAAAGATTCTACCAGATCAAAACTAAATGTTGTCCTATCTCTAATAATGGCCAGATGTGTAAAATACAGTGCCTTTTTAAAGCAGAAATAATATAGCTCGGAGACAAAATAGACTAATAAAACTTTTTTTTTTGACTCACTCAGTATAAATTGCCAGTGTAAGTTTGTTCTGCTCCTATTTCATAGGCCAATGTTTTATCCTACCTCAGTCAAAACATATAACTAAGACAACTATTTTCTGATATTAGATGGGAGGGTAATAACCTCATGACAGAAATTATAAAATTATTTCTAAATTATTTGTGATCTTTGTTAATATCATGAATATTGTGTAACTGATACTTTATCTCCTCTAATTCTAATACTTGGAGGATTGTTTAGATATAATATTTAAAATTTGAGAAAAATTATAAAGATAGTACAGAATATTCTCATGTATGCCACCCCCCGCTGCTGCTGGCGGCTGCTGCTAAGTCGCTTCAGTCGTGTCTGACTCTGTGCGACCCCCAGATGGCAGCCCATTGGGCTCTGCCATCCCTGGGATTCTCCAGGCAAGTACACTGGAGTGGGTTGCCGTTTCCTTCTCCAATGCATGAAAGTAAAAAGTGAAAGTGACGTCGCTCAATCGTGTTTGACTCAGCGACCCCACGGACTGCAGCCCACCAGGCTCCTCTGTCCATGGGAGTTTCCAGCCAAGAGTACTGGAGTGGGATGCCATTGCCTTCTCCGATGCCACCCCTAGCATCTCCTATTATTAACATCTTATATATTACTATGTTATATTTTTTATAATTCAGTTCAGTCACTCAGTAGTGTCTGACTCTTTGAGAACCTGTATACTATAGCACACCTGCCTTCCCTGTCCATCACCAATTCTCAGAGCTTGCTCAAACTCATGTCCATTGAGTCAGTGATGCTATCCAACCATCTCATCCTCTGTCATCCACTTCTCTTCTTGCCTTCAGTCTTTCCCAGCATCAGGGTCTTTTCCAATGAGACAGTTCTTTGCATCAGATGGCAAGAGTTATTGGAGCTTCAGCAGCAGTCCTTCCAATGAATATTCAGGACTGATTTTTTTAGGATTGACTGGTTGGATCTCGCTGCAGTCTAAGGGACTCTGAAGAGTCTTCTCCAACACCACAGTTCAAAAGCGTCAACTCCTTGGTGCTCAACTTTTTTATGGTCCAACTCTCACAATCATACACCACTACTGGAAAAACCACACTTTTGACTAAACAGACCTTTGTCAGCAAAGTAATATCTGCTTTTTAATAGGATGTCTAGGTTTGTCAAAGCTTTTCATCCAAGGAGAAAGCATCTTTTAAATTTTTGGCTGCAGTCAACATCTGCGGTGACTTTGGAGCCCAAGAAAATAAAGTCTGTCCCTGTTTCTATTGTTTCCCAATCTATTTGCCATGAAGGATGGGACTGGATGCCATGATCTTCGTTTTTGAATGTTGAGCTTTAAGTAAACTTTTTCTACTCCCCTTTTTCACTTTCATTAAGAGGCTCTTATTTCCGCTTCACTATCAGCCATAAGTGTGGTGTCATCTGCATATCTAAGTTACTGAGATATCTTCTGTCAATCTTGATTCCATCTTGTGCTTTATCCATCTTGGTATTTCACATGATGTACTCTGCATATAAATTAAATAAGCAAGGTGACCATATAGAGCCCTGGCTACTCCTTTTCCAATTTGGAACCAGTCCATTGTTCCATGTCCAGTTCTAACTGCTGCTTCTTGACCTGCATACAGATTTCTCAGGAGGAAGGTAAAGTGGTCTGGTTCCCATCTCTGGAAGAATTTTCCACAGTTCTTTATGATCCACAGAGTCAAAGGCTTTAGTATACTCAATGAAACAGAAATTGATGATGTTTCTCTGGAATTTTCTTGATTTTTCTGTGACCCAATGGATGTTGCCAATTTGATCTGTTTCCTCTGCCTTTTCTAAATCCATCTTGAACATCTGGAAGTTCATGGTTCACATGCTGTTAAAGCCTAGCTTGAAGGATTTTGAGCATGATATTGCTAGCATGTGAAAAGAGTGCAATTGTGCAGTAGTTCAAACATTTTTTTGGTATTGCCCTTCTTTGGTATTGGAATGAAAACACCTTTTCCAGTACTGTGGCCACTGCTGCATTTTCCACATTTGCTGGCATATTGAGTGCAGCACTTTCATAGCATCATCTTTTAGGATTTTAAAAGTTCAGCTGTAATTCTAGCATATCTACTAGCTTTGTTCATAGTGATGCTTCCTAGGGCCCACTTGACTTTGCACTCCAAGATGTCTGATTCTAGGTGAGTGATCACACCATCATGGCTATCTGGGTCATTAAGATCTACCTCTCTCTCTCTTTTTTAAATAGTTCTTCTGTGGACTCTTGCCATCTATTCTTAATATCGTCTGTTTCTGTTAGATCCATACTGTTTCTGTCATTAATTGTGCCCATTTTTGCATGAAATGTTCCCTTGGTATCGCTAATTTTCTTGAAGAGATCTCTAGTCTTTCCTATTCTATTGTTTTTCTCTATTTCTTTGCACTGATCACTGAAGAAGGCTTTCTTATCTCTCCTTGCTGTTCTTTGGAACTCTGCATTCCCATAGATATATCTTTCCTTTTCTCCTTAGTCTATCACCTCTTCTTTTCTCAGTTATTTGTAGGTCTCTTCAGACAACCATTCTGCCTTTTACATTTCTTTTTCTTGGGGATGGTTTTGATCACTGCCTCCTGTACAATGTTACAAACCTCCATCCATAGTTCTTCAGGCACTCTGTCTATAGATCTAATCCCTTGAATCTATTTGTTACTTCCATCACATAAATGTAAGGGATTTGATTTAGGTCATACCTGAATGGCCTATGGTCTTCCCTACTTTCTTAAATTTAAGTCTGAATTTGGCAACAAGGAGCTCCTGATCTGAGCCATAGTCAGCTGCCAGTCTTATTTTGCTGACTGTATGGAGCTTTTCCATCTTCAGCTGCAAAGAATATAATCAATCTGCTTTTGGTATTGACCATCCGGTGATGTCCATGTGTAGAGTCATCTCTTGTGTTGTTGGAAGAGGGTATTTGTGGTGACCAGTGCATTCTCTTGGCAAAATTCTGTGAGGCTTTGCCCTGCTTCATTTTGTACTCTAAGGCCCAAATTGTCTGTTACTCCAGATATTGCTTCACTTCCTACTTTTACCTTCCAGTCCCTTATGATGAAAAATACATCTTTTTTGTTGTTAGTTCTAGAGGTTCTTATAGGTCATCATAGAATTTGTCAGCTTCTTCAGCATTAGTGGTTGGAGCATGTATTAGGATTACTGTGATACTGAGTAAAGTTAATGAAACAGTAGTGACGCATTATTTTAACTAAATCTTGTATCTTATTCAGATTTCATTAATTTTTAAATAATGTATTTTTTTTGTTATTCTAAGATATTATCCAGGATGCATTGTATCTAGTCTGCATGCCTATATGCATCATTAGGCTCCTTTTGGCTGTGACATTTTTCTCATATTTTCCAAGCTTTTGATGACCTTGACAATTTTAAGGATTATTGGTCATAAGTGTTATGAAATTATAGACAGCTGGGATTAGTCACACATTTTTATCAGGGTTATACTGAAATTATAATCTGTCAAAGGATGACCACAGTGGCAAAGAGTCACTCTCTTCACATCATATCAAGGATACATACAATCAACATGACTTGTCAGTGTTGATGCTCACCTTGATCACAGGCTGAGACAGTATTTGTCAATTTTTTCCACGATGAAGTTACTCCTTTCTTTCCTCTTTCTACACTGAACTTTCTGTAGTTAACTAATTATGTATAGCAAGACTTATGATGTGAACTATTTTGCTCTACCTTCATGAGGACAAAATACCTATATAAGTTCTTCTTCATGGGATACCTGCGTATTTACCCCCATCTATTTATTTATATCACTCTGAACTCATGGATATTCATTTCACAGTTTGGATTATCGTCCAGTGTTACTTTGTTTTCTTGCTCAATTTTTACATCTTTGATTATTGGCTTCTGTTTCTCTGACATATCTACATCACTGTGATCTTTTTTGAGCACTTCTTTATATTCTGACATTACAACATGATCAAAGTTTCATGCATATATTTCCTGCTCAGTTTCTAAAATATAGCAACTTTCTAAAATTCTGAATATCTACATAAACTACAATAAATAAACGTGGATGCTTTCTTTTTAAAAGTAAATTTGAATTTATTGTTTACAAAATTTATTTAATTGATAATTGGAAGAATTTTTGGCATGCATATGTTTATATAATGTTAACTATTACTGTATTTAATTTAATTAAATGTTTATTTTATGGCACATATTAATATATCAATTATACACACATTTATGTTTATATGCGCACACTCACACACGCACAGGTATTCTTTTGAAAAAGTACATCACTAGCCAAAATTAGATATGGATTCTAAAAGTTTACTCTTAGCTTTCCAAAATTTTTAAATAATAATATTTTAATGAAAATATATCTCTATTATATAACAAAGTTTTCATAAAATCCAAATTTTGAATTTTACATCATCCTCATGGAAGTCTGCAATCCATGCGGTGGCTGAGGGTCAGACATGACTGAGTGACATCACTTTCACTTTTCACTTTCATGCATTGGAGAAGGAAACGGCAACCCACTCTAGTGTTCTTGCCTGGAGAATCCCAGGGATGGGGAAGCCTGATGGGCTGCCGTCTATGGGGTTGCACAGAGTCGGACACGACTGAAGCGACTTAGCAGCAGCAGACTTAGCAGCCATGTAAAATTATGGACATTTTGACAGGATATTTTATTTGGCTTCCCAAATAAAAATGAACAAAAATTCTATTTTGAAAAAATAAATTGAAAAATAAATCAACTCAAGCATAAAGATCTAGTGTTAAAAACGGTATATTTCTTTTAGAAAATCATTTAATTTATTCTGATTTTCTTTAAAATGATCACATTTGATTAGGTTCAAAATTTTAAATGGACCTCTGTATAATGGATATTTGAGTATTCTTTTAAATAGCAACAGTATTTCATTTCAGGTTCCCCATGATTCTAAATAAAATCTCAGTGTTAGAAATGTAGAGAATCAGTTTTTAAATTCCGTTAATTACCAGATGAAAAACATGCTAGAACTGAATATTTACAGGCCCAAAGCTAAATTATTCCAGGTAAAAAGGAAAGAAATCACACTTCATTTCAGCTCAGTTCAGTTGCTTAGTCGTGTCTGATCTTTGCTAGCTACTGGATTGCAGCACACCAGGCCTCCCTGTCCATCGCCAGCTCCTGGAGTTTACTCAAACACATGTCCATTGCGTTGGTGATGCCATCCAGCCTTCTCATCCTCTATTATCCCCTTCTCCTCCTGTCTTCAACCCCTCCCAGCATCAGTCTTTTCAAATGAGTCAGTTATTCACATAGGTGACCAAAGTATTGGAGTTTCAGCTTCAACATCAGTCCTTCCAATGAATATTTAGGACTGATTTCCTTTAAGAAGGGCTAGTTGGATCTACTTGAAGTCGAAGGAACTCTCAAGAGCCTTCTCCAACACCACAGTTCAAAAGCATCAGTTCTTCAGTGCCCAGCTTTCTTTATAGTCTAACATTACTACTCATATCCATAGACTACTACTGGACAAACCATAGCCTTGACTAGACAGACCTTTGTTGGCAAAGTAATAATGTCTCTGTTTTTAATATGCTGTCTAAGTTGATCATCGCTTTCTTCCATGGAGTGTCTTTTAATTTCATGGCTGCAGTCACCATCTGCAGTGATTTGGGGGCCAAAAATTAAGTTTGCCATTGTTACCAGTTTCTCCATCTATTTTCCATGAAGTGATGGGACTGGATGCCATGATCTTTGTTTACTGAATGTTGAGCTTTAAACCAACTTTTTCACTCTCCTCTTTTACCTTCATCAAGAGGCTCTTTAGTTCTTCTTCACTTTCTGCCATAAGGGTGCTGTCATCTGCATATCTGAGGTTATTGATATTTCTCCCTGCAATCTTGATTCTAGCTTGTGTTTCATCAAGCAAAGCATTGCACATGATGTACTCTGCATATAAGAAGTACTCTGTATATAAGGGTGACAATATACAGCCTTGACATACTCCTTTCCCAATTTGCAATCAGTCTGTTGTTCCATGTCCAGTTCTAACTGTTGCTTCCTGACATGAATACAGATTTCTCAAGAGGCAGTTTAGGTGGTCTGGTACTCAAATCTCTTTAAGAATTTTCCACAATTTATTGTGATCCACACAGTCAAAGGCTTTGACATAGTCAATAAAGCAGAAATCGATGTTTTTCGGGAGCTCTCTTGCTTTTTCCATGATCCAGTGGATGTTGGCCATTTGATCTCTGGTTCTTCTGCCTTTCCTAAAACCAGCTTGAATATCTGGAAGTTCACAGTTCACGTATTGCTGAAGCCTGGCTTGGAGAATTTTGAGCATTACTTTGCTAGCATGTGAGATGAGTGCAATTGTGAGGTAGTTTGAGCATTCTTTGGCATTGTCTTTCTTTGGGATTGGAATGAAAACTGACATTTTCCAGTCCTGTGGCCACTGCTGAGTTTTCCAAATTTGCTGCCATATTGAGTGCAGCACTTTCACAGCATCATCTTTCAGGATTTGAAATAGCTCAACTGGAATTCCATCACCTCCACTAGCTTTGTTTGTAATGATGTTTTCTAAGGCCCACTTGAGTTCACATTCCAGGACGTCTGGCTCTAGGTGAGTGATCACACCACTGTGATTATATGGGTCGTGAATCTCTTTTTTGTACAGTTCTTCTGTGTATTCTTGCCATCTCTTCTTAATATCTTCTGCTTCTGTTAGGTCCAGACCATTTCTGTCCTTTATCGAGCCCATTTTTGCATGAAATGTTCCCTTGGTATCTCTAATTTTCTTCAAGAGATCTCTAGTCTTTCTCATTCTGTTGTTTTCCTCTATTTCTTTGGATTAATCACTGAGGAAGGCTGTCTTATCTCTCCTTGTTCTTCCTTGGAACTCTGCATTCAGATGCTTATATTTTTCCTTTTCTCCATTGCTTTTCACCTCTCTTCTTTTTACAACTATTTATAAGGCCACCTCAGACAGCCATTTTGCTTTTTTGCATTTCTTTTCCATGGGGATGGTCTTGATCCCTGCCTCCCATACAATGTCACGAACCTCATTCCATAGTTCATCAGGCACTCTATCTATCAGATCTAGTCCCGTAAATCTATTTCTCACTTCCACTGTATAATCATAAGGGTTTTTATTTAGGTCATACCTGAATGGTCTAGTGGTTTTCCCCACTTTCTTCAATTTAAGTCTGAATTTGGCAATAAGGAGTTCATGATCTGAGTCACAGTCAGCTCCTAGTCTTGTTTTTGCTGACTGTATAGAGCTTTTCCATCTGGCTGCAAAGAAAATAATCAACCTGATTTCAATGTTGACCATCGGTGATGTCCATGTGTAGAGTCTCCTCTTGTGTTGTTGGAAGAGGTTGTTTGCTATGACCAGTGCATTTTCTTGGCAAAACTCTATTAGTCTTTGTCCTGCTTCATTCCATATTCCAAGGCCAAATTTGCCTGTTACTCCAGGTATTTCTTGATCTCCTACTTATGGGCTTCCCTGGTGGCTCAGAGGTTAAAGCGTCTGCCTCCAATGCGGGAGACCTGGGTTTGATCCCTGGGCTGGGGAGATCCCCTGGAGAAGGAAATGGCAACCCACTCCAGTATTCTTGCCTGGAAAATCCCATGGACGGAGGAGCCTGGTAGGCTACAGTCCTTAGGATCTCAAAGAGTTGGACATGACTGAGCGACTTCACCACCACTTAACCCCCTCCCCCAATAATGAAAAGGACCTCTTTTTTGGGTGTTAGTTACGAAAGGTCTTGTAGATCTTCATAGAACCGTTCAACTTCAGCTTCTTCAGTGTTACTGGTTGGTGCATAGGCTTGGATTACCATGATATTGAATGATTTGCCTTGGAAACAAACAGAGATCATTCTGTCATTTTTGAGACTGCATCCTTCAATTAAATATAAATTTAAAAAATAAAGTATTAAAATAATCTCAAAACACACACATACAATGGTGCTATTGTAATTTAGTCCTTAAGTCATGTCTAATGCTTTTGTGACCCTATGAACTATGGACAACCAGGCCCCTCTGTCCATAGCATTTCCCAGGCAAGAATAGTGCTGTGGGTTGCCATTTCCTTCTCCAGGGGGTCTTCCTGACTCTGGGATGAAACCTGTGTTTCATGCATTCTCAGGCAGCTTTTTTTTTTTTTTTTTTACTACTGAACCACCAGAGAAGCCCGTGTGTGTGTGTGTGTGTGTGTGTGTGTGTGTGTGTGTTTGTGTGTCTGTGTGTATTTCAAAACAAAAGGAATGGAAGAAATAATAAGTGTATGGTATTTTGAAAAGAATAAAAACTAAATTAAAAAGTAACAGTTGGTTAGACATTCAAACTAGGATTCTGGGATGAGGAAGATAAAATCTACAAATATCACAGTCTTTGCTGCTTGACAAGAACTTCCTACAGTACTAAGAAGGAGAAAACAACCAACTTATCCTTAAGTGAGAGAAAGGAAATTGAGAAATGTATATCTGGATATCTGGAATGCTTTGATACTTGTGGGACTTCTAACTTTTAATCAATAAAATTTTCCTAACAGAGAAAAAAACCACACAAGGCTATATCTAAATTTAACCTCATATATAGCCCACAGACAAAACTGAGGCTGTTGATAGAGCTAGAGTTAAAAATGTTCTTTATCCAGTTTGGGGTACAGTGTTGTATTACTCTGTTTCACCTGAACTTAAACACCACAAATTATTACTATTATTATTTAGTGTAATCTTATATTATGATGGGAGCCCAGTACACACACCAGAGCAAACTGTCACATTACTGATGATTCTCTGCCCATCCAACTCTTTTCTTTATTTAAGCAGTAATTATGAGAAGAAACAGATGGCAAAATTAGAATGTGAATGGTACACTGGCTTTATAATAAATACAGAACATCAGATTCTCAGTCCTATTAAAAGTACTGCTCAGTTTGAGCTCCACACTAGTGTGAAGAGGTGCAAATACACTACCCTTCTCTTTCTTCCTTGCCTTTAACAGGGAGAGGAGTTACTGTTTGGCTCTGAGAATATCATTAATTTTATATATGGCAATAACTTCTAAATGATGACAGCTATCAGTAGCCTGAGACAGCTTCAAATGTCCTTTGAACAGTTTAGTTTCGCTAGGCTTCCAATTCCATAATGAGCTCACCCCCCGCCATGTCTGCCCTCTAAGAAAAGACGATTTAAAATTCAGGTGTTGGAAAGAAAACAACTAACATCATTTCCACAAGGATGGAAGACATAATTAACTTTATTGTGAATAAGTCAAGTTTGGGTATAACAAAAATACATTTTACAAGCTTTGCTAAATCCATGGCCCTGTATGTGAAGATTTAGCTTTGAAGTAGTCCTTCCAATGAACTAATATTTTAACAAATTAGCTTATGATTGAATCAAACTGTACTAAACAGTTATATGTAGCTTTTTGGATACTGCTATCACAAGCAGACTATGAAAACCATAACCCTGAGACCACAGTTTTCCTTCTATTTTTAAACATGTTTTTCCTAGAAAGGCTTTCAAATTCCAGTACCCATGAGACAAAATTTTAGACAAGTTTTAGACAATGATTATCTCTGTATTTAACTCTAGAGACTATCACAACCTTTAGACCAACTTTAGAATCAAACTGTATTATTTGTAATATATTACTGCTTATCTATCATTCCTGAATTAAACTTTCATGCTCCTTTTTATGACATACATTTTGTTTCAAAAGACTATAATTAGTAATAAAAGTAAAAGGCCATAATTACTAATAAAAATGTAATAACTGACATTTATTTCAACTGAAACATAATTGACATTACTTGGAATATTTTCTATGAGGGAGAGGCATAAAGTCTGTTATTTTTCACAAAGTTTAATACAAATAATGTAAATCCACTATAGCCTTGGATCTGTAAATTTTATTTTTTCATACTATTTAAGCTTTGAATGCCAATGTAACTACTAAAAAGATTACTGAATTGATAATAAAAATGTTAACAAAGTACCATAAATCATAACTTTAAATTCTATATTCTGTGGTCCTTTATTAGAATAATATATAATATATTCTAAGCAATTCTCCAAAACTCACTACACTAAAAAGAGCTTCACAAGAAAATGCAAAGTTTCAAAAAATCTAGAAATAAATCATCTAGAAAATCTGTCTCTGTTCACAGAATTCAGATCCATCCATATGGCGAATGGTTTTGTATGCTCAAATATGCTCTTAATTGAGGAAAAATCATAAAATTTTCACTGGGTCTGCAGTGCATCAACTTTATTGCTATAAAACATTATGAAGTAGGTTTGTTTTCATTCTTTACCTTTGGGTTATACAAGCCTGGTCTCTCCATTGACATATGGTACATAATCTTCAGTACCTTTTCCTTCCCTAAGATAATTCAAATCCTCCTCTTATAGTCATGCATTATTAAATGCAGTAAATATTGACTCTGTTTGTTCATAAAATTATAACTCATATATGCATTGAATTCCAACTCTAGAAACTTCTAGAAGTATTAGATCCACTAAATGTCAAATAAATGGACATTTTGTTCTGCAGGCTTCAGATCTTCATGCACCAAGAAAGTTATCCAAGAACATGAGATATCTTTCCATTTATATGTATTCTCCAATTCATTCATCAATATGTTATAATTTAGTAAATAGGTCTTTTAACACTTTATTTAAATTTATTCCTAATTATTATATTGTTTTAAGGAAGAATTAATATTTTTAAAATGTCCATATTATCCAATAATGATCAACAGATTCTATGCAATCTCTATCAAAATCCCAATGACATTTTCACAGAAATGGAAAAAAAATCTTAAAATCTGTATCAAAGCACTGGAAAAACATGCATAGCCAGAGCAGTCTTGAGAAATATCAAAGCAGAAGGCATCATACTTCTTGATTTCAAACTATATTACAAAGCCATAGTAATTAAAACACTATCATAGTGGCATAAAACAGGCACATAGACCAGTGGAACAGAAAAGACAGACCAGAAATATCCTTAGGTATAAATAGTCAATTAATTTTTCATAAGGCCACCAAAAACACACAATGGTTAAATAACAACTTCTTCAATTAATGTTCCTGGGAAAACTGGACCACTCTCTTACACCACTCAAAAGATTTAACTTAAAATGGTTTAAAGATTTTGATGTAAGACCTGAAACCAGAAATCCCTGGAAGAAAACATAGGGAAAAATTCCTGGACATTGATTGGTCTTGGTAAATTCTTGGTTAAGATACCAAAACCCAGGCAACAAAAGCTCAGATAAACTAATGGGGACACACCAAACTAAAGCTCTTCTGCATAAAAAAGGAACAATAAACTGAAAAAGGCAATCTACAGATAAAAACTATATGCAAGCAATATATCTGATAAGAGGCTAATTTCTAAAATACATAGACTACATATAACACAATATCAATGAAACAAAAACCAAATTTAAAAGGTACCAAAGGAGCTGAATAGACATTTTTCCAAATAAGACACAAATGGCCAAGAGTTACCTGGAAAAATGCACACCACCACCAATTTTCAAGGAAATGCAAATACAAATCACAAGGAGATATTGCCTTACACCTGTTAGAATGAGCATTATCAAAAACACAAGATAAAAATTGTCGGTGAGGATGTGGAGAAAATGAAACCATTGTAAACTGTTGATAGGAATATAAATCAGTACAGTCATTACAGATTACTGTATGGCAGCAGCTCTTACAAAAATTAAAAATGGAAAAACCATCTGAATCAGTAATCTCATTCTCAAATACGTACATAAGGGAAATAAGGAGTCTTGAAGAGATATTGGCCCCACCATGTTTCCTGCATCATAATTGACAACAAACATGTCTAGATACAGAAACAACCTAGATATCCTTCAGAAGATGAGTGGAAAATAAAAGTGTGATTTTGTATATAGACAGACACACACAAACATATATACATGCACATACTGGAAAATTCTGAGTCAGATAAAGAGGAAAATCCTGCATTTGGGGATAAGAGAAATGAAGCTGAAGGGAATTATGCTAATGTAATAAGCCAGAAATTATTATTTTGAGCATTAGTTTTCTCTTCAAGAAAATTAGAGATACCAAGGGAACATTTCATGCAAAGATCGCTCAATAAAGGACAGAAATGGTATGGACCTAACAGATGCAGAAGATACTAAGAAGAGGTGGCAAGAATACACAGAACTATACAAAAAAGAGCTTCAAGAACAAGATAATCACGATGGTGTGATCACTCACCTAGAGCCAGACATCCTGGAATGTGAAATCAAGAGGGCCTTAGAAAGCATCACTACAAACAAAGCTGGTGGAGGTGATGGGATTCCAGTTGAGCTGTTTCAAATCCTGAAAGATGATGCTGTGAAAGTGCTGCACTCAATATGGCAGCAAATTTGGAAAACTCAGCAGTGGCCACAGGACTGGAAAAGGTCAGTTTTCATTCCAATCCCAAAGAAAGGCAATGCCAAAGAATGCTCAAACTACCTCACAATTGCACTCATCTCACATGCTAGCAAAGTAATGCTCAAAATTCTCCAAGCCAGGCTTCAGCAATACATGAACCATGAACTCCCTGATGTTCAAGCTGGTTTTAGAAAAGGCAGAGGAACCAGAGATCAAATGACCAACATCGGCTGGATCATTGAAAAAGCAAGAGAGTTCCAGAAAAACATCAATTTCTGCTTTGTTAACTATGCCAAAGCCTTTGACTGTGTGGATCACAATAAACTGTGGAAAATTCGAAAAAGACAGGCATACCAGACCACCTGACCTTCCTCTTGAGATACCTATATGCAGGTCAGGAAGCAACAGTTCGAACTGGACATGGAACAACAGACTGGTTCCAAATAGGAAAAGGAGTACGTCAAGGCTGTATATTGTCACCCTGTTTATTTAACTTAAATGCAGAGTACATCATGAGAAACGCTGGACTGGAAGAAACACAAGCTGGAATCAAGATTGCCGGGAGAAATATCAGTAAACTCAGATATACAGATGACACCACCCTTATGGCAGAAAGTGAAGAGGAACTAAAAAGCCTCTTGATGAAAGTGAATGAGGAGAGCGAAAAATTTGGCTTAAAGCTCAACATTCAGAAAGCGAAGATCATGGCATCCTGTCCCATCACTTCATGGGAAATAGATGGGAAACAGTGGAAACAGTGTCAGACTTTATTTTGGGGCTCCAAAATCACTGCAGATGGTGACTGCAGCTACAAAGTTAAAATATGTTTACTCCTTGGAAGAAAAGTTATGACCAACCTAGGTAGCATATTCAAAAGCAGAGACATTAATTTGCCAACAAAGGTCTGTATAGTCAAGGCTATGGTTTTTCCAGTGGTCATGTATGGATGTGAGAGTTGGACTGTGAAGAAAGCTGAATGCCGAAGAATTGATACTTTTGAACTGTGGTGTTAGAGAAGACTCTTGAGAGTCCCTTGGACTGCAAGGAGATCCAACCAGTCCATTCTGAGGGAGATCAATCCTGGGATTTCTTTGGAAGGAATGATGCTAAAGGTGAAACTCCAGTACTTTGGCCACCTGATGCGAAGAGGTAACTAATTGGAAAAGACTCTGGTGCTGGAAGAGACTGGGGGCAGATAGAGAAGGGGACAACAGAGGATCAGATGGTTTGATGGCATCACCGACTCAATGGACGTGAGTCTGAGTGAACTCCGGGAGTTGGTGATGGACAGGGGAGGCCTGGTGTGCTGCAATTCATGGGGTCGCAAAGATTCGCAAAGATTCAGACAAGACTGAGCGACTGAACTGAACTGAATAAGCCAGATAAGGAAAGACAAATTCTATAGTGGTATCACTTATTCATGGAATCTTAAAAAGGCTAATTTCATAAAACCAGATAATAGAATGATGTTTTCTAGGGTCTGATGAGAGGGTGATGTGAAGATATATGTCAAAGGCTATAAGCTTTTAGTTATAAGAATAAATCACAGGGTTCAAATGTATAACATGGTAATGATAGTTCATAACAGTCTTAAAAAGTTAAAAGTTACTGAGAGTAAAAAAGAAAACCATTTAACTAGAACAGGTAATGAACTTTTTAATTATCTTGATTTTGGTAATCAATTCAGAATATATATGTATGGTAAATAATTACAAACTTTAGTATATATACGTTTCCTAAATTTCCCCTAAATTTCCTAAATAGTCCTTTTGTTTTACTCCTCCCACTTGACCCTTCTAGTCCTAGGGAAACCACTAATTTGCTTTCCTTCACTAGAGATCATTTTACATTTTTGGGGATTTCATACAAATAACACCTTATACCTTATTTTCATCTGGCTTCTTTCACTCAACGAAATTCTATTTTTGTATTGTCTTTAACTTTCCAAAAATACTTACTATATATTTCTATATGTTTCACTGAAATTGACAAAATCGTTATACCATTTACATTCCCACATACTTGATATAAAAAAGCTTTTT
Organism: Nanger dama; assembly: GCA_917880005.1. NCBI lineage: Eukaryota > Metazoa > Chordata > Mammalia > Artiodactyla > Bovidae > Nanger > Nanger dama. The sequence goes on from CAKJTW010000037.1 coordinate 14,327,289, forward strand.
GATTGTGACTATTTTCATAGGTGAGGTGTGTAGCGTTGTCCTATTAACCTTTTAACTGCATCTACCTGAGGGCTAAAGATGTTGAGATTCATATGGTTATATCCTATACGCATATTTTCTTTAGTTCAATTTCTATTCAAGTATTTTGCTATTATAATAGGTTTTTGCATTCTTTTCATTTACTTTGAAAATATGCATATGTATTATATATTACATTTGTATAGAAATATATAAATCATACATTATATATATATATATAAATACTGATAAATACACTTTTTAAACTTCTTAGTTGTTCAGGCAGAAATACAAATCATACCCCTATTACTTTATCTTAGCCACAGGAATAGAAGCATTTCATTTAAACTTCATAGTTTTTGACAATATGAATATTATCACTGGTATTAAGTAGGATCTAAAATAATAAAACAACATATTCCTTACTACCAATCTTCCGTATTCATCATATTCACATTCACTTTTCTTAAATGTTTTATATCAAATATTTTAACATGTCCTGTATTTCTTGTCTTCTAATAATTCAATATTCAATCATCTGCTATTATCCTCTGAAATTTCAAAAATATCTTCACAATTATTTAATATTTCAAGTATGCTTTCTTACAGCAATGTTTTATATGTTGCTTCATACTGCAATGATTACATTTAACAAGAGTAGGACAAGAAATTATTGTCTTTAAGCTAATTTGGAAAGCTTAACACATCCCCATATCTTTTGTTTGTATAAGTTAAGGATACACTCTTGGTCTTTATCCTTTTACTTAGTCTTGCCACTGAAAGAGATCCTTATCTGATTAGTCAACAGTAGACATTCATCTTGGTTTCTCAACTGAATAAGTCACTTATTAAAGGAACTGATGCAGAAGATTTGCTATTTTTCTTCTCCCTCTTCACCATGACCACGTGCAGTCTGCTACCTTTGCAGGTGGATTTGTTATCAATTGAAGTTTCACTTTAAGTGGGATATTGCAAATTTGGGGAAGGATGGGCGATTACCAGTTTTGTTCTTACATTAAAATGCATTCTTCAACACAGACTTTATAAATGTTAAAGGTTTTATATTTATTATCTACTTACTGATATATTCTCATTCAAAACTCTGCTTAGAAAGTGTAGAATATTTATTAGGCCACCCCAAAGACCCCAGTAAGTAAAAAACAACAACAACAACAAAAAGATAAACCCTTAGATTGATTCTGTGAACTTTTTTCTTTCTGATTATTTCAGTAGAATTTTAATCATTCTAATCTATGTCTACAAATCCTTGATATGTCTACAAATTGTATTTAAATTTGGTCTTTTTTAATTTAAATTTATTTATTTTAATGGGAGGCTAATTACTTTACAATATTGTATTGGTTTTGCCATACATCAGCATGAATCCGCCACGGGTGTACACACGTTTCCCATCCTGAACCCCCTCCCTCCTCCCTCCCTGTACCATCCCTCTGGGTCATCCCAGTGCACCAGCCCCCAAGCATCCTGTATCCTGCAATGAACCTGGACTGGTGATTCATTTCTTATATGATATTATACATGTTTCAATGCCATTCTCCCAAATCATCCCACCCTCTCCCTCTCCCACAGAGTCCAAAAGACTGCTATACATCTGTGTCCCTTTTTCTGTCTCACATACAGGGTTATTGTTACTATCTTTCTAAATTCCATATATATGCATTAGTATACTGTATTGGTGTTTTTCTTTCTGGCTTACTTCACTCTGTATAATAGGCTCCAGTTTAATCCACCTCATTAGAACTGATTCAAATGTATTCTTTTTAATGACTGAGTAATACTCCAATTTGGTCTTAAAGAATATTCAGACTATTCCATTTATTTATTTAAAAGGCCAATCTACAAAAATGGATTGTTATATGCAATGCCAATCTTCTAATTAGAGCAGCTGCTACTTTATTTCAGACCTTTTGACACAGAGACTAGTACTTTCTCAGCTATACTCTTGTTTTTAAATATTTCCATGGCTAATTTTAATTTTGTTGTATGTTGAATTATTATCTGGCTCATTTCTTAGTCTTGTGATATAGATTTCATTTTTGAGAAGCAATTGAAATGGGTTATGTGACAGTTATTCTTTGGTGCTCTGATATTTTTCTTCAAATAACACATTGTTCACTGTACCCAGTAGATAGCTTTTTAAATCAATTATAATATTTTCAGATTTAGTTTCTGTTTAGGTTTGTTATGGACTGAACTGTGCCCCACTAATTCATATGTTGATGTATTAAGCCCCACTCCCCAGTAGCTCAGAATATGTCTGTATTTGGAGATAGGGTCTTTGAAAAGAGCACCATGCAGATATTGGCATCATTTATTTAAAGAAAAAGTTATATAAATTAGGTGGAGGTTTCTTTTCTTTTTAATTTTTCTTCATTCTTGTATTTTAAGGTATCTATATCCCATTCCTTTTCTGGTTATAATGTCAATGTTTTCTGCTACTGAAACTTAAATAGAAAAAAAGTTTTCTTTTAAAACTCAGATGAGATTGCCCCATATTTATCAAACCACATATTTTTTACTTCCATTTTCAGAATCAAATAATCCTGTCTATAATAGTTTACATGTGGTCCTGCCAGGAGGTGAGAGAGAGGGAATATATGATCTCTCCTTGTCATTTCTCCTGTTTTTGATTCATTTGTGAGAAGACTGGTGGAATGCTAAATCACTCTTTTACTTTATCATTGTAAAGGGTCTATGAATCATCATAAAACAGTGGCCTTTTCATTATCTGGCATTATAAAAGTAGAGTTGTCCAAATTTATGTATCTGAACATTGTGACTTAGCTATCTTTTGTAATGAGGTCTGATGTGCAATCCATTCTTTAATTACCTATATTTCAATTGATTTAGCCTCACTTTAAAACTGTATCCCTGCTATGTTCTGGCCTTTTTTTATTTTCTAGTTCAGTTCAGTTCAGTTCAGTTCAGTCACTCAGTCGTTCCGACTCTGTGACCCCATGAATTGCAGCACGCCAGGCCTCGCTGTTCATCACCAACTCCCGGAGTTCATTCAAACTCATGTGCATTGAGTCGGTGATGCCATCCAGTCATCTCATCCTCTGTTGTCCCCTTCTCCTCTTGCCCCCAATTCCTCCCAGCATCAGGGTCTTTTCCAATGAGTCAACTCTTCCAACGAGGTGGCCAAAGTACTGGAGTTTCAGCTTCAGCATCAATCCTTCCGAAGAAATCCCAGGGTTGATCTCCTTCAGAATGGACTGGTTGGATCTCATTGCAGTCCAAGGGACTCTCAAGAGTCTTCTCCAATGCCAATAGTTCAAAAGCATCAGTTCTTCGGCAGTCAGCTTTCTTCATAGTCCAACTCTCACATCCATACATGACACTGGAAAACCCATAGCTTTGACTAGACAGACTCTGTTGGCAAAGTAATGTCTCTGCTTTTGAATATGCTATCTAGTTTGGTCATAACTTTTCTTCCAAGGAGTAAGGGTCTTTTAATTTCTAGTTAGTTCTTGTAAGTTTTCCCTCTACCTATAAAGCTATAGAAATTTCCTTTATTAGAGAAATTATTTTTTTCATATATATACTTTTCAAAATGGTGACATATTCTACATGCTGACTACCGTCTGTCATTCCCTCTCAATCTTGGGAAAATGTTCTTATATTACTGAGAATTCAGTTCAGTTCAGTTCAGTCACTCAGTCGTGTCCAACTCTTTGCGACACCATGAATCACAGCATGCCAGGCCTCCCTGCCCATCACCAGCTCCCAGAGTTCACTCAGACTCGATCACTCAGACTCATGTCCATTGAGTCAGTGATGCCATCCAGCCATCTCATCCTCGGTCGTCCCTTTCTCCTCTTGCCCTCAATCCCTCCCAGCATCAGGGTCTTTTCCAATGAGTTAACTCTTTGCATGAGGTGGCCAAAGTACTGGAGTTTCAGCTTTAGCATCATTCTTTCCAAAGAAATCCCAGGGTTGATCTCCTTCAGAATGGACTGGTTTGATCTCCTTGCAGTCCAAGGGACTTTCAAGAGTCTTCTCCAATACCACAGTTCAAAAGCATCTATTCTTTGGCACTCAGCCTTCTTCACAGTCCAACTCTCACATCCATACATGACTACTGGAAAAACCATAGTTTTGACTAGATGGACCTTAGTTGGCAAAGTAATGTCTCTGCTTTTGAATATGCTACCTAGGTTGGTCAGAACTTTTCTTCCAAGGAGTAAACATCTTTTAATTTCATGGCTGTAGTCACAATCTGCAGTGATTTTGGAGCCCCCAAAAATAAAGTCTGACACTGTTTCCACTGTTTCCCCATCTATTTTCCATGAAGTGATGGGAGCAGATGCCATGATCCTCATTTTCTGAATGTTGAGCTTTCAGCTAACTTTCTCACTCTCTTCTTTTACTTTCATCAAGAGGCTTTTGAGTTCCTCTTCACTTTCTGCCATAAGGGTGGTGTCATCTGCATATCTGAGGTTATTGATATTTCTCCTGGCAATCTTGATTCCAGCTTGTGTTTCTTCCAGTCCAGCATTTCTCATGATGTACTCTGCATTTAAGTTAAATAAACAGGGTGACAATATATAGCCTTGATGTACTCCTTTTCCTATTTGGAACCAGTCTGTTGTTCCATGTCCAGTTCGAACTGTTGCTTCCTGACCTGCATACAGATTTCTCAAGAGGCAGTTTAGGTGGTCTGGTATTCCCATCTCTGAGAATAGATTTTGCATAATAAAAAATCAGTTTACCTTAAAATTTTGTATTATGATACCATTACATATGTAATTATATGCTTTATTACAGTTATGCACTGCATACATAAATGTTCCCTTTTGCTATCAGATCTCTGGAGTTATTTTACATTTATATTATATTATCCAAAATAGCAATTGCTATGTAACTCTTTTAAGAGTCATATTATTTCCTTCAAGTATTGTCTTTTAAAAATCTTAAAACCCATCCTTCACTTCATCTATTTTTTGTGGTCATTATTGTAATAATCTACTCTGGAAGATCAAGATAAGAATACTGAATTGTTCTTCATGTTACATATTTCCTCATCAGAGACAAATCCTGTCTCAGAATAAGTGTTTAAATTATTGCTTGAAAAATTAGAAATACGGATGTAAATAAACCTTTTCAAATTAAAATAACATTTGTATGACAGTGAAAGTGAAGTGACTCAGTCGTGTCCGACTCTTTGAGACTCCATGGACTATAGCCAACCAGTCTCCTCAGTCCAGGGGATTCTCCAGGCCAGAATACTGGGGTGGGTTGCCATTTGCTTCTCCAGAGGAACTTACTGACCCAGGGATCGAACCCCGGTCTCCCTCATTGTAGGTAGATGCTTTACCATCTGAGCCACCAGGGAGTCACCAGGGAATGTTTAGATCCATTCAATACTTTATTGTGTTTAGAGGGTAATTGTTTTATTCAATAATTTATTCCTATTAAGAGAAAAAGTCTAAAAACAATTAACAAAATTCCTAAAAGTTTATTTAAAATATCATCAGAGCTAAATTAAATATCAGTAAAGATTGTTGTTATTCCTTTGGGCCTGTTAGACTGAGATTTTGCAGACTCAAGGAGTTGAGAGAGAATCAATACTTTGAGAAATGATGTATAAAATTTTATAAAACTGAAGTTAGCTGCTGATTTTTACTTCAGAAATTAAGAAAGTAAAAAGGAAGATATCCCTTGATAAGAAATATAGGTTTTAAGTGATGACTGCCTTTGAAGAGCTCCAAATTTGGGGCTTCCCAGTTGGTGCTAGTGGTAAAGAATCTGCCTACCAATACAGGAGATGCAAGAGTAGAGGGTTCAGTCTCTGGGTTGGGAAGATCATTCAGAGTAGGAAATGGCAATCTGCTCCAGTATTCTTGCCTGGAAAATGCTATGGACAGAGGAGTCTGGCAGGCCACAGTCCATGCGGCCACAAAGAGTTGGACATGACTGAGTGAGCACGCAGACACATAAACTCTAATTTAATAGAATGAATGAGGCCCAGGAAAAATATAAATAATCATTAAAATCATGCATAATTGTTTCCATTCAGAAGCTTTAAAGCCAAACCATGCTAAGCCATACCTACAAATATTGATATACTGAATGATATAATTGCTTGATTTATCATATAAAACTTCAGGAGAGTAAAAACAATAAGGAGAAAGCAAAAGTCTGATATCCGTGTGACTTGTTACTGCAAATTATGTTGCTGCAGCTAAGGCTAGTTTATTTCTCTCCAAATCATATGTATTTAATAAAAGACATGGCAATTAATAGTGGTACTAATCAATACTTGTGGAGGTACTTCATACAGATAACAAATCTGGATAAACAAATAAATGGACTTCCCAGGTGGCTCAGTGGTAAAGAATCTGCTTGCTAATGCAGGAACCACAGGAGACATGGTTTGGATCCCTGGGCCGGGAAGATCCCCTGGAGAAGGAAATAGCAAGGTACCCCAGTATTCTGGCCTGGAGAATCCCATGGACAGATAAGCCTGGCAGGCTTTCAGCCCATGGGGGTCACAGAGAATCGGGCATGACTGAACATGCACATATGCATAACATAAGCAAATAAACATAAAACAAACAAAAACAAAAGAAATGCAAAAGGTTGTCTGTAGCTGTGCTTTCTCTTGTACAGATTGTATAAAGGCTGTTGTATAATTGGCCAATTACTGAACTTTATACATTTTTGCCTAATATAATTTGTTTTGCTTTGACAATCTTATATTTATAAAACAGTTTTGCAAACAGGTTCCCCTTTTATTCTTTCATTATAATAATAACAAAAATGTGTGTGCTAAATCACTTCAGTCATGTCTGACTCTCTGCAACCCCATGGACTGTATCCTGCCAGGCTCCTTTGTCCATGGCATTCTCCAGGCAAGAATACTGGGAGTGGGTTGCCATGCCCTTCTCCAGGGTGTCTTCCTGACCTACAGATCAAACCTATGTTTCTTAGGTCTCCTGCATTTGTAGTCAGGTTCTTTATCAATAGTGTCACCTGGGCATATAGGAAAAATTGGCATTAGGAAAAATATCACTATCATATTTGTAGACATTAGGACACAGATAAGACAAGCACACCAGGGGCTTCCCTGGTGGCTCAGAGGTTAAAGCGCCTGCCTGCAATGCAGGAGACTTAGGTTCAGTCCCTGGGTTGGGAAGATCCCCTGGAGAAGGAAATGGCAACCCACTCCAGACCGAGGAGCCTAGTAGGCTAAAGTCTACGGGGTCGCAAAGAGTCGGACACAACTGAGCGACTTCATTCACTCAAGACAAGTTGAGCATTTCCTAAAGATTTTATAGCTAATTAATGATAAAGGCTAAATATTAATCAGAAAGCCAGAGTTTGGTGAAATACTTGGTTTTTCTTTCATACTTTCTCTCAAATAACTGTTTCAAAATGCTTGCTAACACTAACTATGCTTCTGTGCTTCTCAACTTGCAATTTTTATTAGTGATTCATGCATACAAATAAGCTGATATTGGGAGTGTCACAGAAATCCACAGCTTTGCAACTTTCTACTGTATATTACATTTTACTTTAATTTTATAATTTTATTTTTCTTATCCTTATAATACATGCTCTACTGCATCTTTCTGGAAAACCATTTCTAGGAAAACAAAATAAAACCTAATGCTTGATATATTTCTTTTAAGCTGAAATTAGTTATGCAAAGGAGCATACATGAATGGGATTAATTTGAGACATCAGTGCCATTAGATGGCACTCTGGGTAAAGTTGACAAATGTTATTTCTTATACTAGAGCATCACAATTTAAGGGCTTAAGTAAGGTAAATGGAATACAAAATTAGTGAACATTTATGTCAAAGAATCATAACAATTATAATGACAAAGGATACTTTTGCTCTTTAAATAATTTAAGGTTTCCTTTTGAATTGTTATACACTATTACTCATCAAATAAAAATTAAGACATTACACAGTGAGCTTTTCTTCATTGAAAATGGCTAAATTTTAAAATTATTTATTTTGCTTTATGGAGCTAAAATCAATGTATCAATCACTTTATATCATTCCTAATACAATGAATCAGTTTTACTAAGCTTATATATGTTTTAAAACAATTTCCATGTATAAAAATGGATTTTATAAGCACTGGAAATGTCATTCATATTTTAAGTTTTCTTTATTAAAATAAGTAGTTTAGAAATATACTGAACACATAAATATTCTTTCTTTCTAATTGGATTACAAATGTTTTGTTAGAAGTTATTCCATTTGTTCAATCCTTTTCATCTAGTCACTAATAGGTTAAAAAGCTTAGGAGGGAAAGTTAAGAAGTAGAAGTTATGGTAACAGCCCTTCAGAAATGTACCATCTTATTAATGAAAGGTGTCTACACAAAACAGGCAATAATAGAAGTAAATGCACGTAATTTTCCTCTAAGGAACTGTTAGAGACCCAATAACACCACGATGGTCTGGCATTTATCTATTATTTTATCATTACCAAAAGCTGGACAAATATCCTTCAGTACAGACTGCATTGCAGATGCTGTCCCTACTACTAATATAGGTAATACCTACTATTTATTAATAGTAGGAACAATTAAGTACACACCAATTAAAAAACAAAGAGCAACTAAATTGATTCTTTTCCAAAGCAACATACTTCCTGTCCTTTGTTTCTCGCTCTGACTGCAAGGGTTTAAACAAGAATTGATTTTGCAAAAACAATGGGAGCTTAAAAGATACCAGAGCAAGTTGGTAGAGAAGTATGGGAGAAAAGAAATTGCAATTAGACTGAAATGCATCTAAACTTTCTTTGGTGTCTTAGCCATGACACTCCATTTCGTTTTAACAGATAATAACAAGATGGAAACATCTTTTACAGTTTAATTTTTGGGGCAACATGACTGAGACTGTTGTTCATTGTGTTAGAAAAAATGAAGCAGTTTTATTCATGGAAAGCTGATCTAAATCAGATTTCATTGTTCTTTTATATAGGTTTTAATCTGATTCATATTATTTTTGGTAGGTAAAATAATTCACGAGTCTTAGAGCTTTCCATAAACTTAGGAATTGAACCATGTCTTTGTTTCTCAGGTAATCTCAGACTCATTGTTTTTATTATGATCTGTATAGTACAAACACATGAAACTACGCAGCCTATGCTATAGTTTAAAATATTAAATAGTAAAATAATAATACCCTAACTATACCTATTGACTCATTGGCCAAGTTAAGAAATAGGATATTATCAGCATATTAAAGCCACTTTAGCAACCTTTGCCTGTTCAGTTTTCACTCCATCATTCATATCTGACTTTCATATTATTAATTCCCAAATATTTGTTTAAATTTTTCTACCTTATGAACTTGCTTAACTGGATTAAATTATATGTGTTCTTCAGTTCTTTGCTTCTGTCTCTGCATTATATATTTTTAAAAATCTACTCAGGTCGATAGCCTCATGTTGATGAGTCAGTTCATTCATTATTACTGCTGTAAATTCTCTTGTATTCCCTTATATGAAGATGGCATAATTTATTTATCTGTTCTAGTGCTGATGGACAATTGGGATGTTTCCAGATTTTTGGTATTATGCAAATACTGGTCTGACTACTGTTACATCTAATCCTTGGTGTACATGTTCAAAATCTTTCTCACAGGCGTATGCTGTGGCTTGGAGTTGCTCAGGACAGAAAATGAATATTGTATTACTATGTAAAATATTAAACTGCTTTGAAAGTGGTTATTTCAGTGTGTACTGCCAATATACTACATTCTAACCAATAATTGTTTTTATTGGGCTGCTCATTGTGAAAGCTTAACTAATGATGCTTTAATGCTTTTCATTATCATTTCTCTGATCATAAATGATGTTGGCCAGATTTTATGTTTGTTTGCTTCTTTTTTGTCTTTTCCCTTCTTCCAAAATTGTGTACATGTTTTACCCATTTCTACAGGGATATTTTATTTTTAAATATTAATGTGGGGAATAATTTATATATTCCAAATACTAACCTGTCCTGATTATTCAGTGGAAGGACTGTTGCTGAAACTCCAAAACTTTGGCTACCTGATGCAAAAAACTGATTTATTGGAAAAGACCCTGATGCTGGGAAAGATTGAGGGCAGGAGGTGAAGGGGGTGACAGAGAATGAGATGGTTGGATGGTATCACCGACTCAATGGACATGAATTTGGGTAAACTCTGGGAGTTGGTGATGGACAGGGAAGCCTGGCATGCTGCAGTCCATGGGGTCTCAAAGAGTGGGACACGACTGAGCGACTGAACTGAACTGAACTACTATTCCAGTTGACTTTTATTATTCATAGATTTCATCTTTTTGAATTTATCTAAAAGCAATCCATAATCCTAAAATCAACAGTTGTGGTGCTTTCACATTCATTCCAAGCCATGCATGGAACAGGAAAAAAAAAGAAAAAGAAAGAAAACAAAAAAACTGAGTTTTCTGCTGCACATGCATTGTTCCAGTTGGGGTCGAATGAGATGACATTCCAGCTTTGTATTTTAGTTCTGTCATTTTGCAGTCTACTTAGTGCTACCTTTTACTCATTTTTTTGTGTTTCTGCTGGTAATTTCACTTTTTAAAATGGTTCTCAAGCATGGTGGTGAAGTGTAGTCTAGTATTCCTAAGTGCAAGAAAGCTATAATGTGCTTTACAAAGAACTGTATTAGCTAAGATTGAGTCAGGCAAGAGTTCTAGTGCTGTTAACCATGAGCTAATGTTAATTAATCAATATTACATATTAAATAAGGTATCACTAAACAGAACACACATAAAATGAAGTTCTACATGGATGGCCTGACAGATATCTTGTGAACAGAGGCTCACAGAAATGTAACTCTGAATCTTACCTAGGAACACATATCAGTCTTAGCTAAATCTCTTTTGGGATATCTTTATAGAACACAGTGCTGCAAATAATGAGAATCAATTGTATTTTGTTGCTTGTATCTATTACAAACATCTTTCTCTATGTTGTTTCTTTTCACTGCCTTTATACAATTATTTGAAAAATAAAAGTTCTTGCTATGTGATCCAGAAATTTTACTGCTAGGTATTAACCCACAGAAAACAAAAACAATAATTTAAAAATACATATGTACCTCGATGTTCATTGCAGCATTATTTACATTAGCCAAGATATGGAAGTAACCTAAGTTTCCATTGATAGATGAATGGATAAGGACGATATGGTGCGTATGTGTGTGTGTGAGTGTGCATGCGCACACACACAAATACATATGAACATACACAATGGAATTTACTCAGCTACAAAACATGGAAATCTTGCCATTTACAACATGGATGGATCTAGAGGGTATGTGCTAAGTGAAGTGAGACATAGAAAGACAAATACCTTATCATCTGGTTACATATAAAATCTAAAATCATAACAAAACAAAAACAAACTCATAGATAATAAGAAGCAAGGTGTGGTTGCCAGAAGGATGGGAGATGGGGAGTGTAAGCAAAATAGGGGCAGAGGATTACAAGGTACAAACCTCCAAACAGTTATTTTGCTATTTAGCAGAAATAACCTTGCAAATCAACTATAACTATCCTTCAATTAAAAAGAGACATGCAAACCTTCAGTCATAAAATAAATAAACCACAGGGATGTAATATACAGCATAAGGAATATAGTCAATAATATTGTAATACTTTTGCATATGGATGGATGGTTACTAGACTTATTGTGGTGACCATTTCATAAAATATATAGGTGTCAAGTCACTAATAATACACCTGAAAACTAACATAGTATTGTATGCCAACTCTATCACACTAATAAATTTATCAAATTTGTCTATTTTGCTCTGTGTAGTTTGTAAGTTTATTTCTTTATAATTTATGTACTCGTTCCCTTCATCTGGTTTTTGAAAAAAAATTTCTGTACTTCTTCCTTATTAGATTTACTTTTCAATTCAACTCTGTTTGAGGGTTACTTTATTCTGTTTGAGGTTTATTTTTATTTATTGTATAGCATAAGGACCTATTTGAGTGGCCAATATTTGCTACAAAATGTAATGATTACCACAAGTTTTGCTGTTTTTCAAGACATATTCTGTCATAAAGCAAGTTCTACTCATATACAGTAAATTGTTCCTATTAAAAAGAAGTGCAAATTGTGAAAGTGTCTCAGTGATTTTTCTTTCATGGGTAGGCCTAACAAATGAAAGTGAATAAAATATGCCAATTTTCATACTATTCATCCATAGCACACACTACCGCATCAAGGGAAACAAAATATCTCATTTTGAATATGAAACTGATATAAGATTCCACTTAATTTTATATAAATCATGTTTTAAATTCTTGGTATAAATTCATTGGTGATATGCCATATAGTTAATGACAGAGTAAGGTCATGAAATACAAATACAATGGCTTGGAGCACATTTATTAATTTTATTTGCTCACTAACTTTATCCATTCATTTAAACATTGAAACACACGCCCTCCCACCATTACCACAACCAAACAAGTAGGCACTTTACTAACCTGCTTGAGCTGCCATAACAAAATAACAGACTAGGAAGGCTTAAACAAGAGAAACTTATTTTCTCACAGTTCTGAAGGCTGGAAATGCAAGAACAAGAAATTGGTGGAATAGGTTTCTCCTGAGGCCTCTCTCCTTGACTTGCTGACAGCTGTCTCTTTTCTGTGTCCTCACAAGGCCTTTCTTTTGTGTGCACATTTCCTTGGTATATCTCTCTGTGTATCTTAATTTCCTCTTTTAAGGAAATCAGTCATACTGGATTAGGCCCTATCCTATGGGTTTTAACTTAATTGCCTATTTAAAATTCCTGTTTCCAAATTCAGCCACATTAAAACATACAGGCGTTAGATCTTCAACATAAGAATTTTGGGAGAAATACAACTCTGTCCGTGACAGGCATGCTTAAGTTCTTAAGGTAGAATAATGACCTTTCCAGTCATATTATGCTGAATTGTCTGTTTCAGAACAACTTTTTAAACTGCTTATAGACAGAAGCTGCGTCTTTTTATACACATGTGCCCAAAATAATGGAGCAGTTTAAATTATGTGCTTCTACAGTCAATGTAATGTCAAGCCATGTTAGACCCTGAGCCAGAAGGAAAAATTACTAATACTGATCATGTCTTTAAAGTTTTGATATTTTGGTAATTAGTAATATTTTTACATTAATTTTGATTTTTTTAAATGTTGCATTAAAATGGTATTTATCTGAATTACTGAGCTTTTTAGTGTTCCTTTAAATTTTGTATGTGAAGTAAGTTGTGTCTCACTCCCTTCATCCTCTTCATCTTACTTTTGACCCTGTCTAAAATAGTGAAATTTACAAGATGAAATTTTTAGTAATAGTATTCCTATCTCTAAAAAGCTGCACTATGACCATCTTTACAAAATTCTATAGCAGGAATAATTTGGCTTTTGAAAAGTAGCAAAAGGCATGGAAAACATCACTACTTTGAAATTTGGAAAACTTTAGATTCTAATTTTGTCTGCCAATTGTTTGCTGGTTCTAAAGTCTAACCCTTCTGTAGGTGAGTTAGACAGAATCAAGCAATAAAACACAGTATATAACAGAACATTAATATTTAGCTAATTAACTTTCACAAAATCACAATTTCATGTTCTACATTGAGAGACTTTGATTCAGTATTTTTAGGATGTGGTGCATGCCTCTGCAGTTTTTACATATAACTCTACATACCCAAATGATTGTAATATAAATGGTCCTTGGACCATGTGGCTCTGTGGGGTATACTGACTGAACATGGATTAGAGTCCCTGATGAGATTAATCAGTTAAACTAGGCTTAAGTCCTGAGAGATTGTGGTTCTGAATGAGTTTCAAAGACAGAAAAATATAGGAATAATAGTGCAAACTGATTCAGAAAGTGAAGAGGAATTAAAGAGCCTTTTGATGAAAGTGAAGGAGGAGAGTGAAAAAGCTGGCTTAAAACATAGCATTCAAACAAGGTCATGGCACCCAGTCCCATCACTTCATAGCAAATACATGGGGAAACAATGGAAACAGTGACAGATTTTATTTTCCTAGGCTCCAAAATCACTGGGGACTGTGACTGCAGCCAAGAAATTAAAAGACACTTGCTCCTTGGAACAAAAAGCTCTGACAAACCTAGATAACATATTAAAAAGCAGAGACGTCAGTTGGCCAAAAAGGTCCATATAGCTAGTAACAGCTATGATTTTCCCCATAGTCATGTACAGATGTCAGAATGGGCCATAAAGAAGGCTGAGCACTGAAGAATAGATGCTGAGGTGCTGGAGAAGACTCTTGAGAGTCTTTGGACAGGAAGGAGTTCAAAGCAACCAATCCTAAAGGAAATCAACTCTGAATATTTACTGGGACAACTGAAGCTCCAACAGTTTGGCCACCTGATGCAAAGAGCAGACTCTGGAAAAGACTCTGATGCTGGGAAAGATTGAAAGCACAAGAGGGAGGCAGAGGGTGAGACAGTTTGGTTATATCACGGACTCAACAGATGTGAGCAAACTCTGGGAGATAGTGAAGGACAGGGAGCCCTGGAGTGCTGCAGTTTGTGGGGTCATTAACATTTAACCCGACTTTGCAACTGAACAGTAACAGCTTATAATTAGATGTCTTAATTTTTAGTACTGAGCTTGTAATATGCCACAGATAATGCTTAGCACTGCTTTTTAAAAGAATGAAAATATCAGACTAGGATAGCACAGAATTGATTCAGAATATAAACTCCATAAATGCTTCTGACACAAGATAAGTATAAGCTAAAACAACAATTGAGGCCAAGCCTTCAGGCAAGGGGTGAGAGCGCTCATTTGGAAGACATAAAGGATTCCACAGATGCCTGTGAAGACTATGAAGCCTATGAAGGGAGAAATGAAAGTAAAAGGGGAAGAGCTAAAGGAGAGTCAGGACAAAAGGCTAACCTATGGGAATAAATGGTCATGTGGAGTTTTAAAAAGCCTTAACCAGTTCTCTCACTAAGTCTGAATTTTAAAACAGATGTGAATTTGAATGGAGAGACTTTGCAATCTGTGCATAACTGTATATCCATAGAAATAAATTTTGAGTGTACATGGAAACTTCTTTGAATTATGCATAATTAACTTTCCACTAGCATTTTAGAGAATAAAGAATATTTTAGAGAATATTATTAACATTTCAATATCTTCTGTTTGCTCTCTGTTTGCCAGAGTACACCTATACCCCTGCTCACTGAATTTAAATATTTCCATTCTTCCAATGATGAAAAAAATAGCTATGGTTCCATTTGCACTTAAGGACCTTAGGAGACCTAAACACATTTGTGATTTTAAATATCTTGGAGTTTTGAATATGCCTATTATTAATGAATGAAATACTTTTTCTCCTTTTCTCTACTTTTCCACTATCCTCTGTTTTCTTTCTTCTTTCTTGCTATTGCTGTGTTTTGAGATCCAGTTTTGGGAGTCAAGATTTGGTCTTTTGTGATCACCTAGTGAACTTAGTGAAAAATTCATTTTCTCAGCCCTGTCCGTAGAAATTCTTGTTCTTTGTGTCTGTTGTATGTTTTCTCTCTTTCTTTTTATCTTCCATAACCCATGCCAGACCAATTAATTCTGAAGCAGGTTTTAGAGGATAATATTTTAAGAATCCAAGAGATACCAGGAATAATAGGCAAGTTTGACCTTGGGGTACAAAATGAAGCAGGGAAAAGGCTAACAGAGTTTTACCCAGACAATGCACAGCTGATAGTAAACACTGTCTTCCAACAACACAAGAGATGATTCTATACATGGACATCATCAGATGGTCAGTACCTAAATTAGATTGGTTATATTATTTGCAGCCAAACATGGAGAAGCTCTCTACAGTCAGCAAACACAAGACTGGTAGCTGACTGTGGCACAAATCATCAGCCCCTTATTGCAAAATTCAGGCTGAATTTGAAGAAAGTAGAGAAAACCATTAGGCCATTCAGATATGGCCTAAATCAAATCCTTTATGATTATTCAGTAGAGGTGACAAATAGATCCAAGGGATTAGATCTGGTAGAGAGAGTGCCTGAAGACTATGGACAGAGGTTTGTAACACTGTACAGGAGGCAGTGACCAAAATTATCCCAAAGAAAAAGAAATGCAAGAAGGCAAAGTGGTTGTCTGAGGAGGCCTTGCAGATAGTGGAGAAAAGAAGAGAAGCAAAAGGCAAAGGAGAAGGGAAAGATATATCCAAATGAATGCATAGTTCCAGAGAACAGCAAAGAAAGATAAGAAAGTATTCTTAAGTGAACAAAGGAAATAAATAAAAGAAAACAATAAAATATAAGGAATACAGAACTCTTTAAGAAAACTGGAGATACCAAGGGAAAGTTTCATGCAAAGATGGGCATAATAAAGGACAAAAAGGCAAGGACCTAAGAGAAGCAGAAGAAATTAAGAAAAAGTGGCAAGAATACACAGAAGAACCATACAAAAGAGCTCTTAATGACTGAGATAACAACAATGGTGCAGTCACTCACCTAGAGCCAGACATATTGGAGTATGAATTTAAGTTGGCCTTAGGAGGCATTACTACAGACAAAGCTAGTAGAGGTGATGGAATTTCAGCTGAGCTATCTCAAATCATATAATAAGTGTTACATTGATTATGCCAGAAAATTTGGAAAACTCAGCAGTGGCCACAGAACTGGAAAAGGTCACTTTTCATTTCAATTACAAAGAAAGACAATGCCAAAGAATGTTCAAATTGCCGTACAACTGCACTCATTCACATGATAGCAAGATTATGCTCAAAAATCCTTCAAGCTACCCTTCAACAGTACCGTGAGCCAAGAGCTTCCAAATATACAAACTGGATTTAGAAAAGGCAGAGGAACCAGAGATCAAATTGCTACCTCTGTTGGATCATAGAAAAGGCAAGAGAATAATTTAAAAATCTACTTCTGCTTCATTGACTACACTAAAGCCTTTGACTGTGTGGATCACAACAAACTGGAATATTCTTAAAGAGATGGGAATACCAGAACACATTACCTGCCTCCTGAAAAACCTGTATATAGGACAAGAAGAAACAGAACTGGATGTGGATGTATAATGTCACCTTGCTTATTTAACTTATATGCAGAGCCCATGATGCAAATTGCTGGGCTGGATTACTCACACACTGGAATCAAGATTTCTGGGAGAAATAACCCAGAATATGTAGATAAGATATATTCTTTATAGACAGGGAAGCCTGGCATGTTGCATTTCATGGGGTCACAAAAGTCAGACATGACTTAGCGACTGAACGACATCAACAGAAATTTTAAGAAAACATGTTATATGCCATTACCATTGCTGTTCTGCACAAATTTGAGAAGTGATCTGTTTAGCCTAAATTGTCTTACTACAATGGTGCAGTCACTCACCTAGAGCCAGACATATTGGAGTATGAATTTAAGTTGGCCTTAGGGAAGCATTACTACAGACAAAGCTAGTAGAGGTAGTTAAGGAGGACCATGTGAAAACTAAGTCCTTCGGGTGTGCTTGTATTTAGACCATTAAAGTACTTGAGTTTATTACACTCATCATATGAACTCCAGTAAATAAACTGTGATGTTCCAAAGTAGACTCTGAATAATAACTGCTAAATGATTGAACAATTGACCATTCTGGCAGTTACGCATTTCTCCTGTTAATATTTGTCCACAGTATTCATCTCTGATTTCTGGGTTTAAATATAAATAAACCAGAACAATGCATTTAAACCACCTTCACCTTTAGCACCCACCCCCTTTTTACAGGAGGAATGATTTTCCCTTCCTAGTAATTATTAGCCTTTCTTTCTAAACACCAGCATTAACATCAGTCTCTAAAAGATTACAAAGAGTAGAATTGAGTAGAAATACTTGCCAAAAGCTTATATTAATTCGGTTGAATCCCCAAAGGCTATAGTAAATAAACAGAAAAATACATTTAGCCAATCCTACATACATTTCATAAGTTTACCTTCATCCCTTTGGTACAATATTCTATGCAGGTAGAAACTTAACATGCAAATTATCTGTAATATAAAACTATTCAGACAGATCTTGAGCTTAAGTTGACCTTAGATAACAAAATTGTTATTGTCCCCCTCTTTTATACTTTCTTTGGCTAGTGAATTTCCATCTCAGATATAATTTAAGCATGATTTCATAAGAAGGAATTTTTTTGTTGCCCTTGGTTATATTATTTCATCCTTATGTGTATTTTCACAGCTTTCTGTACCTTTCTGTCTTATCACTCTACACATTTTATAGTTAAAAACCTGTTTATAGTGATCTCCACTAAACAGTACAGTATGGAAAAGTGACAAAAAGATTCAGTTTATAGTGAAGAATCTGACAAATACTGACTAAGCAAATGATTAAGTTAACGGGACAGTGAGGTCCTTTCATATGATGTGATAAAAATGATATTTTAATCTCTGTGGTGTTTGCAAAACCCACATCCCCTGGATAAATTATGGAAAAATAGAAGATTAATTCCAATAAAGAAAACCCTACAAAATATTTATTATTCCTCAAATAATCAAGGTCATTCATGGAAAATAAGAAGTCTGAGAAATTCTCCTACTCAAAATTAGCCCAAGACATGGCAGTAAATGGATGTGATACCCTGCATGAGATCCTGGACAAGAAATAAGATATTCAATAATATCTAAGAATATAGGAATAAGCTAAGGGCCTTAGTTAATAACAATTTATCAGTATTGGCTGATTACCTGTGACAAATGCACATACTAATGTAAGATGTTGATAATGGGAGAAATGGGATGTGGAGTATATGGAAGCTTTCCTCACTGTGGTTGTGTTTTCCCTGCAAATCTAAAATTATTCAAAATAAAAACATTCCTTAAAAATGGCTTAGTTATCCTTCTCCCTTGTTAGACTCTGTGATCTCTGAAAGTCAGACTCTGTCTGTTTTAATCACCTTAGTACAGAGCACACAAGAAGAGCTAGATAAATAATTATTGAATGAGTGATTGAATGAATGAGTGAAATAAACATTTAATAACTGACTGTGGAAAGAAACTTAATTCCCTGAAGAAACTTCTATTTATATATGTAAATAGTATTTCCTCAATCCACCAGTCAGGATGCAAATGAACGCCATCTGCCTCTTGTTCTCTCACGACTTTTTGCTCTTGGGTCCCTGCAGTTATTTTCCCTGATTGACTGCCCTAAATATGTTTTTTCCCAAAAGAATCCCTGTGCCCCTGTATAATCAACATCTTTTGCTTCCTATGCCAAGCACAGTAGATAAATCTGTGAAAACCAGGAAGGGCTTAGGGAGGTCCCTAGGAACAGACGTTCAAAGAACCTGGGCTGGCTTCTGGTGCTCTTGATGCCAATAAATTACTCTCCCAAGCCTCCTTGGCCACAGTCACATCATTTATATTAGAGTTTCTAAAATATTAATATTTACAGAATCAATTGACTGGATAAGAATTCCTTTTTAAGTGTAAAATACCCCTAGAAAAGTTAATGGACTAAAATCCTTCCCCTTTTATCATGAATTAATTTCAGGCAGAGGGTTTCCTATTTTAGATTTGCCTAGTGGGATTTTTCCTCTATGTGAAGGAGACAAGAAACATACTTTTGAGACTGGAGGTGCTTTGGGGTACACAGTAGGTTTGGTATTAAGGTAAAGGGAGCACTTCAGAGGTGTGGGTTTATTAAGTTAGAAGAAGATAGCACAAGAAGTGGCAGGGGTTTATATATGGATGGAAAATGAGTCAAAGAATAGAGTCTCATTAAAGTAATAACGACAATGTTGAGGTGAAGAAAAAGTAGGAGGGTGAGGAGGAAAAGAGAGAAGAAAAATGAGGAGGAGATGTTCTGTTCATGCTGCTTGATGAGATAGGGTGAGAAAAAAGCCAAGCTCCTTCCATCTCCCTGTCTTTTATATCACCTTTGTAGAGAAATGAGAACTGAGATTAATACTCTTGTTACTATAATTCAGTGATATCATTGAATACATTGACTTTTCAGGGTTAGTTCTGGAAAATAGCAAGATATGTATACAATGTTATTTCTATAGGAAAATATTCCAAAATTTACAAAATTAAAGAAGAATGTACACTTACAAGTTAAAGACTGGCTATACTTTCTAAAATTAAGCTACAAATTAACTTAAGCCCTTAGGCCAGAACAAAGAAGGCTAATTTAAATAATCCCTTAGTACAACATGCTTATATCATGTTTTTAGCATGATATAAAGGTTGAGTGGCCTAATGATTAAAATATTTGTTCATGAATCTGGAGGTCTACAATTACATTTTAGTCATCCATGTAGTCTTGCTTAATTTTTTATCAATAAATTAATCTGTCATTGTTACTATCTCTATTTATAAAAATGGAACCATATGTTCAGTCATCTATATTTAAAACATGGTTTGAATGTCAGCTAAAAGTTAAAGTTTCTCTACAAATATGCATCTATGTTTTCTTTAAATCTGCTACAATTAGGAGGAAATATAATAACTCCAATAATAGCTTGTGTTTATGGATACCACTCATTATGTTAAGTGCTGAATTTATATACTCCTATTTAAATCTCACAGCACTACAATGTGCCAATATTAAGTATGGTGGTGTTTTTCAAATGAAGAAATGTCTGGCTTAAGTGGCAGAGATAAAATTAAACTTAATTCTGTTTGATTCCAAAGCTTGACTGTTTATTCTTCTTCTAATTAATGAGCAATATTTTTAAAAATACCATACATAGTATCAGAAATAAAATTTAGCAGGTATTCAGTAGTTTCTCATTAAAAACATCAATAAAATTTTATAATAAACACATTTGCATCAGAACTTTTTAAAAAAGTGACCAAATAGGCTAATGATTCATGTATTCTTCCTTCTTTTTACAACTTCTAAAGACATAACATCACTCATCAGTGAGGTGAATGAAATAGACATTCTTTATTTATGTGATGTGATTATATTTTATGAGAAAAAAATGACTTAATTTCATCTTTGTATTGAACACTAAATTATATAAGGTGAGTTTCTTGTCAAATGAGATGGTTCTGTCTGTTCCAGTTGCTTCCCACCCTGCTAAGAATCCACAGAATCCACAGAAAACAAGTCTGTCATGAGCCAAATGCTCACCACAGGGAACTTATTCCTGCTGGCTCTGAAGTAATCTCATATCAGAGGAGGTTAGCTTACCTTCAGATTCATGACATGAAGATAAGATAAAAGACTGCTCAGAACATTTCATCCTAAGGTTAAATAAATATATAATGTGGCAATCCTTAACCAGAAAACAAATTACATTTAGAATGATATATTTAATGTTAAAGGGACATTTTGCTTTTATATGAAGGAAAATTTAAATACAAATTATCTTATTTGTACAATTTTTTTTTGCAAGCCATTTGAATTAAAAATGAGTTGCCTTCTAGGTCACTTGCTAAGGTAGAGTTACACAATCTTGAATGACTTAATTATAAATCAATAGATCATAATTAATAATTTCATATATTTTCTAACTTTATTGACAGTATATATGATTATTTACAAGCAGAAAAGTGTTTCTGCAAATTTTTCTGAAACAAATGAAAAAATTTATGTAGATACTTAGAATATTAATATTAAATATTAATAAATGTTAATATTTTGCTAATGATACAAATAATATATAAAATATCACGAACAAGTGAATTTATGCCATGCAAGTAGATAATCTGAAAACGTATACTGCAGCAGGGCAGTGAATGTGGCCTACGGTCAGTGTCTTTATTATTTTTCTAAAGCCATTGCTTAATACAGTTAGTATCAACAGAATACCAGACCATCTGATCTGCCTCTTGAGAAACCTGTATACAGGTCAGGAAGCAACAGTTCGAACTGAACATGGAACAACAGACTGGTTCCAAATAGGAAAAGGAGTACGTCCAGACTGTATATTGTCACCTTGCTTATTTAACTTCTATGCAGAGTACATCATGAGAAACACTAGGCTGGAAGAAGCACAAGCTGGAATCAAGATTGCCAGGAAAAATATCAATAACCTCAGATATGTAGATGACACCACCATTATGGCAGAAAGTGAAGAGGAACTAAAAATCTTCTTGATAAAAGTGAAAGAGGAGTGTGAAAAAGTTGGTTTAAAGCTCAACATTCAGAAAATGAAGATCATGGCATCTGGTCCCATCACTTCATGGGAAACGGGGAAACAGGGGAAACAGTGTCAGACTTTATTTTTGGGGGCTCCAAAATCACTGCAGATGGGGATTGTAGCCATGAAATTAAAAGACACTTACTCCTTGGAAGGAAAGTTATGACCAATATAGATAGCATTTTGAAAAGCAGAGACCTTACTTTGTCAACAAAGGGCCATCTAGTCAAGGCTATGGTTTTTCCAGTGGTCATGTATGGATGTGAGAGTTGGACTATGAAGAAATCTGAGTACCAAAAATTGAGCTTTTGAACTGTGGTGTTGGAGAAGACTCTTGAGAGTCCCTTGGACTGCAAGGAGATCCAACCAGTCCACCCTATAGGAGACCAGTCCTGGGTGTTCCTTGGAAGGACTGATGCTGAGGCTGAAACTCCAATACTTTGGCCACCTCATGCGAAGAGTTGACTCACTGGAAAAACTCTGATTCTGGGAAGGACTGGGGTCAGGAGGAGAAGGGGACAACAGAGGATGAGATGACTAGATGGCATCACCAACTCTATGGACATGAGTTTGGGTGAACTCCAGGTGATGGTGATGGACAGGGAGGCCTGGCATGGTGCAATTCGTGAGGTCACAAAGAGTCACACATGACTGAGTGACTGAACTGAACTGAACTGAATTAAATGGCTAGTTGAGAGAAATATAGAATGACAGATAGAGCTGAAAACATTCTTAGTAAATACATGTGGTCAAGTTCTTATCCTTAACAGGATTTTATATACACATTTTACTACAATCCATAGGGCTTAGGAAACCCCAGTATGGTTACAAAAACATGGTTCATGTGAATTAATGATAAGGGAAGTGGTTAGTGACAAATGGATTTTTTTTTCCATTTCTTGACAGAAAATAGACCTGTTAGAGATTTTTGCGTACTTATTTCTGCTTGGTTTTGATTTTAAGACAACTTCCTGGAATATGATATAATAGAAGGCAGAAATATTGCATGAAAGAAATAATCTCATAGGACCTGGGATGTCTTAAGAAACTATCAGAGCATGAAAGATTCCATATTTTCATAGTCTGTTAAAATATGTCAGTATCTTTAGTGAGGAAGGAAGGATAGCCACCAGAAACAGACTTTTGAAGGAAAGATATTTAATATATGACTGGAAATATAAAACACAATGTATGGGAGACCTTACAGTTAGGTTACACACACACACACACACACACAACAAACAAAAACTTGACAGCCATTAGAATCATACAGCTTCTAAAAACCTAGTCCCAGAGATGAGAAGAAGGGTATAGAAGTAAAGGGAGCTATGATATTTAATTAGAGAATGTGTGATATATAAAATATACAGGCAGGAATTGGTTCTGGAGAAATATTAAGACTTCCATGTAACTTCATTGAGGAGAATTTTATTAATAGAAAATCCTTCCTTAGGTAGATTTTTTTCTGAGTTTTTTTTTTTTAATTCTTTTTGATGTGATGGTAAATGGGATAGTTACCTTAATTTCTCTTTCTGATAGTTCATTGGTGATTTCTAGAAAAGTAACATAATTATATTATTTTTGTACCTGAAACCTTACTGAATTAATTGATAAGCTCTAGTAGTTTAATGGTAGCATCTTTAGGATTTCCTGTGTAGGGTAACGTCATCTGCAAATACTGACAGTTTTACTTTTTGTTTTCCAATTTGGATTCCTTTTATTTCTTTTTCTCCTCTTATTGCTATGGATAGGACTTCCAAAACTATGTTGAATAAAAGTGGTACAAATAAGGCTTCCCTCATGGCTCAGTGTTGAAGAACTTGCCCACCAGTGCAGTAGACACAGATTCTATTCTTGCTCTTGGAAGATGCCACATGCAGTGGAGCAAATGCATCCATGTGTCACAACTATTGAGACTGTGCTCTAGAGCTAGGAAACCACAGCTATCAAAGCCTATGTGCTCTAGAGCCTGTGCTCCCCAACAAGAGAAGCTGTCAAAGTGGGAAGACCTCACATCACAAAGAAGAGTAGCCCCCACACTCTGTGACTAAAGAAAAGCCCGTGCAGCCATGAAGACCCAGCATAGCCATAAATAAATAAAATGATGCTATTTTTTTAAAAAGCAGTACACATAGATATCCCTGTCTTGTTCCTTATTTTAGAGAAAATGCTTTCAGCTTTCCACCACTGAGTACGACATTAGTCATGGGTTTGCCATATATGGCCTTTATTATATTGAGAAGCATTCACTCTATGCCTGTTTTCTGGAAAGTTTCTCTCATAAATTGATGTTAAATTTTATTAAAATCTTTTTCTGCATCTATTGAGATGATCATGTGGTTTGTATTCTTCAGTTTGTTAAGGTGATGTAGCATGTTAATTGATTTGCAGATATTAAAAAAAAAAAAAAAAAAAAAAAAAAACAACTTACATCCCTGAAACAAATCCCACTTGGCCATGGTGTATGATCCTTTTAATGTATTGTTGGATTTGCTTTGCTAGTATTTTGTTGAGAATTTTGGCATAAACTTACCTAAGAAGGCAAAAGACCTGTACTCTAAAACCATGCTGCTGCTAAGTCGCTTCATTCGTGTCCAACTCTGTGCGACGCCATAGACGGCAGCCCACTAGGCACTTCTGTCTCCGGGATTCTCCAGGCAAGAATACTGGAGTGAGTTGCCATTTCCTTTTCTAATGCATGAAAGTGAAAGTGAAGTTGTTCAGTCATGCCTGACTTCTAGTGACCTCATGGACTGCGCCTACCAGGCTTCTCTATCCACGGGATTCTTCAGGCAAGAGTACTGGAGTGGGTTGCCATTGCCTTCTCCTCCAAAACCATAAGACACTATAAAAGATACTGAAGATGACACAGATGAATGGAAAGATGTACGGTCTCCTTACTGAAAGAACCATTATCGTTAAAAATGGCCATAATACCCAAAGCAATACACAGATTCAATGCAATCTTTATCAAAATAACATTTCAGAAAAAACTAGAACAAATAATTTTAAAATGTGTATGGAAACACAAAATACTCCAAATAGCCAAATCCTGCAAAGAACAGAGATGGAAGAATCACACTACCAGACTTCAGACTATACTACAAAGATACAGTAATCAAAACAGTATGATACTGGCACAAAAACGGACACATGGATTAATGGAATAGAATAGAAAGCCCAGTGTATGGCAAAGAAGGCAATGCCATACAATGGCAAAAGGAAAGTCTCTTCAGTGAATGGTGCTGGAAAAACTGGACAGCTGCCTGTAAAAGAAAGAAATTAGAACATTCTCTAACACTATCTACAAAATAAACTCAAAATGTATTAAAGACTGAAATGAAAGACATATGCTAAAAAATATGCTACAATGGAGTAAAGATAGCCTTAACAGGTGGTGCTGGGAAAACTGGTCAACCACTGTAAAAGAATGAAACTAGACCCCCCTAACACCATACACAAAAATAAACCAAAATGGATTAAAGATCTAAATGTAAGACCAGAAACTATAAAACCCCTAGAGGAGAACATAGGCAAAACACTCTCCGACATAAATCACAGCAGGATCCTCTATGATCCAACTCCCAGTATACTGGAAATAAAAGCAAAGATAAACAAATGGGATCTAATTAAAATTAAAAGCCTGCACAACAAAGGAAACTATAAGCAAGGTGAAAAGACAGCCCTGAATGGGAGAAAACAATAGCAAATGAAACAACTGACAAACAACAATCTCAAAGATATATAAGCAACTATGCAGCTCAACCCAGAAAATAAATGATCCAATAAAAAATGGGCCAAAGAACTAAATAGGCATTCTCCAAAGAAGACATACGGATGGCTAACAAACACATGAAAAGATGTTCAACATCACCATTATCAGAGAAATGCAAATCAAGACCACAATGAGGCACCATTTCACACCAGTCAGAATGGCTGCGATCCAAAAGTCTACAAGCAATAAATGCTGGAGAGGGGGGGGAGAAAAGGGAACCCCCTACACTGCTGGTGGGAATGCAAACTAGTACAGCCATTATGGAAAACAGTGTGGAGATTCCTTAAAAATTGCAAATAGAACTGCCATGACCCAGCAACCCACGCTGGCAACACCGAGGAAACCAGAATTGAAAGAGACACATGTACCCCAATGTCATGCAGCGCTGTTATAATAGCCAGGACATGGAAGCAACCCAGATGTCCATCAGCAGATGAATGGATAAGAAAGCTGTGGTCATATACACATGGAATACTACCAGCCCTAAAAGAATAAATGACCCAGCAAGAGATGGATGGAATTGGAACCGATTATACAGAGGAAGTAAGCCAGAAAGAAAAACACCAATACAAAACGACAAAAAGGAATTTAGAAGACAGTAAGATGACCCACATGTGAGACAACAAGAGACAAGCAAGGGGGGTTTGGACCGAGGGAGAGGGAAAGGGTGGGATGGTATGGGAGAATGGCAATGAAACATGTAATCCCCAAGAAACGAAACGCTAATCATGTTCAATGTAGGAGCAGGAGCAGGGGCGATGCACAGGATAATCAAGTAGAGGAGGGGGGGGGAGGTGGGAGGGGGATTCGGCATTGGGAGATTGTGTTCACCTATGGCTGATTCGTGTCAATGTATGGCAAAACAAATACAGTATTGTAATTTTAAAATAAATAAATTTAATTAAAAAAAAATTTCTAGAGGAAAGAAAGAATAGACATAAGACTCTGACATAAATTACAACAATCTTTTTGTCCTTTGTATCTGTTTCATAAAGTAATAAATAAAAGCTCAAACAAACAAATAAGACCTATTAAACATAAAAGCTTTTGCATACCAAAGAAAACCATCTATAAAACAAAAAGGCAACATACTAAATGAGAGAAGATATTTACAAATGATGCAGCTGATAAGGGATTAATAGTGAACATACATAAACAGCTCATATAACTTAACATTATTTAAAAAAGAGAGAGAGAGAATTTGGCAGAAGACCTAGTTAGACATTTTTCCAAAGAGTACATACAGATGACCAACAGGCACTTGAAAAGATATTCAACATCATTAATTATCAGGGAATACAAATAAAAACTCACAATTAGGTATCACCTCACACCTATTTCAGAATGGTTATAATAAAAAAATATACAAATAACAAAAACTGGCAAGGAAGAGAAAAAAATGTAACTTTATACACTGTTGGTGGGAATGTATATTGGGAGAGTCATTGTGGGAAACATTATGGAGGTTTCTCAAAAAATGGAAAATAGAACTACCATATGACCCAGCAATTCCATTCCTAAGTATATATGCCCCTCCCCAAAAAAACCCAAACACACTAATTTGAAAAGATACATGTACCTCAGTGTTCATCATAGCATTATTTACTATTGTCAAGATATAGAAGTAACCTAATTGTCCATCAACAGATGGGAGGACAAAGAAGTGGTATATAATATACTAGATGTTATACTGTCCATCTGTTGAAAGACATTTAGGTTACAGAGTCAGGCACAACTGAAGTGATTTAGCATGATATAATGATAAAAAAGAATGAAATTTTGCCATTTTCAGCAACATGGATGGATTTGGAGGGCATTACGCTAAGTTAAATAAATTAAAAAGACAAATACTGTAGGATATCACTTATATGTGGAGTGTAAAAATACAACAGACTAATGAATATAATAAAAAGAAGCAAGACCCAGGTACAGAGAGCAAGCTAACAGTTACCAGTGTGGGAGAGGGGAAACTTAGGAGTGGAGTTGGATATGGGAAATACAAATATTGGGCATAAGACAGACTGTCTTATACAACACAGAGAATATAGCCAATATTTTGTAATGACTGTCAATGGAAAATAATCTTTAAAATTGTATAAAAAAGAAAATAAAATGAATGGAAAATGCTTCAGTTCAGTTCAGTCACTCAGTCGTGTCCGATTCTTTGTGACCTCATAAACTGCAGCACAACAGGCCTCCCTGTCCATCACCAACTCCTTGAGTCTACCCAAACCCATGTCCATTGAGTCGGTGATGCCATCCAACCATCTTATCCTCTGTTGTCCCCTTCTCCTCCTCCCCTCAATCTTTCCCAGCATCAGGATCTTTTCAAATGAGTCAGCTCTTCACACCAGGTGGCCAAAATATTGCAGTTTCAGCTTTAGCATCAGTTCTTCCAATGAACACCCAGGACTGATCTCCTTTAGGATGGACTGGTTGGATCTCCTTGCAGTCCAAGGGAATCTGAAGAGTCTTCTCCAAAATCACAGTTCAGAAGCATAAATTCTTCTGCACTCAGCTTTCTTTATAGTCCAACTCTCACATCCATACATGACCACCGGAAAAACCATAGCCTTGACTAGACAGACCTTTGTTGGCAAAGTAATGTCTCTGCTTTTTAATATGCTGTCTAGGTTGGTCATAAAAATGCTTATCCACCTCAAAATCAGAATATTTTCTGATTAATAGAGTTGCTTCAGATTATACCTTCTTCAAAATGATCCCATCCATGCATACACATCTCTTAACTTGGTAAACAAACTTTTCTAAAGTTCAGTGATCATTTCAGTAAGTTACTCCTCTTTACAATAAATATTCTTATTTATCATCATAGCTGTGTAGAATATGAAAGGGAACGTGTTAGTTTCTCAGTTTTGTCTGACTCTTTGTGAC
The DNA here is from genome assembly GCA_917880005.1 of Nanger dama. NCBI lineage: Eukaryota > Metazoa > Chordata > Mammalia > Artiodactyla > Bovidae > Nanger > Nanger dama. Next base: position 14,356,090 of record CAKJTW010000037.1, read on the forward strand.
CCCAAGGACTATAGCCTGTTAACCTCCTCTGTCCATGGAATTCTCCAAGCAAGAGTACTAGAGTCTGTAGCCATTCCCTTCTCCAGGGGATCTTCCCAACCCAAGGACGGAACCCAAGTCTCCTGCATTGCAGGCAGATTCTTTACTGTCAGAGCTACCAGGGAAGCCCTTTATTGAGTATAGTCATGGAAATTTAAGATCACAATTGGAATTAAAATCCATGTTCCCACATACTAACTGTGAATCACAGGCAAGTTATATAATTTTTCTATGTCTTAGTTCATTTTTCTTTACCAGCACCAAATTGTTCATAATAGTAATTCTGACATTCCTACCAAAAGTTTATGAGCATTTGTTGAAGTGCATTTTCAATAATATTATGTTTTCAGGTTTTTTAATTGAGGCTAATCTGATGGGTGGGGGATGACTGTATATTGTAGTATAAATGTGTGCTCTTATATTTTACTGGAATACTGGATTTCCTTCATCTTTTGGTCATTTATCTCTTAGGCTATTTATCTCTTCCCAGTAATTTGCTTGTGTATGCTCAGTCACTCAGTCACATCTCACTCTTTGAGACCCCATGGACTTGAACTACCAAGCTCCTCTGTTCATGGGATTCCCCGGGCAAGAATAATGGAGTGACTTGCCGTTTTCTTCTCCAGGGGATCTTCTTGACCCAGGAATGAAACCTTCATCTCCTGTATTAGCAGGCAGATTCTTTAACACTGTGCCACATGGAAAGCCCCTCTCATTAATTTTTAGGATTTGCCCTATTCTAGAGAGTAATTCCAGAGAAGGTAATGGCAACCCACTCCAGTACTCTTGCCTGGAAAATCCCGTGGATGGAGGAGCCTGGTAGGCTGCAGTCCATGGGGTCACTAGGAGTCGGACACGACTGAGCGATTTCATTTTTACTTTTCACTTTCATGCGTTGGAGAAGGAAATGGCAACCCACTCCAGTATTCTTGCCTGGAGAATCCCAGGAACGGGGTAGCCTGGTGGGCTGCCGTCTATAGGGTCACACAAAATCAGATACTACTGAAGTGACTTAGCAGCAGCAGCAGCAGCAGCAGTAATTCATTAGGAGTTAGATGCATTGAAAAGGTTTCTAATTTATATATGTATAAATTTTGTTTATGCCATAAAGTAAATTTTAGAATATAGTAAAATAAATCAATATTTTATTTATGATTTTTACACTTCTGTTTTAAGAAAACCTTCCCAGAAAATATTATAATATACTGTTTTATCTGATACCTTTGAAGTTTTACTATTCATATTTAGATTTTCAGTAATGTGAACTTGGTCTTGTGCATATAATATAAATTTAGGATCTTTTCTTCTTTTCTTGTAGTATTGCTTGCTCTGAGACACATTTCTTAACTTTTCTGGTTCTCATTTCTGTTTGAAATGGGGGCTGACTCCTGTGAGTCCTAGTGACAGCCTTTTTCAGACCGCATAAAAACATGGAGAGGAAACTGAAAGGGATGGGACTCATATTTTCCCTTCATGTTCTGCTTGGGACATGTCACTGGGAGCAGCTGCGTCTCTTTACAGGGCCGGCTCCTGTTAGGTCCAGAGTGCTTAGCTTCTGCAGGTTGATTCTAGTCCCTCTGCTCTGTGAACAGTCTCCTTCTTTGACCTCCAGCTGGGGACAGTCATGACTTTTTGCTTCCCTGCATTATTTTGATTATTGTCATTCTTATTATTTTATTAAGATAGCTTCAGTGTCTCCTGACTAGTTTCTCAGCATCTTCTATCATGAGTAACTTGATATGTGTAATTACCTTTAAAAAAGATGTACACCTGAAACTAATATGCTATAAATCAACTATTTCAATTAAGAAATAAAAATGAAGAAAAAAATGTTTGCATGCATGTTTCTCTTTAATGCATATTTTCTTTATTCTATTTATTATAAGTCTGAAAGTATATTTTATCAAATAGAAGCCTAATTTATTTGTGGTCCATAGATTCTGTTTTAATACCTTAACATCAATGTCAGATGTATGTATTAAAATGCTATAAAGTTGAGAGTTTGGTCATATAAGCCAGAATTTTATCACTTTACAGTCTTCAAAAAAATAGAATTTAGAAATTTTAAAGCGTTATGAAAAATAACTGCATTTTAATGATTTTCTTTCTGTATTTGCCAAAGTGACCAAATATTTTTTCTGTCTTTCTTGATATTGTGGCTCAGTAGATTTTAAAAATGTACATTCTTATAATGTAGTTAATCTTTATTTGGCAATTTTTAAAATATAAACTTAATTTCCATATGCCTGAAAATATACTTTCCCTATCATTTTGTAATGGCTTAATTTTTACATGCTAGATTCAGTTATCTGGCCTAGAATGTGTGTGTATATATATATACCCATATCATTAATTTTGTTCTCCAGCTAGAATGTAATATGTTCCATGATAGCAGATACTGCTGTCTCTTCTTCATATTCTCTTCAGGGCATGGATTCCAGTGTCAGGCCAACAGTAGGAACTTGATAAATATTTGAGTATTAGATAAATTAAACTGATGCACTGTTCATCTATCTGCTATAGTCTACATGCAGTTCCTTTGTAAATAATCAGTTTTCTCTCATAGTTTTTATTTTTAAGGTTTTCTTCTTTTATATGTTTTTCCTTCAGTGATTCCACAACATATGTTATTGTGGATTTATACTTATATTTTTCCTGCACTTGATATTAATTTATCTCTCTCTGATTTTTACTTCTGCTAAACTCTTGATATTTATCTCTTTAAACTTGTAACTCTGATATTTCTTACATTCTCTGAAATTCTTACTTAAGAATGCAGGCACAACCTAGTCATTCCTCTTACCTTTTCTTTATTTTGTATCTTTAGCTCTCTGTAATAAATTCTGAGTTAATTGCTAAATATTATATTTCAATTCACTATTACCTTTTCATAAAAAAATTTAAAAATTACATGTTCTACTAAATACTGATTTCATTGTTTATATTTTTTATTCTTATTTCTTCTTCCATCGTATCTAAATATATTGGTTTCCCATTTATTTTTATGGTCTTTGTAAATTTGAGTTTCATAATTATGCATGTTTTAAATCTTATATTGATCCTACAAATTAAGTTCATCTTAAATAAATTCATGTCTTGTGTTGATTTTTGTAGGATATGTTTGTAACCCGTTGCTGATTCATGTGCTTTGTAACTGGTTTGTAGATTTATTTTGAGTGGGAAATGTTTTCATTTTGTATTGCTTTTATTATTTTTTCTCTTTTTTAAAAACTTTAATTGAAGTGTAATTGATTTATTCTCTTTTCTTCTTTTTAGCCATTTTACATTCTTCCATCTGAATCTGACAAGTCCCCAATCTAAAATGAAATCTTACAGGTTTATAGTTATTATTGGAGAAGGAAATGGCAACCCACTCCAGAATTCTTGCCTGGAAAATCCCATGGACAGAGGAGCCTGGTGGGTTATAGTCCATGGGATTGCAAACAGTTGGACATGACTGAGCACGCATACACACACATAGTTATTATTAACCATCATGAAACTGTTGGAGTTAGCTAAATCTGCCTTTCAAGTGCGTGTTTTGCCTTTTCCTACTAGCTCTAGCTTATCTTGTATCTACAGTTTCTGATAAAATCAAAGGCCTACATTAATGGGCAAGTTATTGTTCATCACCATTCATGAAGACTTCAACACACATTTGCCTAAAGCAGTGAAGATGGCTCCAGTATCCCATATTTTCTGTATAGTCTAGTCTGTATAATCTCCTGGCCTCCACTGCATGTCTCTAGCTCAGAATACTGCAGAGTAGTACTTTCAGACCCACTCACTTCCTATAGTTTCTATTGTATTTCTGGCTTATGAAGATATTAATCTTATGTTTGAATATAAATGTCTTTTTAATTTTCTGTGTTTATATTTCTTTTGACAATGTTTTTGTTTTTAGCTGACAATGTGCTACAGTATGCAATGACAGCTCTGCCTTGAACACAAATGTAACAGCTTAGTTTATATTACCTTCTATTTGAGTTAGAGACTCACTAAATATTCATTAGAAAAAGTAAAATTTTGAAAACATTTGTTTTATACCTAGCGTACTCTTAAGTATTACAAAGGTAACAACTCAATACTTACACTTATGAGGCATATATTATCAGCCCAATTTTCCTGAAGAGAAAACTAAATGATAGTAGCCTTAAGGAGCTTGCCCAAAGTTGTAAAATTTAAGGCAAGGTCAGAATTGAGACTGTTACCAGAGCCAATGTTCTTTACTATTTTGCTAAACCAAAAATCAAATGCTTTGGTGAATTCTTAAAATCTATGTTGTTATTAGTTAGGGAACAAATATCAATTGCCTTATTTGGAAATTTGTATGTGTTCTTTGTATCATGACAAGGTAGAATGCTTAATTTAATCTCTATGACCGTTTACAACACAGCTCATATCATTGTTTCTAAGTCTCTTTGACAGTGGCTGAAAAAAAAAGAAGGCAATTTTTTCATATGCCTAGAGGATAATAAGCTCTTTCTACATAACTTCATCTCCTGATGCATGTTACTTGTGGGATGGGTGGCCATTAGAATGAACAAATTTCTCTTCCAGCTTTGTGAATCCATCTAAAGGATGCCTGAAGGTGAAGGTGAGTTATGCAGAATATTCTGAAAGCATAAAACCTTTAAAAAAATGTATGACTGCATTTCTGACATACATGGATTCGACAGCCTGAGAGTTCATGTATTATACATGGAAACATAGCCTCCAGTACTAGTAACTATTTGCTAGGTGCATGACAGCTATAAACACATTGTCTATCAGACTTTCATATAATTTATTATGAGTTAATTTTAAGTAAGTGTCTAAACCTGTATTTGGTCTATGAGTTTTCTAAATCCTAAGATTCATTCATTCAAGAAGAAAAACTATTGTAATACTTATGTTGTTACTTATGTTGTTACACTGTAATATTCCACTGTTCTCAAAAAAAAAAAAAAAAGCAAAGAATGCAAGAAAAAATATATTCGAAATTTAGCTTTGTTTACTAATTAACTATTTGACCTTGGACATATTACTATGCATCTCAGAGATCCATTTTTATTTGTAAATTACATTGCCTGCACATAGAACTCATTTTAAGATACTGAAATAATATTGTGATAAAAGTTCTGTATTCAAGGATAATAGACATCGAAGAGTAGAGTAAGGTTTTTTCCCCAAGTTATCAAATTCAAAAGTATTATATATTTTGCTTTAGATTATTTTGTGGGAGTATCACACAAACATTCAAATCTATAATTTATATTAATGTAATTATTTCCTATTTGAATGCTGATTTACAGTCTCTAATTAAGTTTAAGTGTTGCTCAGGTTTAAAAATCTTAGGAACACTATTTATATATAGGTAATCTATATAGGGGTTCTCAAAATGGAAAATGACAATCTAAGAACATTAATAAAACTTACATTAACTGAGAAAAATTCATTATACATCTATTGGAAAATATATGCAAATGTAATTCACCAATTCTCACTAAAATACCTATACATTTTCTTGTAATCCATTATAGAAATATTACTTACTTTACACATTTGCATACATGGTCACTTTTAAAAACTCATTTATCCTTTATAACAATTGTTTAAAATACTATTTTGTAGAGTATATGATAATGGCAACTTCAAACTAAATATGATATTTATGATAAGTAAGGGTGCTAATTATGACTAAGAGAAGATTTGGGAATTTATTGCTGATGAGAACTGATGAAAGCCTATTTAAAAGTCTTGCTTTTGGACTCAAATGAATTCTAAGCCTTTACTTTGGTTTAGAAAATGTTAGGAACTCTGTCTACATATAGCAACCCATGTAAGTGTTCACATAATGAAAAGATAGAAAGACTTAGCAATATTTACCTGCATAAAGGCTGGTTTTCTGGAAAAAACATGGCCTGCCTGGGTGACTCCTATAGTAAAAGAATTTTTTTCCCAAGAAGTTATCAGAGTGGGGTATATCAGTGGGGTATATCAGTTGGTGGGGTATAATGAAAAAAAAAAATCATATGTGGGGAATTAACACAAGAAACAAAGATCCAGATCAAAGGGCTTAGAAGCAATTCTTGTGTTCAATCTTTGGTGTACATAAATCAGTGTGTATATAGAACTTGCATGTGTACACATGAACATGTGTATCATACATGTAATATATGTCTTAGTTTCATTTTATAATGTCTTTTGATTTCATTTGCTGTACACAGACATACACACAAACAAGCAGGTACAAATTCTAACAAAAATAATATATATAATATATTAAGTATATATATCATTTATATATATACACACACACACACACACACACACACACACACACACACACACACACATAGATAGACACAGATGATAGATCCATAGGTATGGTATCTTTATATATAGTAGCTTTAAAATAATCTCCATTTTTTTCTGTTAATTTGGAAGAGAGTCAAGGAATACACAATATAAATCTACTGAGGCAAATGTAGAGGTACTAAATCCAAAAGTCAAGGATTTGTTTTGAGGTGGAATTAAGGAATTGGAATTGGCAGATAGGGGCTTCAGAGTTGAATAAGAATGATATCAGAATTGGGGATAAGGAAGTTTAAAAGACCATGGGTTCATGTCAAGTGTTTTAAATTGTGAAGCATACTTTTTACTTCTTCTGACTTAATAAATGTGTATATTAACTTCATCAGGTTTAAGGACAAAAATTGAATTTTTTTTTCCTTCCAAAGGCTATATCTATTATTTTTACCTTATTTTCCAAAACACTATGTCCTCTAGAGAAGTATTCAGCTGAAGTACACCAACAGGAATTCCACTGATAGATCCTACCCAGTAGTACAATAAAATGTTTGTGGTTGGCAGGTTTTAAGTGTTTCTAAAATATAATTTAATCCAAATTTTAACATAGCCCCTGTAAAGTACATATTTTTATTGTATTTCAAATGGAAAAATTAAGAAAAGAATAGTTTACATTAAATTTAGTATACTTAGAGTTTAGAAAACCCAGTATGTGGTAGTTGTACTTATCTGAAATTCTCATAAATTGCTTTCCTTGTGTTAGCTTTAGATATAGGAAAATTGAGTCTTTGGCAAATATAACATCATAATCAAGTCCATACAGGACACCCATACCAGTAATGTAAACTTACTGTATAAAACAAACAGATTGTTAATCTTTGTAGTTTATTATTTGAAAAAGAAGCACCAAATTCTTCCAAGTTATCTTTCTAATAATGAACTACTTATATAATTTTCAAATCTGCTATAAATTACTTTGCCTTCATTCTAAAAAGCAACACATTTATTTGCTTTTTATTCCTTTTGTTGAGTGAATAAATAGATGTTAGACAAACAACAATGATTACTCATTTGAGTTGTGATTATGCAGTAAAAAACAAAGGCAAAGAGTTTCAGACTATGTGAACACTACTAAATGACTCCAAGCATATGGAAAAACTAAGCCACAGAGGAAGGAGCTGGGAGTGTCAAGCAGAGAGTGGCTAAAAATCTTACTTAGCAAGTGTTAACATACTAAAAGCAGATATTCTTCAAAAACTTACAATACTTACAAAATTTTAAATTTACAAAATTCACAACCTTTTATTTGTAGTTAAACTACCAGCCACTGAAACAAATTTAAGATATCACAAGCAGGCAGAAGAATATAACAACCATGGAATGGTAGAGTCAGCCCTTTAAAGATGCTAATTGTCCACAATTGATTATAAATCAACTGCACACCCAAGTGAAATCTCAAGCTTTTGAAACTTTAAATTTAATCTAAATCATATATTATAAGGAAAGAGACTAGAATAATGTAGACAATCTTAGAAAATAAAGCTGATGATTCACCACGCATGCACTGAAAGAAAAAACAGGTAGCTTTCTCAGTAAATGGTGTGGACATACCTGTTTCTGTTTCTCTTTCTCTCTCTCTCTCAAACCTATTTCTGCTTTTTTAGCTTGGCGAATGAGACATCCAATACAATTATAATGAAAAATTACATGAAAGCACATTGAAAAATAAAAAGCACTAGAAAGTGCACAGTATTAAAATTGATGGCATTGTTATTATTGGGAATGTTTTTAGAAAGAAGCATAAATTAGAAAGAATGTATAGGGAGGCATTAGTAAGCAAGAAAAGTATTATGCAAATTTAACTATGATTTAATATATGTTAAATTTTATGAGGTTATTTTAATCTAATTTCCTAGTGCTTAATTAACTGAATTTTTTCTGCTTTGGTGTCTTTAAAATTTAATTATAAAAATCTTAACATGTGATATATGTTCATAATTTATAAATAAAAATAGTTCTACCAGGCTTGTAATAAAAAAATCCCTGTCCCCTGCTCCAAATTTGCCTAGTTTTTTATTCTGTTCCCTGAAGAAAATACTTTTACAACTTCTGTTTCTCTCAGCATTTATCACTAATGTGCATCTTCATCTATCTTTTTCTAATTTTTAAAAACTCATCTCTTAATTTTGACTATAAATGGTGATGCTCCATTCCTTTTGTCAAAACTAAAATTGCGCTGAAGTCACACAGGCACAGATGAGTATTCAAGGCTGTTGCAGATAAGGCAGAGGGGCCAGAGCTCATCCCGGATTCACCTTCCTGAAAGAACACGCTGGAGAATGTTTAAGGCCTGGGGTGGGGCTTCCCATGTCACCTGTGCTTACTAATTGGTTTCTTACAAAGAACAGTAAACATCCTCTATCTTTATGACAAAATTAGTTTTATAGCTTGGAGCAAAGCACCCACAAAAGTTAGACTCCTGCCTTCCCATGGAGACTGTGAGGTGGGGGTGCTATTTTCACTGACAACGGCATTTCAGAGAAATGCTTCCCAGGTCCCTTGCACAGGCATTCCTATGCTGTGAAACAGGCCACAAAGCTGTGAACAATGTTTATATCTCAAGATGCAGAGAAGGAATTCACAATTACAAGTGTTCTCTTATGGTAGTCATGGCCTGGAGTCAGGAGGAAGCTTGCCTTGGTCTACTTATCAATTTATATCACAGTTTCTGTTTTAATCCATGTAAATGTAAACATAATCAAGATAACTAGGATAGGACTTTAATTTTATTGAGTGTAAGGATTATGTCTCATTTTGAATTTTCCTCTTCAGAGAAAATTGTTACCCTGTGCTCACACAGTGGTAATAAAGAGAGCTGGCATTTATTAAGACAGGTCATTTGCTATAGGTACCTACCTTGTTTATATTCATCAAAAATAAGATTCGAGTTCAGAAATTATTCTAATTTATAATATACCACTGAGGAAACAAAAGCTGAGTGGATTTAAATAATTTGAAATGAACTACAAAACTCACTGTGCTTTGTCACACAAAATGTCTTGCTCTTCCCTCAACCTGTAACAGCTCTTCCATTTACCTTTGAATATGCTGTGTTTCTAAAAGCAATTCATGTCCTTGACTGTGGAGCACTACTGTTATGCTTATATTCTACAACCAGGTGAAGATATTTGCCCTAATTTGTCCACATTCTTCTTATCAAGAGAACTTCAGCCGATTCATCCCTTTGCTTCTGTAACACTCCTCACTCAACCTTTACACAATTCAAACAATATACAAATATAGTTTTATATTGTGCATGACTATTCTCTCCCAGAGGACTGTAAGCTTTTTGAACACATAGAATTTATGTCATTTATTGCTCTATCCTTAGGCTTAAGAAGATTACTGGGCACATAATATAATGTATATTAATATTAGTGGACAAAGGGTAGATATGCTTTTGAACAAAATTCATATGCAAATGGCCATTTCTGCTTGAGAGGATACAATAAAAACAGACTAATGACTCTCAGCTGGACTGAGAAAGTTTGTGTTCCCTTCACATTATACAATAAACCAGCAGCTTAATACACAATAAAACTGAGGTAGATGATTCTTAAGTTCCTGCTTTATATACATTTAGTATAATATAGCCCTTCTAATTTAGCTGACTGGTTTCTGAATTTTTGCCACTATTCTGGGAAATAAAAGAAGTCCATGATGATTATTTTTTCAAGAGTATTTTAAAATGTGGTTCTTATAGGAAACAGATTGTGTTCCATATCGTTATTGTTTTTATATGCTATGGCATTTATTTCATCAAACATACTGTTGAATTTTAGTGATGTGAATCATTTTCTAAAATCCACTGCATCCAAAAGATTCTGCTACAATACTGTGATATAATGACATGATTTTAGTCTAAATCAAACAGCAAAACATGAAATTAGATTCATTTATATTGACAAAATTATTTCAACTATGCATATTCTGGGGATTTTCCAGGCAGCGCTAGGGGTAAAAACAAACAAACAAAAACTGCCTGCCAATGCAGGACACATGAGAGACACAGATTTGACCCTAGGTTGGGAAGATCCCTGGAGGAGGGCATGGCAACCCACTCTGGTATGCTTGCCTAGAAAATCCCATGGACAGAGGAGCCTAGCAGTCTACGGTCCATGGGATTGCAGAGTCAGATACCACAGGAGTATGCATGCATTGCCTCTTCTCATCTTATTTTCAATTTTATAATTTTTTCTTGTTTGAATTCTGTTCATATTAATATCGAAAAGCCATCATTGTACTTCGCTACACTCTTTTTATTGCTGTTGTTATTCAGTTTGTATAAAGGAAGGGAAATTTTTATTCTTTCTTTTGTTCGAAGTTGTGTTTTACTAGTGATGAAAGGTCAGTAGGTGTTTGGTCCCGTCCAAAACCTCCAGAAAACACTTGGTTCATGCCAGAAGGTCTTGGGCATTTGGTTCTGTGCAAAACCATATGGCTTGGACCAAAAATGTTCATGGACATTTTTCATAGAACCAGATTTCAAGGTCCTTTTGGTGAACATCTCATGCCTTTTTGATGTTTTGGATAGGACAGAATCTCGAATGTGGTGACATGTATATGTGTGTGCTAGTCACTCAGTCATGTCCAAATCTTTGTGACCACATGGACTGTAGTCCACCAGGCTCCTCTGTCCATGGATTCTCCAGGCAAGAATACTGGAGTGGGTTGCCATGCCCTCCTGCAGGGATCTTCTCTATCCCACATTGCAGGCATATTCTTTACAGTCTGGACCACCAGGGAAATGGATGATATAGTATAGTAAACAAAATTCTGTCACTTATTAGCCAAGTGGATAACTTACTTAATTGTACTTCTTTCATACATAAAATATACCTAACTCATAGTTTTGCTGTGAATAATGAATGAACAAATACAGGTTCGATTACTGGGTTGGGAAAAATCCCTGGAGAAGGCTATAGCAACCCATTCCAGTATTTTTGTCTGGAGAATTCCATGGACAGAGGATCCTGGCAGTCTGCGGTCCATGTGATTGCAAAGAGTCAGACAGGACTGAAGCGACTGAGCAGGAAGCAACGAATAAACTATAGCAGGCCTGTTAATAGTAAGCACTGCAAATATACCTGCTAATGATTTTACAACAATACCCTTCAGTATTGACAAACTATGTGTAAATGAGTACTTCCACCTATAAATTCTTCCATTCTTCATTTTTAAAAGTTTTCTTGTGCAAACTCTAGAAGATTTTTAAATCTGATAAGCAAAAGGTTATTAATATATGCCACCTGTATACTGTGTAAATTATCTTTTCTATCTTTTGCCTATTAGTCTATCTTGTAAGAAAAGCACATACAAACCATAAGTTAATCATTTCTATATCTAACTCAAACAAACCTACTAAGATAACAATAAAGGAGTGGGATATGGGCTATTTCAAATGATACTCGTATAGCAGAGTATAAATATCTAAGGTTCATTATTTTATTTCTTAAAATGGTTTCCCTTTTAGTTAATTTATTTACATTTCAACAAAGGAAAGTTAAATATTATATGTTACTGACTTTAACTTTGAAAATATTATATCCATTTTCTAATCTGACCATTTCTTTTATTATTTTTTTAAAATTTAATTGGAGCATAATTGTTTTTACATGATTGTGTTGGTTTCTGCCATACAGCAATGTCAATCAGCCATAAGTATACATATCCCTTTCCTTTAGGACCTCTCTCCCATCCCCCCACACCCCAGCCTACCCCTCTAGGTTGTTACACTGGGTTGGGTTGAGCTACCTGTGTTATAATTGCCAGAGAGGTGTTATATATATTTCAAGCCATTACTTTTCCTTAAATTTTTCCTTCCCCATAAAAGATAGTGAAACAAATATTTAAAGAGAGAAAACATATGACCAACCTGGTGCTGCTCAGAGTTATTTTTTTATTTATTAGAAGAATTCTGGTAACAGCATATATATATATGTGTGTGTGTGTATGTGTGTGTGTGTGTGTGTGTGTGTGTGTGTGTGTATTACTTGTTACCTGAAATAATTTACTTCTGTATTAATTCAAGTGTTTAGGTATTTCAACAGTGCAGTTTTACTTCCAAATATATTTTTCCCAAGCATGAAATGTTTCTATATAATTTTAACAACTACTTTTAACTTCATAACACCAGATATTTCTAAATTGGAGTGTATGGTAATTGTAAACCTATTTATCAAAGCAAAGGAATGAGATACAGAGCACATACAATTTTTAAATCCCTAAATTACCAATTGTGAGTAGCTGGAATTTTTGACATAGAGAGACTTACAAATAATTTCACTGCCACAAATAAGTACTAGTGCTGTCTTTCACCAAAATGTTTAGTTGTTAATAGCAGCAACAGAAAAAGTAATCCTAAATATAAAATTTTAAAAATTAGTATTCAATATTATTTGATAAAATTCCTTCTGAAAAGCACAGTATTAGGTACATAAAATAGAGTAAGAGAACTAGAAATTAAAAATTTCTACTCATAATGTGAGATGTATATTGACTACCTATTCCATTTTTTTAAATTGTGTGTATTTGGGCATTTTATTCTGAAACCTATTATTCAGTTTGACACTAGTGTTTATATGAGTTATTTTGCATTGAGGTGAATCAATAGGATTCTCTTCCTTTTACAGTTAAAAGTAATCCAGGTGCCAGCAAACTGTTCAACATGATGTAACAATATTGCCCAACTAGCATTGCATTTCAGGACGCTGCTAGTTGCAGATATGGGGAAAGCTAGTACATTTTGTGAGCTAGTAAGTAAATAAAAATCTTTGAAAGACTGAATCAACTTCATATTCTTCACTTGTTATTTCTTCTCTTATAATCAAGGCATCATTTCAGTTTTAAGAATACACTACTTGAAATAAGTCTCCCTTGTGTTATGAAAAGTCTATGGGTGCAGTCCTGAAGGATGGACAGACAGGAGACACAGGGTTACAGGAGATAAGGGAAAGAGAAAATTAAGACAGGAGCGCCTTAGAAGTCTCAACAGTTATTTGAAGACAGTTGGGTTCAGTTTAATCTTGCTTATCTTTGAAACACTCTCACTGATGTATATTTCAGACTTTATTCACTAAAGAAGTGAGAATTAGATTATTACTTTACAGAGGTAAGACTTTTACTAAGTAATGTAGTATTCTCATTTTGATTGGAAAGTCACCACTAGAATCTAATACACTCTTAACTGAGAAGACAAGGCTATATATTAAGGGATGTTGCTTGTAGTAGGTTATTTTGATCTTGGCTTTGGGATATTTCCTTCAAAACTCCCTCCTTCTCCCTCAGTTTTCATCTTCTTTTTTTTTTTTTTTTTCTGTTTAATAACCCTTTTGCTAATGTTATCAAAAGGCAAACTCCTTCAGACACAAGTGGAACACAGGTGTCATTCAAATGACTTTATTACATAATCTGCACTTACATATGAGTAATAAAAGAAGTTTCTTTCTAATAATATGAACTTTATGCCTTATTTTAGAAATAATGAAATCTTGGATAGGTCTTGTTGAATGAATAGATCAG